>BLSH010538044.1:59781-71680 GCA_018402905.1 Glandirana rugosa
CAAGCCAAAGGTAGGCTAACGGGGCATCTCCTCTCGTCCGTCACAGGCGAGACGTGTCGCCTCACTAGGGAGGGGGATCACTCCGCTGTGCAGAGCGGACACTGCCTGCTCTCCTCTACGGGGCAATCGGATGGAAACCGAACAACTGTCCGTTTCCATCAGATCCGCCAGACAGAAGGAAAATAGAAACACCATCCATCTATTTTTGGCAGACAGGATCGGATGGTGGCGGGTGTCAGTGGACATGTCACCACTGACACCCGCCACTCCATAGAGGAGCCTGGAGGGTGCGATCAGGTCCGCCTGAAAAACTGACAGGTGAACCTGATCGGATTACCCATGTGAAAGGGGCCTTCGGATGTGTGGCTGTGGCATGACGGGGAGAATAGATTAATGGTAGGTTAATTGGATCTTGCCTAAATTGGCCCTAGTATGTATGAATGTGAGTTAGGGTCCTTAGATTGTAAGCTCCTTGAGGGTAGGGACTGATGTGAATGTACAATGTACAGCGCTGCGTAAACTGACGGCGCTATATAAGTACCTGAAATAAATAAAATAAATAAAATAAAATGTCAATGAAAAAAAAAACAACAAAAAAAAAACTTTACATCTATTTACATAAATATTTTTTTGTGGGGGTGCAAGTGGAACTGTCCACACTCCCTGTCCACTTACCTTTAATCAAATGGCACCAGGTGAAGCCCACAAAAAAGTCCACTCCTTCTCCTCCTGGGAAGTAGATGGGCGGGCAGTGAGAACAGTGCAGGCAGGGGAAAATACTCAGAGCGCCTGTGACTGTTTCTCACAGCCACCACAAGAGGGCGCCCATTCCCCAATGAAAATGCCTAGCTTGTGAAGGCCGCAAAGCCGCGGCCTCAATTACCGGCCGCCGCGGCCTCTTAGTCCGCACGTCGGCGCGGGGGGATGCCGCACGGGGACCGGACACTTCTCCCAGTGCAGCCCCAGGCGCCAGGTCGCTTCATCCAGTCGCCAATGCGACCTGGCGCCTGGGATTTGTCGAGGCCTGGTTTAAATAATGTAAAACATTTCACAGGGTGCTTGAGAAGCATCGCTTGACGCAACTTGAACGCCTGTGCTAGGCGTTTGAAACATGCATTAACGTTATAGATGCGTTAATGCACGTTAAAGGCAGCTTTAAAATTCAACGCTTGCGCAAGCTCAGCCTTAGGCTATGTTCACACTGTTCCGACATGGAAGTTGCACGACTTCTGATCCGACTTTGCCCTGCGACTTCATGTCTGACTTCCATGCAACTTCAATGAATGGGATCTGACTTTGAGTCTGGTATGAATCTTGAGGGGGGACCACACACCCAAAAAAAGATGTGTGGATTGGGGAACCCTGACAAAATTTTTTTTAAAAAGGCAGGTCAGGAAAGGTAGAGGACGCGTGAGTGACCGCCCACCCCCCGACCATACCAGGCCAACATGGGGAGGTGGGTGCTCTGGGGCAGGGGAGCAGTGCGCCATCCCAAAGCACCTTGTCCCCATGTTGATGGGGACAAGGGCCTCTTTCCGACAATCATGGGCGGTGGTTGTGGCGGTCTGCGGGTGGGAGGCTTTTCGGAATCTGGAAGCCCCCTTTAGAAAGGGAGCCCCCAGATCCCACCCCTCCCCCATGTGAATGAGCATATCGTACCTCTACCCATTCACCAAAAAAGTGTCAACAATAAATAAAAACAGTACGCAGGTTTTTGACAAAGTCCTTTATTAAAAATAGCTCCAAAGTGTCTTTTTTCTCCGGTGGTCTTCTCCCTCCTCTGGTTCTTCTCCCTCCGCTGCCAATGTCTTTCCTCTCCTCCGGTTCTTCTCCCTCCGCTTCCGATGTCTTCTTCCTCCAGTTTTTCTCCCTGTACTGCTGATATATTCTTCCTCCGGTTCTCCTCCCTCTGCTGCCAATGTCTTCTTCCTCTGGTTTTTCTGCTGCTTCTTCTTCCGACGCTAGCTCCCGCAGTTGTGCCAGCTCTGCTCTCTGCCGGTTCTTGTAAAGACATGGGGCTTGGCCATCCGGTGACGTCTTGCAGAGACCCCGCCTCCTTATGATGTCACTGCCCGGGGCATGATGGAGCCGTGAAGACATAAGGGGGCAGGGTCTCCGCATGACGTCACCGCATGGCCATGCCCCATGTCTATAGAAGAACTGGCAGAGAGCAGATCTGGCACAACTGCGGGGGCTAGCGTCGGGAGAAGAACCAGAGGAACAAGAAATCGACAGCAGACGGAGAAGAACTGGATGAAGAAGACATTGGCAGAGGAGCAAGAAGAACCAGAGGAGGGAGAAGAATCGGAGGAAGAAGACATCGGCAGCGGAGGGAGAAGAACTGGAGGAGGGAAAAGACATCGGCAGTGTAGGGAGAAGAGCCAGAGAAGGGAGAAGACCACCGAAGAACTTTGTCAAAAACCTGCATACTGTTTATATTTATTTTTGAGACTTTTTTGGTGAATGGGTAGGGGTATGATACCCCATACTCATTCACATGAGAGGGAGCTGGGATCTGGGGGCCCCCTTGTTCAAGGGGGCTTCTAGATTCCGATAAGCCCCCCGTCCGCAGACCCCCACAACCACTGCCCAGGGTTGGCAGGAAGGGGCCCTTGTCCCCATCAACATAGTTAAGGTGCTTTGGGGTGGGGGGGATGCAGAGCCCCACTGCCATAAAGCAACCCCCCCAATGTTGAGGGCATGTGGCCTGGTATGGTCCAGGAGGGGGGGGGGCACTCGTCCCCCCACTTTCCTGACCTGCCGGGCTGCATGCTCGGATAAGGGTCTAGTATGGATTTTGTTTTTTAAATTTTGGTGTGGGGGTTCCCCTTAAAATCCATAGAAGATCTGAAGGGTCTGGTATGCTCTTTGGGGGGCCCACACATTTTCTAAATTTTGCCGTGGGGTTCTCCTTCAAGATCCTCAGAGCACAAGTCGCATGCCTCAAGCCGGATCAGTTAAGACGATGATCCGGCTTGGATGTGGCTTACATTGAAATCAATGGGCTGAAATTGTGCCCAAGCCAGCAAAGTAGTGCAGGGAGCATTTTCAAAGTCGGACCGACACAAGTCGAACCAGTTAAGACGGCTTTCATAGGGAATATGAGTATAGAGTATAGAGTTGGGCCACCATTTGCAGCTATAACAGCTTCAACTCTTCTGGGAAGACTGTCCATAAGGTTTAGTGGTGTGTCTATGGGAATGTTTGACCATTCTTCCTGAAGCCCATTTGTGAGGTCAGACACTGATGTTGGACGAGAAGATCTAGCTTGCAGTCTCCACTCTGATTCATCCCAAAAGTGTTCTGCTGTGTTGAGGTCAGGACTCTGTGCAGGCCAGTCAAGTTCCTCCAGGTTCTATCTGTATCATCTCTGTGGCTCACAAGGTAACACAGCTGCCTAACAGAACTTAGTTCCAACACACCTCTTCATGTAGAGACGTTGTTTGCTCTCACTATATTGGTAAACATAACTTGTGGCTCAGGGCCTTACACAAATTATGTGTAAATGTAGTATTTATGTGTAGGAGGGTTCCACCACCATTGCAGATAGCCAAAAGTATTGGGACACCTGCCTTTACACACACATGAACTTTAATGGCAGACCAGTCTTAGGTCATAGGGTTCAATTTTGATTTGGCCCACCGTTTGCAGGTATAACAGCTTCAACTCTTCTGGAAAGGCTATTCATACGGTTTAGGAGTGTGTCTAAGGGAATGTTTGGCCATTCTTCCAGAACTGCATTTATGAAGTCAGGCACTGATGTTGGATGAGTAGGCCTGGCTCGCAGTCTCTGCTCTAATTCAGCCAAAGGTGTTCTATCTGGTTGAGGTCAGGACTCTATGCAGGCCAGTCCAGCTCCTCCACACCAACCACCAACAATGCACACCCATTACACAGACACACTATGATCCTCCCACATGAAAGGGAGAAGATAGGCAAATTGTAACAAGGGTTAACTCAACCGCAGCTAAAAGTGTCATGAAACATAGAGTGTGTAGCTGTAAAGGGGTCCTAAAGCCAGCCTGCCCATACTTTTGTGAATTTTTGTGGACAACCTCTGTTGCTGTTATCGCAAGACAATTTTATGGTACAGTTCATAGAGGCCCTGCCTAGGAATGATGTTGTGCTGGACCTGGTAATCTCAAACTATGCAGAGCTTATTACTAATGTTCATATAAAAGAACATCTGGGTAGCAGTGAACATAACATGATTTCATTTAATGATGGCTGTAAACCACAAGCTCATACTGGAAATATAAAAACACTTAACTTTAACCACTTCCCCCCCGGCGCATTGACAAATGACGTCCGGGCGGGTGTTTCATTATCCTGACTAGACGTCTATTGACGTCCTCAGGATAATCCGCGATTGCGCGCCCCTGGGGGCGCGCATCGCGGCGATCGGTGGTGCCGTGGGTCAGTCTGACCCACCGCATTACCGACCGAGGTAAAAGGCTTCGATCCGAAGCCTTTTACCATGTGATCAGCCGTGACCAATCACGGCTGATCACAGTGTAAATAGGAAGAGCCGTTTATCGGCTTTTCCTCTGCTCAGGTCTGCAGACCTGAGCAGCGGAGAGCCGATCGGCTGCTCTCCTGACAGGGGGGGCTGCGCTGAACGTTTATCAGCGCAGCCACCCTCAGGATCACCCCCACTGGACCACCAGGGAGCCGGATCAGGACCACCAGGGAGCCCCCCCCGGACATCGCAAGGAGGCCGCCCAGGACCACCAGGGAAATCACACAGAGGCTGCCCAGGACCACCAGGGAGCCCCCACTAGACCACCAGGTAAGGGCAATATTATGCACTGTAGGGATGGCACTGTGCCCATGTATGATGCCTGCCAGTGCCATCCCTAACAGTGCTTGTTGCACCAGTGCCCACCACTGCCACCTATAAGTGCCCACCTGTGCCACCTATCAGTGCCCACCTGTGCCACCCATCAGTGCCCACCTGTGCCACCTAAAAGTGCCCACCTGTGCCACCTAAAAGTGTCCCCTATCAGTGCCCATCAGTGCTCTGTGCCACTTATCAGTGCCGCCTATGAGTGTCCACCAGTGCCGCATATCAGTGCCACGTATCAGTGCCCGTCAGTGTTGCTTGTCAGTGCCGCCCATGAGTGCTGCATATGTGCCCCATCATCAGTGCAACCTTATCAGTGCCACCTCATCAGTGCCAATCTGTACTGCCTCATCAGTGCCCTTCAGTGTAGCCTCATCAGTTCCCATCAGTGTAGCCACATCAGTGCCCGTCAGTGAAGGAGAAAATGTACTTTATACAAATTTTTGTGACAGAAAGAAAGAAAATTTTTTTTTTTTCAAAATTTTCAGTCTTTTTTTTGTTATAGCGCAAAAAATAAAAACCGCAGGGGTGATCAAATACCACCAAAAGAAAGCTCTATTTGTGGAAACAAAATGATAAAAATTTTGTTTGGGTACAACGTCGCACGACCGCGCAATTCTCATTCGAATCGCAACAGCACTGAAAGCTGAAAATTGGCCTGGGCAGGAAGTGTTCTAAGTGCCTGGTATTGAAGTGGTTAAGAGAGCAAATTTTCCAAAGATGAGGGCTGCTCCCCAAGACTTAGGCCTCATACAAACAGGCGTTAGAGAAAACGAGCTATAAAGCTAGTTCTGGCGCCAGAAAAAAACCCCACAATTTTATCAGCATTTTGCGTCCACCTCAATGCACGTTTAGCTGCGCTAGCTTTTAGCAGTGTTTCTCTGACTCTATTCAAAATCAATGGTTTCCTATCGGAGCCCATTGATTTGAATAGAAGTCACACCAGAAGTTGAATCATGATGATCTGACTTGTGTGCTGAGGATCTTGGAGGGGCATAGGTGTGCGCAGCCCATCTCATTAGGGTGTGCACACCAAAGCTCAAGCACACACACACCTTTCTCTGCAGCTTCAGCTGCACTGCATGGTGAATGAATGGGAAGTGCTCTGTGCTGAGTGGCTTCCTGTTCATTCACAAACTGAAGCCTAGTAAACACAGTTAACTAGTCTTTAGATATGAGTGAGCACAGTGACACAGTGTGTTCATTTAGAAAAGGAAGGGGCCAGTAAATTACATATTTACTAGCCTCTCCATTCTGGGAGCTCAACATAGGGGGAAGCCAAGGCAATAGGGGGAATCAGCACTGCATGCAGTGATTAGGGTGTGCCCAGTCACACCTGGCACACCTCCTGCGCACGCCTATGTGGAGGGGAACCCCCCGCCAAAATGAAAAAATAATTAGCGTGGGGTTCCCCCCCCCAGGTCGATACCAGGCCCTTCGGTCTGGTATGGTTTTTAAGGGGAAATGGCTAATTGGGCCCAATTTGGACATTTTCACTTAGGGATGTACTCACTTTTGTTGGCAGAAGTTTAGACACGAATGGCTGTGTGTTGCGTTATTTAGAGGAGACAGCAAATTTACACTGTTATACAAGCTGTACACTCACTACTTTACATTGTAGCAATGTGTAATTTCCTCAGTTTTGTCACATGAAAAGGTATAATACAATACTTACAAAAATGTGAGGGGTGTACTCACTTTTGTGAGATACTGTGTATGTATATTGTGGTGTGCGAGGTGACGAAGTGGATGAACGCTATGTGTCACCTTGCATACGTTCATTTTGAGTGGACTAAAGGGGGAATCCGGCCCGGCTTTTACCAGCCACCGTGGCAGTCCGGATTTTGTAGTCCACTGAAGCCCACCATCAGGTGGTTTAAAGTCTCAGGTGAGAGAGCAGAGGTTGCTCTGGCCTGGGACTCAGAAGTCATCAATCTGAGAGAACTGATCTTGGAAAGCTTTGCACTCTTTGTCTTTGTTTCGTGGGTGTCATGGATCAGCCCTACACCATCTAGAGAGGAAGAGAGAACTGTTTAGTTTAGTGCCGGAAGGCAAGGATTTATTTTCTGTTTTGATTTGCAACCTTTTAAATAAACTTGGCAGCAAGTAGAATTTTAAGAAAATCTACCTAAGAATTGCTTTCATCCCAGGGAAGGCGATCCCCACAAGAGCTTATCCTTCACACGTGGTGGACTCACGGCCAGTTTCCTATAGAGGAAATGTTGAAGGCCCTGCTGCAAGCCAATGCAGCTCAGCGGGAAACCAACTGCCAAGTTGCAGAGGCCGCTACAGCACAGCAAGAGGTAAATCGTCAGGCCATTGCATCTCAGCAGGAGGCAAATCAGCAGGCTATTGCAGCTCAGCAGGAGATAGACCGTCAGTTTGCAGAGGCCCTGCTGGAATTAAGGAAGGGGTCCACAGCTCCTGTACTAGCGGAAAAAAAATTGGTCAAAGCCAGCTATTACCTGCAAAAGCTAACACCAGCGGATGATGTGGAGGCGTACCTAACCACCTTTGAGAGAGTTGCTGTGCGGGAAGGTTGGAAAAAGACCAATGGGTGGGACTATTAGCCCCTTTTCTGACAGGAGAACCCCAAAAGGCCTATTTTGACCTGGAACCAGACAAGGCCCAGGACTATGAGATACTAAAAATGGAGATACTCTCACGTCTTGGCATCACCGTGGCAGTCAGGGCTCAACGGGTCCATCAGTGGACCTATCGTACAGACAAGCCACCCCGCTCTCAGATGTTCGACCTGGTCCACCTCATCAGAAAGTGGCCGCAGCCAGAGACTTTGCCAGGTCCTCAGATTGTGGAGCGTGTGGTCATGGACCGCTATCTGCGTGTGCTTCCCCATACCTTGAGGAAGTGGGTCAGTCGGGGGGACCCCAATACTGCAACCCAACTGGTGGACCTTGTGGAAAGGTACATTGCTGCTGAGCACTTGTCAAACCCGTCTGTGCCCCACTTCTCGAGGCGTGAAAATTACCCGGCAGATCCGGTAAGACTGTTCCAAGGTTCAAGGGGAGTGGGGAAGAATAACAAGACGGCTGTTAGAGCTAATGAGACTGTGGACTCTAGACCTGGAGACTGGCCAAATAGGTCAGGAAGGTCTGGGGGACCGTTGAGAGGACTGGGTATATAACACATACAATACTATCGTCGCCATGTGTTAGGTCATATTGCTGCAAACCGTCACCTAAATGATGAACCAATGCACTGTGATAATGCTTATAGGAAAAGACGCATATCTCTTTTTGCACAGGTCGCATGTACTGCATCACATCAGGGTCGCATGGAAAAGCAAATGTTTGTGATTTCTGTTGATGGAAAGCCAGTCACTGCACTGCTTGATTCTGGTAGTGTTGTGATGTTAGCCAAAAGCAGTTGTATAAATCCTGCAAAATTACACCCTAGCACCATCGGGTCATTTGCATCCATGGGGACACGCAGGACTACCAGACTGCGATGGTTGAGATTGACACCCCTTGGGCAGTGTGACACATTCAGTGGGGGTGGTACCTTCCCTGCTTCATGAAGCCCTAGTGGGGAGAAATTTTCCCAATTTTTGGAGGTTATGGGAAAGCACAGGGAGTCTGGAGGATAGAACTCCCCCTGCTGGGGAAGCACGGGAACTCTCACCAGACCCTTTTTGCCAAATGGAAGGGGAGACTGGTGGCAGGAACGAGGAAGGAGGAGACCCTCTTCCTTTTCCAGTAATGGCTGGGGAGCCAGAGGAGCTGGAAGATAGCTCCCAGTTCGAGGTTAATGAACAAGAGAACATCTCTGACTCTAATAGTGAGAGTAGACAGAATGTGACACCTGACTTAGAGGTCAGGAGAGAGGATTTTTGTACAGAACAACTAGGAGATGTCACACTCACTAGAGCCAGAGAAAACATTAAAGTAGTGGATGGGGAACCTGTGGAACCTAATTGGGCAGTGTCTTTTCCCTACATGGCTCTTAAGAATAATTTGTTGTACCAGGTGGTAAAACAAGGGGAGGAGGAGGTACAGCAATTGGTGGTTCCTAAAACCTATCGCAGGATGGTATTAGATTTAGCCCATGGTCATATAATCGGTGGACATCTGGGTATAGAAAAGACCAAAGAGAGAATAACACAGAGATTCTTCTGGCCCGGGTTATATGCAGATATCAGAAATTATTGTGAGTCATGCCCAGAGTGCCAGTATTCTGCGCCATCGCCTCATTTTCGCAGCCCGCTTGTCCCACTACCCATAATTGAAGTGCCTTTTGAGAGGATTGACATGGGTCTGGTGGGGACAGTGGTAAAGTCTGCCCGGGGTCATCAGCACATCCTGGTGATACTGGACTATGCCACACAGTATCCTGAAGGCATTCCCTTGTGGAATACCTCCGCTAAGGCTATCGCCAAGAGCACGTGTTTAGTCGGGTAGGGATCCCGAAAGAGTTATTAACAGATCAAGGCACTCCATTTATGTCCAGAGTCACTAAAGAGTTATGTAAGCTGTGCAAAATCTCACATCTCCGTACCTCTGTCTACCACCCCCAAACTGACTTTCTTGTGGAGAGATTTAACAAGACCCTCAAAAGTATGTTGAAAAAGGTGGTGGACAAAGATGGAAGAAATTTGGACTTTTTTGCCATACGAGAGGTTCCACAGGCGCCTACTAGTTATTCTCCATTTGAACTCCTGTATGGTAGACATCCCAGGGGACTGCTAGATGTCGCAAAGGAAACATGAGAGGGAGAGTCCACACCTTACAGAAGCGTAATTGAGCATATCTCATTGATGCAGGGTCGAATTGCAGCTGACCTGCTGCTTGTAAGAGAACATATGGAGCAAGCCCGAGAAACCCAGAGAAGGGTTTATAATCAGGGTGCCAAGACCCGGACTTTCAACCCCGGAGACAGTGCTAGTGCTAGTCCCCACTGTTGAAAGTAAATTCCTAGTAAAGTGGCAAGGCCCCCTCGAAATTATGGAAAAAGTAGGGGAAGTAAACTACAAAGTTTACCAGCCAGGGAAAAGGAAACCCAAGCAAATATATCATGTTAATCTCTTGAAACCGTGGAAGGACAGAGAGGCTTTACTGACCGTGACAACTCCTCCGAAAGGACCTCGCCCCCATTAACACCTGACGTTCCCATAACTGAAACCCTGTCAGTGGCACAACAAAACAACGTTAGAGAGTTTGTGAGTAAAAATAGAGACTTTTTCTCTCTTCTATCTGGACTGACCACCGTTATATAACATGACATAATTACGGAACCAGGTGTTCGCATAAATGTAAAGCCCTAAAGGATACCGGAAGCTAGGCACGATGCAGTTGCCAATAAAATAAAAAAACATGCTAGAGTTGGACGTGATAGAGGAGTCCCACAGTGACTGGTGAAGCCCGATAGTGTTGGTCCCAAAGCCAGATGGTACTATCAGGTTTTGTAACGATTTCAGAAAGTTGAATAGTGTGTCCAAGTTTGATGTGTACCCGATGTCTCGGGTCGATGAGCTCGTGGACAGATTGGGAGGTGCCAGGTACATAACCACTCTAGACCTGACTAAAGGCTATTGGCAAATACCCCTAACTGAGTCGGCCAAGGAGAAGACTGCCTTTTCCACTCCTGAGGGGTCGTTCCAGTATAACCGGATGCCTTTTGGTCTACACAGTGCCCCCGCATCATTCCAAAGAATGATGGATAAGACATTAAGGGCACATCGCCCATAGGCCGCTTATCTGGACGATGTCATCATCCTCAGCCCAGACTGGGAATCTCATCTTCTCTGGGTGCAAGCAATCGTGGATTCCCTCCAGAAAGCAGGACTCACGGCCGACCAAAAAAAATGTGCCATAGGGTTGTAGGAGGCCAAATACCTTGGCTACATTATTGGTCGGGACTAATTAAGCCTCAGACCAACAAAATTGAAGCGATTCAAAAGTGGCCCGATCTCTTTATAAGAAGCAGGTTTGTGCATTCCTGGGGATTACAGGCTACTATAGACGTTTCATACACAACTTTGCAACCATTGCCTCCCCTCTGACAGATCTGATGAAGGGTAAAGGGTCGGTCATGGTTAAGTGGAATCCGGAGGCAGAAAAAGCATTTCAGAGATTGAAGCGAGCCCTTTTGTGTACAACCGGTCCTCGCAAACCCGGACTTCACAAAGGAGTTTGTCATACAGGCAAACGCCTCTGAAATGGGACTAGATGCCGCATAAATGTAAAGCCCTAAAGGATACCGGAAGCTAGGCGCGATGCAGTTGCCAATAAAATAAAAAAACATGCTAGAGTTGGACGTCATAAAGGAGTCCCACAGTGACTGGTGAAGCCCGATAGTGTTGGTCCCAAAGCCAGATGGTAATATCAGGTTTTGTAACGATTTCAGAAAGTTGAATAGCGTGTCCACGTTTGATGTGTACCCGATGTCTTGGGTCGATGAGCTTGTGGACAGATTGGGAGGTGCCAGGTACATAACCACTCTAGACCTGACTAAAGGCTATTGGCAAATACCCCTAACTGAGTCGGCCAAGGAGAAGACTGCCTTTTCCACTCTTGAGGGGTCATTCCAGTATAGACGGATGCCTACACAGTGCCCCCGCATCATTCCAAAGAATGATGGATAAGACATTAAGGCCACATCGCCCATACGCAGCCGCCTATCTGGACGATGTCATCATCCACAGCCCAGACTGGGAATCTCATCTTCTCCGGGTGCAAGCAATAGTGGATTCCCTCCAGAAAGCAGGACTCACGGCCGACCAAAAAAAATGTGCCATAGGGTTGTAGGAGGCCAAATACCTTGGCTACATTATTGGTCGGGACTAATTAAGCCTCTATCCGCCGACGCATACCCGCTACACCGGAATTACAGAATAGGTAGTAAGAAACCTTACTACGCCCCCGTGACACATCCGTAGGCAGATATGACCTTACTGGGGAGTTCTCACCTTTTCCGTCAGAAGAGGAACCGGCTGAGTCAATCCCCATAAACGGTTATCGGAAATCAGTCCAGATCTCACCAATACATGGACCGTGGAGGGTTAGACAGGTGTTCGAGTAGCTGGGTTCTGTAGCCCAT
>BLSH010538044.1:86246-103774 GCA_018402905.1 Glandirana rugosa
TATTTACATTTAAATGCAAAAGAAAAAAAAAATTCTTTGAAAAAATGACAGCCCAAAAAAAAAAATGGGCCTTTTAAGACCGTTGGGCGGAAGTGACTTCTGACGTCATTTTCGCCCTGCCGTGTTATGGAGCCAAGGGTCACAGACACTGGCAGGAGAGGATCAGGTCATCTCCGCCGCTGCTGGCGGGTCCGGTAAGCGTCAGAGATGACGGGAAAGCAGCGGGAGGGGGGGCACCTCTCCCGCCGCTGATAAAAGTGATCTTGCGGCAAATCCGCCGCTAAGACCACTTTTATCTTCAACCGAATCGCCTGCAGAAAAAAACAATATCTGAATGGTGCCTGTAGCTACAGGCACCATTCAGATATCACTTCTCAAAGGCAGGACATCAATAGACGTCCACCTAAAGAGAAGTGGTTAAACAACATATATACAGTATATATTTAGTTATGTAGGAGGGATTTGTGTTCTTTTTATAGTGTTTTGTTATTTGCAGGAGCTGACTGAAATGAAGAGACAGAGCCAGCAAAGGATGTCTGGATTAGGTACTCTGGAAGAAGGCCTTCAAAATGACCCTGGTCAAGGAAAGTCAAAACATCACTGTGACACTGAAAATATTATGGAACTCTTACAAAAGCAGGTATGGTTATTAATTGCTTCTCCAAGTCTTTTTTGACACTTTTGTTTACATGTAAAAAATCAGTATTTTTTGCTAGAAAATTAGAACCCACAAACATTATATATTTTTTTTAAAGCAGAGGCCCTAGAGAATAAAATGGTGGGTTTTGCAATTTTTTATGTTGCATGGTATTTGTGCAGCGTTTTTCAAACACCATTTTTTGGAAAAAATACACCTTCTTTGAATTTTAATGCAAAAAAACACAATACATGACCCAATTTTTTGGTAACATGTAAAAAATGATGTTATGCCATGTATATAGATACCATACATGTCATGCTCTAAAATTGTGCCCACCCGTGCAACGGTGACAAACAACATAAATTTTACTATCCATAGATGAAGCTTTACAGGTTTCCACTTTACATTTACTTAGGAGGTCTGATGCTAGAATTACTGCCAATGATCTGAGGTTTATGGTGATACCTCTCTGTGTGGGGCAATCGCTGTTTATGTGCATGCAGGACTGATGTGTGCATTCACCTACGTGTGCGAGCACGGGGGGATGGGGCACTTTATTTTTTTTGTGCATTTGATTACATCAAGATTGGTGTTTGAATGCTTTTGGTTTTTGAAAATGGCGCCATTGACATCCAGGTAAACCGGAAGTGACATCAGGTCACCTTTTCCAGGTTACCGTAGCCGAGAGCCAAACAAAGCTGATCCGTTCTTTGTTTGGCTCGGTGATCAGCTGGTGGAAGTACCGGCTAGTCAATCTTGGCTCCTGGTGGGATGTGAGATTGCTTTTACAAGAGAGCCGACCATTGGCTTTGAAAAACGGTACCAGGATGGTGCCTGCAGCTGCAAACATCATCCCGCTACAACCAATGGAAGTCTAGCGACGTACAGGTATGTCGCTGGTCATCAAGTGGTTAATGCACTTTAAATTTACAATTGTAATTTATGTTTACTTTTGGTATGTTTTCAAAGGATTGACAAGAAATATATTATGGATTTAAAGTTTGCTGCCGGAGGTATTCATAAATATACAAAGTAATCTTATACATATCAAATGATCCAGCCTCCACAGAATACTTTTTATGAAGGCTCATTCTAAAGATACGCATTTATGCAGATGTGCATGTTTGCACATACATCTGAGTGCTGGCATACAGTATATTATATACCGATACAGTATCTCCAGGGGCCTCGAGGGCCTTCAGAAAAGAGGTTTTTTTTATCTGATCAATGTGTGATTCGATCAAAACAATAGAAATCCTCAGTCAATCGAACACCCCTAGCTTCCCTTGTTATCAATTTAGACTAAATTTTGATCACACTGAGTCAATCTACCAGGGTGGAATAATATTGATTGGTTTGCATCAATCGGCATCTCAGATTTTGAGATTACCTGGTGGAAACAGAGGTTTGATTGCTAACATACAAAACCCTTTTCCATGCATGTGATATATCAATTGAATAAGCTGTCGACTAGACATATATTATTCCTATTGGATGGATAATTTGAAAAGGAAATATATCAATTATCGATGCTTGTGGGACCACCATGTATACCTAGCAAGGCCGCAATAAAAGTGTGGGGACAGTCTGAAGAAAACTTGATGAAAAATATAATAATACAAATGTGACTGTAAAAATTCAAACCTATCCTACTTTTTCAGCTTCACTGAGAAACTTGGCATTCACTTCTATTGACATTTTTTTCATGTCTTGAGAGTAATTCTTCATCCCATGGCTGATGCTGGAGTCCAGTCATTTTGCTCCTTTATTTCTTTCTGCTGGCTGGCTAGCTATTTGGTTTGAGTTCTGGCTCAGCTGGCTAGTCTCGGATATGGGTCAGGACTAAGTAATGCAGAGTGCTGGGGTGGTCAGTAGTATGTAATGCGGGGATCAGGGATTAGAGAACTGAGGGATACTTTACCACATCTATAGGAAAGTCAAGTATGTATTGAATAGATTGGCCCCTGAAATACAGTATATTTAACAGAAAAAAATCCTGAAGAGTTTAGAAAGTATAAATTGTTGGCCTACATTGGGTTTGTAGTGCCTGCATGGGGGTTCAATGCATTACACTTTGTCAAACTGGTTTAGTGCTGTAAAATGGGCTGGTAAATGGTATAAATATTTCAACTCATTCATTTCTTTAAAGGAAGAAAAGTGGAAAAATCAAATCCAGGAACTTAAACAAGAATATGACCGGGATAATAGCCAGACTATCCAGCTACTTCGGCAAGAACATGATCTGGAAAAGAACCGAGTTATACAGTTGCTTCAGCAAGACTTTGATCGGGAAAAGAACCAGCTTGTACATCAGCTTCAACAAGAGCGTGACAGGGAAAAGAGTGAGAAGAAACAGGTGATACTTCAGCTTCATCAAAAACATAATTGTGACGAGAGCAAGCTGGGCATTCTTGTGTTTTTTATTTAAATGAGAGCTACATTCAAATGTTTTAGTTGGAGACCATTTGGATAGGGCAGGTTTTTAAATATCTCTTTTTAGCATCTTCAAGTAAATAATACCCTTTTAGCATATTTTTCTAATCGTCCAACACATAGACGTGTATTATCTGTGTATTGTCCTGCAAATGCTGCATGTACACTATGACCTACATTGTGGTGTATGTGCATCCCCTTGAAATTACCTTACTGCAATCCAAGGTCATTTTTGAAATATTGCACATTAAGGTGTTTGTTTATCCTAGCTGTATATAGAGGAGAAATAAGTTGTACTGCTGAGTTTCCCTCCTGAAGTTTAGGAGAATATTCAGTGAATACAGAACAACTCCAAATGTTGATTTGCCATAGGTACCTAATTGTTGCTTATCTCTTCCTTCAGATCAAAGAAATATTGACCAAACCACCCCCGGCTGTTAAAAAAAATCCTGGTAAGATGTGTTTGTCAACCTGCTTGTAATTGTTGATAGTGATATGATACTCATTGATGTTATCAGGTTCATGAACATGTTACAGGATGCTCCAGCTAAACCAATATGCGTGTAACAACTCAAACAACAATATATTTCCTCAGATTTGAAGTACATCTTTATCCAAAACTGTTTTTGTGCTACTGCATAGATGGATTAGCAGATATGCTCTGCCAAATATCCAGGATGAGCCTCTTTGTCAGGGCGCTGTCAGCAGGTGAAGGACTCTAGGAGCCAGCACGTGTCAGGGCACCAACAGGAGAAGGGCTCTAGGACCCAGCGTCTCCACCAGCTATGGGCCTTTATAAGGAAGCTGATCAGGCATTAAAGTGGAGTTCCACCCAAAAGTGTAACTTCCGCTGGTTGGTTTCCTCCCCCCCTCAGGTGTCACAATTTTGGCATCTTTCGGGGGGGGGAGGGGGAAGAGGACACCTGTCTTTAGACAGGTGTCCTTTTCCACACATCCGGGAGCTCTGGCCGGCCGCCGCGGCCGCTGACGTCAGCAGCCCGGCTCCCTCCTCCCTGCTTGCTCTGCTACTGGCCGCCTGGTCAATAGCAGAGCGCGGCGGAGCCTCACGTATGCGCAGTAAGGTGCCTGGTGTGAAGCTGTAATGCTACACGTCCGGGTTCCCTTACCCGTAATGGACGCGGCTGCACCCGATCCAAAGATCGGCGGCGGGTGCAGTCATTGCTGGACTCCAGGACAGGTAAGTGTCCTATTGTTAAAAGTCAGCAGCTACTGTATGTGTAGCTGCTGACTTTTTTAATTTTTTTTTCCCTGGCAGACCTCCGCTTTAAATTTGCTGATTGATCTCAACTTGTTACCTGTGTTCCTGTGATTCATTGCTCTTGTGTTCCCTCGGTTCTGACCCGGCTTGTTCCAGATCTGTCTGCCTGTCTCCAGTCCTTGACCCCGACTCGTGTCACGGATACTCTCTGTCTGCTTCTCGTGTTTGACCCCGGCTTCCACCTGACTTCGTGTACTCTGGTTCCGATCTCGGCTTGTGTTGACTACTCTACTATCTCAGGTATTCCATGGACCTGTCACACCTCACAGGCGCCACTTACCTGCAAACCCTGTTCATCACATCAGCAGTATTGCTGAGTCTTTCTGCAAGCAACTCCACAGACGACCTGTGCTACTTTGTGCCCCACTCCTCCTGTCTCACCTTCAGGGGAGTCTGGAACTTAGCTGCAGAGGAAGCCCTCTCTCCATTGGCCTCCAGCACCTGATACGTGACACTCTTATTGCCACATTTGTGAAGGATCCTTTGGTTCTAGTGTTGGTCTGTGAAATTTACATGTAAGGCACACTTCGTGAGGATGCTCTTGACGGGCAGTGCCTCTTTGGGATTTAAACAAAATAAAACATTCATACTCCACGTGGATGCAGCATCACTCCAATGCTGTCTTTGTTCGCCGTCACCTCTAGATTGAGACCCAAGCACTTTGCCTCCTCACCAGGGCCCTGATTGCGGGGGATGGATTTGCAGAAAGCTGGAACCAGGTTACAGCCCCCAGGTATGCCCAGTTGAGGATGCTGATACCACTAGCATGTGCAGAGGGCAATGACAGGAGATAGACGGAGATGCAGGAAACAAGCAAAGGTCAGGGCGGATGGCAAACCAGCACAGACAGTAGACAAAGCCGGGTTGGCAGGCAAGCACAGACAGCAGACAAAGCTGGGTTGGTACATGGGAAGTCAGACACACAATACATATAATATTAAGGAAACAGGAACTCAGAGAACTGTGAAGTTGCTCAGGCAACGTGGGCTGCACTGAGCATGTGTGTGTGTGTGTGTGGGTGTGTGTATATAGGAAAGCAAACTGGGAATGGGGCCAAGAAGTCACGGAAGGGAAAGGAAATATAAACCCACAGAATAGTAGGCCACACCCATAGGTGAGCACAGAAGCCGAACAACACATGTGAAAGGAGTCCGAGGACTAGGAGAAACACTAGAGGTAGGAATTACTGTACATAGGCAGGAAAACTGCAGGCTAAATTGCGACAGTCCAGAGGCTAAAAACTCAAGTTTCACTTTCTGCCTCATTCCACTTCACACTGTCGGATTTGCCAGCCTCTCCACAAAGGCGGATGGATCTCTATTCTGCTCTCCAAGAGCTCCTCTCTCAATGGGTCATAGTTCTTGTTCCAAAGGGGGAAAGGTTCCAGGGTTTATACTCAAATCTATTCACCATCCCCAAGGCACTTGACCCATTCTGAATGTGAAATGTATCAAAAGGTTCCGTTGTGTGCAAAACATGGAATATGCCAGATTAGGCATTTCTTCCTTTCAGCGCAGGGGTCATCTGACTTCCGTGGACATCCCTATTTTCCCACAACATTAAAGCGGTAGTAAACCCGCTGACCGAAATAAAAATAAAAAAAAAGCCTGCAAGAAAATCGCATAATATGTTAGTATGCATCGCATACTAACATATTATGAAATACTTACCTTAGAACGAGGCCCCCGATGCCCGAGTCGGTCAGCGCTAAGGACGCTGACATCTTTGTCCTCTTCTGTCTTCCGGGTACGCGGCTCCGGCGCTGTGAGTGGCCGGAGCCGCGTGACGTCACTCCCGCGCATGCGCGCGGGAGCTCTTCGCACCGGCAGCCAGCTCTGAGATGCCGGCCGCCTCGGCCGGATCGTCAGAGCGCATGCGCCGCTAATGTCAGCGGCTGCATGCAGGGCGAATATCTCCTGAACCATGCAGGTTTAGGAGATATTCTTTTTACCTACAGGTAAGCCTTATTATAGGCTTACCTGTAGGTAAAAATAGATTTTAGGGTTTACTACCGCTTTAATGTTACCTGTATTTTACTGTGGATGTACAACATTATCAATCTGCCGCCCTTGCTTTTGGTCTGCTTGCGGCACCTCAGATTTTCCCCCTAGATGTTATCACCCATCCTAGCTTTGCTTTTAGGGCCTTCACTTGTGGATTATCCAAATGATCGCCTGCTAAAAGAACAATCAGTCCAGACTCTGCCAGCCAATGGACAATGCAGACCCTTTTATCCAGGAGCCACCCAACCATTTGCTTTTGCATGAAAGTTCTTGGGCTAATGGTGACCTCCATAGAGGCGGCACTGTATGCCCAATTTTACTCCCAGCCATTGCTACTCAACATTCTGACAGCATGGGACCAGCAGACCCAGTCTTTGGATCACTTCATGGACCTGACCGGTAAAACCAGGCTTGCCCTGGCATGGTGGATCTCTTATCCAGCACTGGAATTGCGAAGATCTTTTCTCCTGATGACCTGAAATGTACTCACTATGCATGCTAGCCCTTCTGGCTATGTTGGAGACCGGGATATCCTCAGGGTATATAGGACTTGGTTGTCGGAGAAAGCTCAGCTTCCAATCATTATTGTGGGACCTCAGGACAACCAGGTTGTCCCTTCTTCACTGGAGCTCCTTATTACAGGGTCACCCCACCAGAATTCATTTGGAAAATCAACCTCTCGGCTGCAGCAGTATGGCCACCCTACCATTATTCAGTTGGACGATGCCACAACAGTGTTCTACAACAGTTATACATCAACTATAGGGAGGCACCGGAAGTGGCATAGTTCAAAGAGAAGCAGATTTAATTCTGGCTTGGGCAGAACTGCACGTCCCGTACCTGACCTAACTGTGCACATTACAGGCATGAAAACTGACAGCGTGGGCTTTCTCTGTCATCAACATTTAGAACCCCATGATTGTTCAGCAGGAAGTGTTTTAAGCTCTCTGTCACAGTTGGGGACTTCAGATGTGGATCTCTTGAAATCCAGGTTCAACAACAAACTGAACAGGATTGTAGCCAGAACCAGGGTTTCTCAAGCCTTCAAAGGTGATGCTCAGTTCACGATCCTGCTTCTCAGTCGCTGGTTTAGTGGCTTGCCTGTTAAAGCCCAGGGGGACATACGTCTAGGGGATTCATTAATTCTAGTGCTTTTGAAAGCTAGGAAGTTGACTTCTTGCAAAGACTATCATCGCACCTGGGAGGCCTATGTTGTTCAGTGTGAGGCTAGGGAATTCCATCCCAGGACGTACCCTGGGACAAATCCTGTCTTCTCCAATCCAGTCTGGATTTGGCCTTGAGTACCATCAAGGTTCAGATTTCAGCCATAGCTATCCTTTTTCCAAAGTCCACTTACCTTTTGCTCCTTCGTGAAAGCCTTTGTGCATGACGTCGCTCACATTATCCCCTCTGTATGTGTCTCAGGGGGAATGCAGCCTGGTTCAGTTGTCCCTTGAGAAGCTGTTCTTTGAAACCATCAGGGATATTCCACTGGCTACCTTTACTCTTCAGAATGTGCGGTTTTTTTTTTTTGCTATCATTTCTGTGAGATGTGTTTCTGAGTTAGCGGCCTTATCCGGTAATGAGCTTTCTCTTACGTTCATTGACAGACGCAGCCTCTATTCATGACACGTGGGTTATGTACCTTTTACTAGGAGTAGACTAGGCAGAACGAAGTTCAGAAAGCAAAGCTGGCCCCTCCCAGGGGGCCGTCCTCACTCAGCACATAACCCCTCAGCCCTGCATAGCATACCAGTTTTCTTCTGCCTAGTGCAAGGAGTTAGACCTGGTTCCCTGCTGGGAACTGCGGTTCCCCAGTTTTTTTTGTCTTTTTCTTTTTGCGCAAGCCTTCTGATGAAGACTGCAATCAAGTAGCCGGCTGGGGACCACACGGATGTACATTGTCCTGCCATCTCCCCAGCACGACCGACGGATGCGAGCCACCCTTAGCTATGGCGGGGTCCGCCTCATCCTGCCCATTCCGTGCGGGCGACCGGTGGGTTAAACGCCCCACCTGCGTACCCAGCGTCCAGGCTGTGGCCTGCTCCAGGGGCTGCTTGGCCGGCAGCATCTCTCCCCATCTGGGGGGAGGAAGGTCTGCACTGGGTGGCTACCCGCTACGCCCGTCTGGATGGGTGAGTGACATCCCCCTCTCCCCTGGTGGCGGTGGGGGGGGGGGCGACTAGCGGTGCCCGTTCCGGTGGGGGGGGGTTCAGGTGCACTGGTCCCTAACCTTCTCTCCCCCCCTCATGCCCGCCCGCCCGCCTGATGTCCTGTCCACTCGGTCGCTTGCATTGATGATCGCTTGCTGCTGCCATTCGCGGCATGGGCCGCTCCGTTTACCATGCGGTCCACCGCCATTTTGCCGTGGTCGTGGCCATTTTGGGGGAGTTTTGGCCTCTAGTGTCTGTGGTGACCATTTTTGGTTAGTATCCCTGTATGGGCCTTTACATGTGCTTTTGGCACCATTCCTTCTTCCGGCAACGCAGCGGCACAGCAAGCGGTGGCATTGGCAGACAGTGGCAGCCTTTTTTAAAGCACAGTGGCACAGGGTTCCGCAAGTATTGCTGGTTTTCTCCCTGGGGTGCAGGAGCAGCTATGCTGGGTCCCACTGGGCAGTCCTGAGGCATTGCAGGGGGTGGCACTGTGGGGGCGATGGCTGGTAGGCCTCACAAGTGTCATGGCGGTGGGGCAATGGCGGCTGAACCGACAATTGCTTCTCCGGGGGGGTCCGCAGAATCACAGGCCTTGCTGGGACCTCTGGTTCCCCTAGATCAGTTAACCTCCATCTTGGAGGAGTTTTTCGCCCGGGGGGAAACGGACCGGTGTAGGGGGGCCCCAAAAAATGCCCCCCTCCCCCGCAATCCTCTGAGGAGGACTCGGAGCCGGAAGGGGGCTCTGGGGTCACGGGGACCCCCGTGGAGCACTCAAATGGAGAGCTGGAGCCTTCGGATGGGGAGGAGCACCAGGGGGCCTCTGTGGCACGCGAAAAGGCACTGGTGGGCGCCCTGGTCGCGGCCGTCCGCAATTCACTGCACCTGGATTAGGCTGGAGAGGCACAGGTGTCTGCCTATACGTTTGGGTCCAAGAAGGCCTCTCGTGCTCCTAAGGTGTTTCCCTACCTCCAGTATTTTGACCAGTATGTGTATAAGGAATGGCAATGTCCACTAAATTCCTTTACTCTACCTAAATGTTTTTCTGTGCGCTATCCTTTTGAGGACAGCCTGTTACAGAAATGGGTCTCCCCTGCGGTGGATCTGTTGGTGGCCCGCCTGAACAAGGCGACAACTATTCCCCTGGAGGGGTCTCCCTCCTTTAGGGACCCGGCCGATAGGTGGACGGAAGCAGTGTCCAAGGCACTCTTTTTGGTGGCGGGGGCAGCCATGCGACCGGCCTTGGCGTCTGTCATGGTAGCTCAGTCGCTCATGGAGTGTGCGATGGAGTGGAGTGAGGCTCAGGGCGGCGTAGATTCGCCTGAATCCGTGCAGCGAGCAGACCACTTGGTGCAAGGGTTTCATTATCTTTGTGACGCAGCTCTGGATTTGGTACCGATGTTGTAAAAAATGTTGGTTTTTGCGATCATTATTAGGCGCCTGCTGTGGCTGCGACGCTGGTTGGGTGACCACGCATCCAAGAAGGGCCTCACAGATCTTCCCTTTCAAGGTGGTCAGCTCTTTGGGCCCCAATTGGATGAAATCATTAAGGATTTCACCTGGAGGAAGAGTGCGTTTCTTCCGGAACCCAAGCAGTGTGACCAGCCCCGCAAAGAGGGGCCTCAGCCCTCTGGGCATAACCGTTCTTTCGTGTGCCCGGTCAGGCGGGCAGGAACTCCCGGCCCGGAAAGTCTGCCTCTGGCTCTGGTACGTCCCTGGCAACGCAAGCCCAAAATGGCGGAGGATAAGTCCTCCTCCGCATGATGGGTTGCCCCCGCCCAAAACTCGGGTGGGGGGCCGACTTCTGGGGTTCGCGGACCGATGGGTCCCTCGCATCTACCACCAGAGATAGAGTGCAGCACCCGGCCCCCGGACAGGTTCTTCCTGTCCAATTTAAAACTCCCTCCTGAGCGTTGGCTAGCTCTGCTAGGGGCTGTGCGGTCGATGTCCAAACGGGGTGATTGCGCCAGTCCCTCCAACTGAGAGATTCCGCAGCTTCAACTCAAACCTCTTTGTGGTGCCAAAAAAGGGTGGATCAGGCCGGTTCTGGACTTAAAAGCGCTCAATCAATTTGTGAAGGCGTGCAAACTCAGGATGGAGTCAGTCCGTTCGGTCGTGGCCGCCCTGCACCAGGGGGATTGGCTGGTGTCCCTGTACATCAAGGACGCATATCTGCATGTTCCCATTTGTGTCAGGCACCAGCGCTTCCTGCTCTTTGCTGTAGGGGACCTTCATTACCAGTTTGTGGCTCTCCCCTTCGGCCTGGCCTTGGCTCTGCGGGTCTTCAACAAGTTGCTGGCCCCGGTGCTGGCTCTGCTGAGACAGAGGGGCATTGCTGTGGTAGCCTACCTGGACGATCTTCTCCTGCAAGCGGAGTCGGCTCTGGCTCTGGATGACAATGTTGATATCACCCTGACCTCACTGAGGGACTTCGGTTGGCTAATCAACCTGCAGAAGTCGACATTGACCCCGTCCTGTCGCCTCGAATATCCGGGTCTGACATTGGACACAGTGCAGGCGAAGGTATTCCTACCTCCGGACAAGTTGCTGACGCTGCAAGCAGCGGTGCGAACCCTGTTGTCACGACGGTGGTCCTCCTTACGTTTCTGCATGCGGGTGTTGGGGCATATGGTCTCGACCTTCGAGGCGATACCGTATGCCCAGAGTCACACCCAGCTCCTGCAGCGAGCGATACTACTGCAGTGGGACAGGTCTCCTTCGTCTCTGGTTCGACTGATCCGGCTGGATCATCAGACCAGGGGGTCGTTGACTTGGTGGCTTCGGGCCCTGGCAATGACCATGGGGAAGTCGTTCCTTCCCCTAGAATGGGCAATAGTCACGACGGATGCCAGCGTTTCGGGCTGGGGAGGTGTCCTGGGGCACCTGTCGGCCCAGGGCCGTTGGTCGTCACAAGAGTCGCGACTTTCGATCAATGTGTTGGAACTGAGGGCGATCAGGCTCTGTCTCACCCACTGGTCGGCAAGGCTGCGCGGCCTCCCGGTTCGGGTTCATGAACCATCAAGGCGGAACGAGAACCTTGGCGGCAGCTGCAGAGGCAGCCCTCATTCTAAAGTGGGCAGAGCTTCCCGTGCCAGCACTCTCCGCCATCTACATTCCGGGTGTAGAAAATTGGAAGGCGGACTTCCTCAGTCGCCAGAAGCTGGACCAAGGCGAGTGGTCCTTGCATCCGAAGGCGTTTTGCCAGATTTGCGAGAGGTGGAGCACGCCAGATGTAGATCTCCTGGCGTCCAGATTCAATCATAAGGTGAAGACCTTTGTGTGCAGGTCAAGGGACACGTTGGCGGTGGCTCCATGGTCCCGGTACAGGCTCTTGTATGCCTTTCCTCCTCTCAAGCTTCTACCGCGGTTGTTGCGCAGGATAGAAGTGGAGTGAATCCCGGCAATCCTGGTGGCCCCGGGTTGGCCTCAACGTCCTTGGTACGCCAAAGTGGTGCGGATGGTAACAGACATTCCCTGGTGACTCCTGCTTCGCGAAGATCTTCTGTCGCAGGGTCCCATCTTGCACCCTGCTTTACCGTCCCTGGCTTTGACGACATGGTGATTGAGTCCCAGGTACTGAGGGACAGGGGGGTCTCTGATTCAGTGATCCCCACCATGCTTAAGGCGCGCAAGTGTACTTCGCGCAAGATCTATCATCGCACCTGGAAAGCCTATATTGCTTGGTGCGAGGCGGGGGGTTGGAACCCTCGTTCTTTTGCAGTTGCTTGGGTGCTTGCCTTTCTTCAACAAGGCCAGGACCAAAAGTTGGCTTTGAGCACCCTCAAGGGCCAGATTTCCGCTCTGGCGATTCTGTTTCAGCGTCCTTTAGCGACGCATTCTTTGATCCGTACATTTGTACAGGGTGTAAGTCATGTGGCTCCTCAGGTACGGTCGCCCCTGGCGCCGTGGGATCTGAACTTGGTACTTTCTGTACTGCAGAAGCCACCCTATGAGAAGATCAGGTATATTCCCTTACAATTGCTGTCTCAGAAGGTCGCCTTCTTGGTGGCTATCACATCCGCTAGGCAGGTGTCTGAATTGTCAGCTTTGTCGTGTAGGTCTCCTTATTTGGTCCTACATAAGGATAAGGCGGTGCTGCGTCCGTCTCCTTTGTTCCTTCCGAAGGTAGTCTCCTCTTTTCCCATTAATGAGGACATTGTCCTCCCTTCTTTGTGTCCGCACCCGTCTCACCCTAAGGAGATTGCTCTGCATTCCTTGGATGTGGTGAGAGCATTGCGGGTGTATTTGGCAGCTATGGCTCCTTTTAGGAAGTCTGATACGCTGTTTGTGCTGACGGATGGGCCGCGCAAAGGGTTGGCGGCTTCGTCGGCCACTGTTTCATGTTGGATCATACAGACCGTGACCCATGCGTATACTGTGCGGGGCCAAGTACCCCCTTTTCCGGTCATGGCTCATTCCACCAGGGGATTAGCACTTCCTGGGCGCTTAGACACCAAGCTTCTGTGTCTTAGGTGTGCAAGGCGGCTACTTGGGCCTCGGTGCACACTTTTGTTAAGTTTTACAAAGTTGATGTGTCAGCATCCGTGGATGCTGCTTTTGGCCGCAGAGTTTTGCAGGCGGCGGTGTAGGCGTGGCTGGCGCCTCCCGAGATTATTCTGTTGGGTACAGTTGTTATTGTTTACCCACCCCTCTTGTTTGACACTGCTTTTGGACACGTGTCATGAATAGAGGCTGCGTCTGTCAATAAACGTTACAGAAAATGGGATTTTATTAAGAACTTACCGTAAAATCCTTTTCTCTGAGTTCATTGACAGACGCAGCACCCACCCCTCGGTGTTGTGTTTGTACGGCTTGTTATGATATGCTATGCAGGGCTGAGGGGTTATGTGCTGAGTGAGGACGGCCCCCTGGGAGGGGCCAGCTTTGCTTTCTGAACTTCGTTCTGCCTAGTCTACTCCTAGTAAAAGGTACATAACCCACGTGTCATGAATAGAGGCTGCATCTGTCAATGAACTCAGAGAAAAGGATTTTACGGTAAGTTCTTAATAAAATCCCATTTTCTTAATATTACATGGGGATAAGGCTCTCTTGCTGCCTAAGGCTTCTTTTCTTCCCAAGGTGGTTTCCTCCTACCACCTTAACCAGAACATAGTGCTTCTGTCCTAATGCCCTGCTTCAAAAGGAGTTTTCTCTCCACTGTCTTGATGTGCTATGCGATGTGTGAGCCTACAGCTACAAGTTTTTTTTAGACAGTTTGATTTACTTTTTGTCATAGCTGAAGGGTCCCCATAGGGAACATCCAGCCTCAAATTCCACTATTGACAAGTCTTCACTCAAGCCTACAGTGTGAAGGAAAATGTTTTTCCCATTCTGGTTAAGTCACATTCTACCAGATCAGTCAATGCTTCATGGATTTTTTAGCACCAATCATCTGTTCCCCAGCTTTACAAGGCAACCACCTTGTCTTCTGTTGGCACATTTTGAAATTTTACCAAGTGGATGTTTAAGCCTCTTCTGATGCCAGTTTTGGGTGTAAGGTGCTTTAGGCAGCTCTTTGAGTTTTAGGCTTCATGCACACAGGCCAACCACGAACAGCCAAAAAACTTCAGTAGCTTATCAGGATTATTTTCAGCTTTTACCAGCATTAGATTACCGTTGTTTTTTCCCGTTTTTAAAGGGCCAGCGTCTTTTTTCTTTTTTTTTCCAATTGGTCTAAAACATCCAAAAACGTTGGGGATTGACGTTTTTAAGCGTTTTTGAGCATTTTTGGACGTTTTTAAGTGTTTGAACGTTTTTACAGCTGAAAACAGTCCAAAAAAACCCTCAGTTCTTGGGTTTTTTTTACAGCTCAAAAACGTCACTGCTAAAAACAGTTGATAACAGCCTGTGTGTGCATGAACACATAGGATAACATGATGGAGGCTTTATTGACTGTAGAAAAAAACTTCTGCAGCTGAAAAAAGCTGCTGAAAAACAGTCAAAAAACATCCTGTGTGCACGAGGCCTTAAAGATCTGTTTGCCCATTTGTTCTTAAGCCTGTTGGCATTTGTTTTCTCTGTTGCCCACCCCTCAGTTACGTAGCTTTTGGACATTCCAATTGTCTAAGGCCTCATTTACACTGCTGCTGGTAAACGGACGTTTTGAGGCATTTGGGCATTTTTTTCAGCTGCCCCTGAACTTTCCTCTATGTTATCTTATCAGTACATTTACACAGGGTCATTTAAGGTTGTTTCCAGGCAGTTCAGTTTAAAGGCTTTTTTTGGAACGCAGAAAAATGGGTTCAGACGCCATGAGTGGACTAGGCAGAACAGCGTTCAGCTTTAAGAGCAGACAGCCCCTCCCAGGGGGCCGTCCTCATTCGGCATAACCCCTCACCCTGCTACTAGCAAGCCAGTTTTTCCTGCCTAGTGAAAGGAGTAGGACCTGGCTCCCTGCTGGGATCTGCAGTTCCCCAGTTTTTTTTCTATTTTTTTTTTCTTTTTGCTCAAGCCTTCTGATGAAGACTGCAATCAAGCAGCCGGCTGGGTGACACGCTGGATATCAGATCCAGGAAGTCTCCCCAGCGCGGCCGATGGATGCGAGCCATCCCTTAGCTGCATGCGGGGTCGGCCGCGTTGGTTAAACGTCCCGCCAGCACACCTAGGACCGGGGCTTGTGTCGCATGGCCAGCAGCTCCCACCCAGCCTCGCTGGGGGGCAGGTCTGTCTCGGGTGGCTACCCGCTGCGCCCGTCGGGAATGGTGAGTACACTCCCCCCCAGGGGTGCGGGGCAGGCGGGTGGTACACCCCCCTCCAGGGGTGTAAGTAGGCGACCTTCTCCTTCCCCCCTCTTCTTCCGTCTCCCCCCTCCAGGTCCAGGGCCATTTTGGTGTGGTCGGCCGCCATTTTCTTGTAGCCGGCAATGCGCTGGACGGCCGCCATTTTGTGGTGTTCGGTCTCTAGTGCACACGGCGGCCATGTTTGTGTGGTCCGCCATGTGCTGTGCAGTGGATGGGCGGTCCTGGGCCTTCTGGCATTGTTTTCTTGTCACACGTGGCGGAGCAGCAGTGAATGGGGGACACAGGCAGCAGTGGCAGCGGCAGCGGTGGTAGCACCTTCCGGTTGTTCTGGTAGGGCACGGTGGGGAGTCCTCCTGGGTGCTTCTGGGTCCCGGTGATGGCAGCTGGGGTGGTGTGGGGCGCTTGGTTTTCCCAAGGGGGCCTGGCAGGTGTGTGGGGGTGCGGCGCAATGGTGGCGGAAGCGGGCGCTTCCACTTCAGAGGTCTCCGGTGGGGCTTCGGGCGCGCTGGGACCTGTAGTGCCACTGGACAATCTCACGGCTATCCTGGAGGACTTTGTCCTGGGTGGAGCCGAGCCATGACCGGGGGTGGCAAGAAAACGGTGGGGAGGACTCTGAGCCGGAGGGGGGCTCTGTGGTGACGGGGACCCCCCTGGAGCTGTCGTAGGGTGAGCTTGGGGGCTTCTCCGATAAAGAGGAGGAGTCCTCTGGGGCCGCTGTGGCGCGTGAAAGGGCCCTGGTGGGCTCTTTGGTTTCAGCCATCCGGGAGACACTGAGGCTGGGCCCGGCTGGGGCTGCGCATGAGGTCATGTGTACGCCTTCGGGTCACACAAGCCGGCCCGGGCTCCTAAGGTGTTCCCTTATTTGCCTTATTTTGATCAGTTTGTCCCGGAGAGTTCTCTGTTGGGTACAGTTGTTGTTGCGTTGCCCACCCCTCATTGACACTGCTTTTGGACGTCCCCATGTGTCATGAATAAAGACTGCATCCGTAAATGAACGAAAGAGAAAATAGGATCTTTTGACTTACCGTAAAATCCTTTTCTCTGAGTTCATTGATGGATGCAGCACCCACCCCTCTTTTGGCGAGTTTGTACTGCTTGTTACGAACTGGCTTGCTAGTAGCAGGTTGAGGGGTTATGCCGAGTGAGGACGGCCCCCTGGGAGGGGCTGTGTCTGCTCTAAAAGCTGAACGCTGTTCTGCCTAGTCCACTCCTAGTGAAAGGTACATAACCCATGCGTCATAAATAAAGGCTGTGTCCGTCGATGAACTCAGAGAAAAGGATTTTACGGTAAGTCAAAAAATCCTATTTTTTTTAAAACGCTCCTAGACGCAAACGAGGCATGCAGAACACTGCAAAGCGGCCGTTTTAGACGCCGGCTTCTAGCTGCCAAAAATAATTGTTCAGGGGAGGTTGATATAGCATCCCTTGTAAATGGAGCCTTAGTATCAGATCCTGTTTTCTGTAATATATACATTAAGTAAGAAAATAGAATTTTTGACCTACCTGTGAGATCCTTTTTTCGAGTACATTACAGAACACAAGAGCCTCCACTATGCTTTCATGATTCATATGATTCACTCTCTCATTGCTCTATCTAAAACTGAGGCTTGCTAGAAGCAGGAGGGTATATGTTAGGGCTGTCTTAACAGTTTTGTTTGCCAGTGTCCAGTTACCTGAAGGTAGCTGCATAACTCAATAAAGATCCTGTGTCCTGTAATATACTCAAAGAAAAGATTTTACAGGTAACTCAAAAAATTTTATTTTTCGGTGTATGTAGTCGGTTGCGAATTGCACCAACACAGCACAATTTACCTTCTACTGCTCCAGTCTTTCCCACTGTGTGCTTGCTAGTATTACCAGCAGCATAGGCACTATGTCCTGTGACATTATCCTATTTAAAAGCATCAGACCCATGCTGCACCCCATGCTGCAACTTCTCTGTACACACGGTACAACAGTCGTACAACCGCTTGTTGGTACAACCAAAGTTTTCTAGTCTGCTCATCCAACTTCTGTTGTACGACCGTCGTACGTCGACTGTTCTAATCGCACGTACTAACATTCGGATGATCGTACAACAAGCGGTTGTACGCCCGTTTTCATACGATCATCGCATCGCGTGTACGAGGCTTAAATCCATGAGATTCAGTATTGAATTGGTCCACCCTTTGCAGCTATAACAGCTTTAACTCTTCTGGGAAGGCTGTCCACAAGGTTTAGGAGTGTGTCTATGGGAATGTTTGACCATTCTTCCAGAAGCGCATATATATTATTAACCCT
>BLSH010538044.1:108250-128267 GCA_018402905.1 Glandirana rugosa
TTAAAAAACTCAATGGACATTTTAGAAAAGAAACTCATATAATGTCCTGTGTCCTAGAAATAACTCAATACGTCGATGGAAGTCCATTGACCTGTGACCGTTTGTTTTGACAATCCTGTCGGGATTGTATATGGGAGGACGAAGATCGTTCGGAGTCAAATCATCTTCTATCTCGTTACTCTCTCACTTAGTATACTTAGTACTTTCGTATCACCTCCGAGAACACAAGACATTACATGAGCTTTTTTCCTAGAGTGTCCATCCAGTTTTTAAGATCGATCCGTGATCAGTCGGGTCCCCCGGACCCGACGGTCACGGATCTTCCCGTGTGCGCGCCCCAGGGGGCGCGCGGGAAGCGAGATTCTGGAGGACGTCCATGGACATCCACTCAGAATAACCCGACCGCGCTGTGGACGTCTTTTGTCTATAGCGCGGTCGGGAAGTGGTTAAGTAAGAAAATAGAATTTTTGACCTACCTGTGAGATCCTTTTTTCGAGTACATTACAGAACACAAGAGCCTCCACTATGCTTTCATGATTCATATGATTCACTCTCTCATTGCTCTATCTTCTACTAAACTGAGGCTTGCTAGAAGCAGGAGGGTATATGTTAGGGCTGTCCTAACAGTTTTGTTTGCCAGTGTCCAGTTACCTGAAGGTAGCTGCATAACTCAATAAAGATCCTGTGTCCTGTAATATACTCAAAGAAAAGATTTTACAGGTAACTCAAAAAATTGTATTTTTCGGTGTATGTAGTCGGTTGCGAATTGCACCAATACAGCACAATTTACCTTTTACTGCTCCAGTGTTTCCCACTGTGTGCTTGCTAGTATTACCAGCAGCATAGGCATTAAGTCCTGTGACATTATCCTATTTAAAAGCATCAGACCCATACTGCACCCCTAAAATAAACATCACTATAGTTGGCTGGTCCTTCTATTGGTTTCCTCTATTCTGACCACCAGAACTCTGTTCCTATAGCCCCAAGTCAGTTGTTTTTTTCCATATGGGCCCCTGCAGCAGTGTGTTTTAAAGAAGGAGTAATCCCTATTCATCCACAATTCTCATAAGGAGCAAATAGATATTTGTATTATTGATGCATACATTTGTTCCTTAGACTTGAATGTGCCACATATTGCTACAATTGTAGACTAGATTCTCTTAACTGATTGTTTTGCACCTGGAGGTGGCACTGCAGATGGGCTTTGAAATCACTACACATGATCTCATTAGAAGAAGAGGGCAAAGCACAAGTCATTGCTGTTAGTTATTTAGCTTGGTTTAGTCTAATTTGCCAGTAAAATAATCTTTTAGGCATGTGAGCTTGAAAACTGGAACTCAGTTTTATTTGCTTATTTATGATAGGGAAGGGGGCATTCTTAAGATTATATGTTTTATGTTTTTACTCAAAGGTGTCTGTCTGCTAGTTTGCAGTCCCATCTGAATGTGTTCTGTCATTGTTGAGTGTTATCAGATCTCTCCGGACTGCAAGCGTCTTCTAATTGTCTGCAGTTGCTGACCATCTGATTACACAAAAGGAGAGGGAGGGATTCACAGGGTCTGCCCAGCCACTTGTACCTGGCTGGGCTGCACTGATGGTTGCTGGCTTTGTAAAGGTGGCTGCAAGGAAGGCTGAGAGAGCAGGAGCCCCTTCTACATTTTTCTAGGTTTTTTTTTTATCATGTCCTTATGCCCACCATGGTCCTTACCCTATTAGAGGGTCTGTACTAAGATGGAGCTAGGAGGGTGGTCTGTACTAAGGGGAATTTAGGGCTACGGGGGAATTCTGTACTGGGCGGGGATTTGGGGCTGTGCGGGAAAATCTTTATGGGGGAATATGACCTTGGAGGGAGATTTGTACTGAGAGGAGGGGTTTGGTTGTCCTGAGCATTCCCATGCAGTGCAATTTTGGAGCCCATTCCTTTGAGCCTGGGTTCACACTATTGCGATGTGGGAACCAGCGTGATTCCATAGCCGGTTCCCGCATCGTATCTCCCCCACAGGCAGTTCACACAGCCCTCTGCAAACCACTGCGGGTGTCAATACAATGTTAACACCCCCAGATCAGTTCACAGATTGCAGTACTAATTGTGAACTCGCACAGGAATCGGATCGCATAGGTGGGAACACCCATGTGATCTGATTCTAGTGTAGGGAGAAAAAAGTCCCTGCACCTTTTTTTGTGTGAATCCAATGCGAGTTCAGTCATACAACTGTATGGCTGAACTCGCATCGCACACACATGGGCTATTCACTGAATGGGCTATTCACACCAGAACACAGAAAAATGAGTGCATGCACTACTTTTTGGTGGTATGTTTGCAATTTGCTTTACAGGTGGCAATAACAATACAATGGCACCCACAGTAGATCACAAGAGTAGTGCTTTCCAGCAGTGTGGAAAACACTCATGGAAGAATAAATACAATTCTAAAAAAAAAAATTAAAACAATTAAAATTCTAAAACATAATTAACAAAAATGAAGGGCCCAGTCACATTTGCTTTGCTATCTGAAGAGCTGTCAGCATTTGGATTGCTCTTCAGAGAGCTTTTGACAGGTGTTGAGAAGGCATATTGCCTCTTCACCGCCTGTTTAAACCCTGCACTAGCACACCGCAATCATGTGCTTTGCATGCAGTTGCAGGCCACTTACGGAGGAGCACTATTCACTTGAATGTGTCTTTTTCGACAAGGGTATCATTTCTCCCATGGCTGTGAAGCACAGCATCACATTCATGGCATATGTGCATCCCTAGCCACTGCCTTCATTGCTAAAGGAGGTAGCAGTTTGGCAGGCAGTAAAAGCACAGCTCAACCATGGGGTTTTGCCACACCTAAACTTGTGTGAATGAGCCCTAAGGACTCATTCATCCATGTATTCTGGCCGTGTGAATGAGTACATTTTTCACACAGCTGGAGCTGCCTGTTATAGGGGATGCAGTGGTTGTATGAACACATCCACAGGTCCTAATTTGACAGGTGCGCAAGTGTAGGGGACTGGTCCTGAATGCGCACTTTGGGGCCACACAACTGTCACCCATAGTATAACTCCGGGTGGCACCAGCCACATAAACAAACCATTGATTCACATTGTACATGTCACAGTGCTCTTGTGAATACGCCCCAATACCTCATTCATACACACAGCTTTATTTATTTCTCAATACACTTTTAGCTTTTAGATTTAATAGGAATTATGTTGTGTTTGTGTCCGCTAATAATGTTTTTAGCTTATTTTTAGTATCATTCAATATTTTTGGGAAGGGGGGATGGGGGCCCTTTCATGTAGACTGTACGGGGCCCCGTGACTTCTAACAGCAGCCCTGAGTTCAGGTGCATGTAATTTGTGAATTAGGAACGAACGGACACTTCCTGACTTCTGAGCATGCGTGTTTTGCACAGTACAACTTGTTGGACCAACTTCTCTGTAGACACGGTACAACAGTCGTACAACCGCTTGTTGGCACAACCAAAGTTTTCTAGTCTGCTCATCCAACTTCTGTTGTATGACCGTCGTACGTCGACTGTTCTAATCGCACGTACTAACATTCGGATGATCGTACAACAAGCGGTTGTACGACCGTTTTCATACGATCATCGCATCGTGTGTACGAGGCTTAAGTCCATGAGATTCAGTATTGAGTTGGTCCACCCTTTGCAGCTATAACAGCTTTAACTCTTCTGGGAAGGCTGTCCACAAGGTTTAGGAGTGTGTCTATGGGAATGTTTGACCATTCTTCCAGAAGCGCATTTGTGAGGCCAGGCACTGATGTTGGACGAGAAGGCCTGGCTCGCAGTCTCCGCTCTAATTCATCCCAAAGGTGTTCTATTGGGTTGAGGTCAGTGCAGGCCAGTCAAGGGCCTCCATCCCAAACTCGCTCATCCATGTCTTTATGGACCTTGCTTTGTGCACTGGTCCAAATCATTTGCTGGAGGGGGGATTATGGTGTGGGGTTGTTTTTCAGGGGTTGAGCTTGGCCCCTTAGTTCCAGTGAAGGGAACTCTTAAGGCGTCGTCATACCAAGACATTTTGGACAATGTAATGCTCCCAACTTTGTGGGAACAGTTTTAACATGAATGCGCACCAGTGCACAAAGCAAGGTCCATAAAGGCATGAATGAGTGAATTTGGGGTGGAGGAACTTGACTGGCCTGCACAAAGTCCTGACCTCAACCTGATGAATTAGAGTGAGACTGCGAGTCAGGCCTTCTCATCCAGATCATTGCCCACAAATGCGTTTCTGGAAGACTGGTCAAACATTCGCATTGACACACTCTTAAATCTTGTGGACAGCCTTCCCAGAAGAGCTGAAGCTGTTATAGCTACAAAGGATGGACCAACTCAATATTGAACCCTACTGACTAAGACTGAGATGCCATTAAAGTTAATGTGCGCGTAAAGGCAGACGTCCCCATACTTTTGGTAATATAGTGTATTTTTGTTTGCAAAAAACCTTATAAACATTATTTTTTAAATTTCGTTATCTTTAGAGCCAACAACCGTGCAATCATTACACATCGTTGAAGGAAAACATTCTGCAACTGCCTTCTCAACTAGAGGTGAGAGATTTATTTGTGTGACATTGTGTTAACGAGCTTTGCTTTGCGTAGATACATATTCATCTTACTGTGACAAAAGTGTGCGAGTGTGCATTTTAGCCCAACGCCATCCTATGTTGGTCATACACTTTGATTTGGCCAGGTAGCCAGATCTTTATAGTGTGGAGCTCTTCAGTATTAGGGCTCTTTCACATCCTATGTCTGTCGGCGGCGAATGACAGGTCTGTCTATGCTCACTGTGCAGAGAGGGACCTGTCAGAGCTCCGCTCTCTTTGGGGAATCGGATGAAAATGGATCCGCCTGTCTGTTTTCATCCGATTCGATCCACCAGACAGATGGAAAATAGGGTTTCCATCCATTTAGTGAATCGGTCACTCCATAGGGATGCATGGCGCTTCAGGTCCACCTGAAAAACTGACAGGCGAACCTGAGGTCCGTATGTGTAAAAGAGGCCTTAATGCTGAATACAAATGGAGTAATTATGCAACTGGATTTACCTCTCTGTCTCATTGATTATCTAGCACAATTTTTCTCACTCAGGGTTCTGTGGAACCCTAGGTTTCTTGAGATTGCTAGGGGTTCCTTGACTAACCACAAATGCAACATTCCTTCCTCCAACATTCTCCTTTCCAACTGTCCTCTGATCCCTTGTTCCACTGATCATAAATGTAAGAGGCCCTTCTCTCCACCCATCAGTATAGAAGACACCAATGTAATGGCCGATATTGATACATTCTATGGTAATTGCATTAAATAATTTATGCTGTGTGGCTATAAATGCTGGGGTCGTTTCCTGATACTCATCAGAACTGAAGAAGTGTGTTGAAGAAACTATGAACGGTCTTCATTGCAGAACAAGTCCAGTTGAATGTGATCAACTAAAACTAGCTACACCAATGTAAAGAGCAGTTTTCTACTGACCTGACCACAATTGTAAGGGAGGATTTTCTCTACGTGCCCCTAATGTAAGGGGACATTATAATTTTTTATTATTTGGTTTTCTTTTCTTGTCATTATTATTGTTTCATCTATATTTCACAATTATTTAGAACATAAGGGTGTTAGAAGTGATCCACTTTTGGTGTCAACTATGCTAGGTACAGTGAATTCATTATACAAACATTTATGATATCTTAAACTTACTGATTATGCTTCCATGATCTGTAGATCTACGCATTTTTAGAAAGGGTTCCCCAAGACCTGAAAAATTTCAAAGGTTCCCCTGGGTGAAAAAGGTTGGGAAAGGCTGTTCTTGCAGATTGCAATGATGATGGAGTATATTCTGCTTTTCAGACATAGGGTGATTAATTAGGTTTTAAAAGATTCTCTTTAACTAGTGACCAGTGACTAGCTTGTGTATGGGAAGCTTTATTTAAACAACAAAGTGCACTTTTCTGCTGACTTTTAGCAAGTTTATATTTGCTATATGAGATTGGTTTCTCAGACTAAAACAAACTCCATATTGTACATGCTGGATTCTTATCAATTTATCCATTTGTTACCCATCCACACTGGCATTCCCAGTTACACCCAACTACCGTAGCCATTCTAAAAACAAGTATCCCTCCAATGAGGGATTCTCCTTAGTATAGAATTAACATAATTGGGACAAGAAGGAATAATTGAGTGGCATATTCAATATGATCCCATCTCTCCTAGACACTTTTCCTCCTGACAGCAGTGTTTTGGCAGAAACTCATTTAGGCATAACAAGCGCCTGGGTGTTAGTTCATTTCATTGACCAGAATAATAATTTATTCTTGCTATTGAAATGAATTAACTCTCAAGTGTCAAACACAGCAAGCATTAATGCGCGTCTACACACATCAAGCATTTTTTTTTTTAGCAAAACAACCGCTAATCCTGGATGAATTGGCTGTGTTTTTTTTTTCTGCGTATACACACCCTTGCCTCTAAACTCTAAACGCCTATATGTGCATGGACACATAGGCTAATATGCAGGGGCGTTTAGAGTCACTATAAAAAAAAATGCCAGATGCCCCTAACAACCATGTTTAAAAAGTCCAGTGTGCCTTAATGTTTTGGTTTAATTTTATCATTGTTGTCTCTGAAAGAGGTTAAGATGCTTTTGTGTAGTGCAACATGCTAATGACATCTCAAAACTTTAATATCAGTCCAGAGATGTCAAAATCCTGAGAAATAGTATTGTACTTCCTGGTATGTGAAGGAGTCTAGGCACTTCTGTACCCACAAGCTGTGTATCTGCAGCGTGAAATCTGAGGCACTGCTGCACTTGACTGCAAGTCCTAGGGGATCTGGGTTATACAGTATTTAGTAATGTCGCTACTGTGCTGTTTAATATTTTACTTGCCCTGCCTCTACCAAGGTGAGCACCTCCACATAGAGACAGTGCAGAACAAGGCATGGTAGGTAAATATTGGGGAAAGATTGGCTGCAAGAGGACCACAGGCATTAGTGGTGACTATTTGCCTTTTTTTTGGACTCAGCTTCCAGGGTTCCTCATTAAAAAGAATTTATGATAGAAATATCAAGGTCATCATAGTGATATGTTTTTGCAGATGCATGTTTTAGGGCTGCTATCCATTTCTGACCAATGGCTTAAGACATTCTTTAGTTTGATATGTGCATACTTGTTTCAGGTCAATACTCACTTAGTAGTGAGGAAAATGAAAATGTCAAAAGAATTCAGCAACAACAATTCACATATTAGTATCATTATGGATTGAGCACCCTTCACCTCTAGTCTGAGATATAGTCTGTATAAAGGTCTTAATGGCATTGCTGGCTGTTGCATTTAAAGAAATATTTGGCAGCAGGGGTGTTGCTAGATGGGAAAAAGCCCAGGGGCCTCAGCCCGAAGGAATAATGGGCATGGTTTAAACTAAATAGTGGGCGTGTCTTAAAGGGGTGTGGTTTGAGTCTGAGATGAACGAGGGATGGAGGAAGGAATAAAGAAATAGGGTGGGAAGGAGAAAGAAGGAAGGAAGAAAAGAGGGATGGAGGGAAAACAGGTGCAGATCCTACACCACAATAGCAATATGTGTATTCCAGAAAGTTTAACAATCAGCAGATAAAGATACTCCAAACACCTGGGGTTAGCGCTTCAATCATCCCGGCACCATGGTTGTTATGGTGTCAGGATGATTGAAGCGCATTATTTCTATTACATTTGAAATATAAAATTAAATCATTCAACTCACCATAATGTAGAATCAGTGGGAGCCCTGAGCATGTCACTTGCCACGTTGCCTGCCACCAGATGCCATCAGGTGTCCCCAGTATGCCTCTTCCATGAGGGTGTCCCCAGCCTGCATCTTTCATCAGGGTGTCCCCCAGCGCGCCTCTTCGATCTGGGTATCCCCCAGCATGCCTCTTCCATCAGGGTGTCCCCCAGCATGCCTCTTCCATCAGGGTGTCCCCCAGTGTGCCTCCTCCATCAGGGTGTCCCCCAGGATGCCTCTTCCATCAGGTGTCCCCCAGCATGCCTCTTACATCAAGGTATCCCCCAGCATGCCTCTTCCATCTGTTGTCCCCCAGCATGCCTCTTCCATCAGGGTGTCCCCCAGCGTGCCTCTTCCATCAGGGTGTCCCCCTGCATGCCTCTTCCATCAGGGTGTCCCCCAGCATGCCTCTTCCATCAGGGTGTCCCCCAGCGTGCCTCTTCCATCAGGGTGTCCCCCAGCGTGCCTCTTCCATCAGGTGTCCCCCAGTGTGCCTCTTACATCAGGTGATCAGGTGTCCCCCAGCGTGCCACTTCCATCAGGGTGTCCCCAGCGCATCCTCTAATGGACATCACATGTCCCGCACTAGCGCGGGATTGGCCAAGTGTGACGTCCATCATAGCCGCCCCGCAGTGTCACTGAGTCTCGGCGGCGCCCTATAATGGACGTCACACATCCCGTGATGCGGGATTGGACCACAGTTGTAACGTCCATCACAGGCGCCGCCCCATCACTTTGTTTTTTAATTATTTATACTATGCAATATATCATGAGCCTCTAGTCTTTTAGTAAATCAATCCCAAGGTGTGCATTGATTATGGCGGCTCGGGGCTAATAATACAATTAGACTGCCCCGAGCCCCATGGGCTTTTCAGGGGCACCCTCGGGGCTGTAGCCTGAAGGGCACTTCTTTAAACTTTTCAATGGTACAGATGATGATGATGATACAGGATAATACGGACTAGTGTTTTCAAGATAATGCTAAGGACTGCAGCTTGTTTTGAGAACAAAATCATAATACTCACTACTGGCTCTACCTTCTTTAAACACTCTTCTCTGGCTGTTAATGTTTCCTTGTTATCAGTGTCAGAGCAGGCACATATATTGGAGATTATTCAGGAGCTTGCAGAAGATAAAGGTAAACACTTTAACCATGATAGTGTACCTCATCTTTCACTAATTACGTGCTGTGCTTTCATACCTACTTTTGGTTTACATACTAGCTAGGTTTTCTTTTTTTTTATCTGTTTTGCAGAAATCTATTTTCTATATTATGATACTCAGGTGTGTGTGTGTGTGTGTGTGTGTGTGTGTGTTTGTGTTTGTGTGTGTGTGTGTGTGTGTGTATATATGTATGTGTATGTATGTGTATATATATATATATAACAGTATCTCACCCCTCATTTTTGTAAATATTTTATTATACCTTTTCATGTGACAACACTGAAGAAATGACAATTTGCTACAATGTAAAGTGGTGACTGTACAGCTTGTATAACTGTAAATTTGCTGTCCCCTCAAAATAACTCAACACACAGCCATTAATGTCTCAACCTCTGGCAACAAAAGTGAGTACTCCCCTAAGTGAAAATGTCCAAATTGGGCCCAAAGTGTCAATATTTTGTGTGGCCACCATTATTTCCCAGCACTGCCTTAACCATCTTGGCCATGCAGTTCACCAGAGCTTCACAGGTTGCCTCTGGAGTCCTCTTCCACTCCTCCATGATGACATCACTGAGCTGGTGGATGTTAAAGACCTTGCACTCCTCCACCTTCCATTTGAGGATGCCCCACAGATGCTCAATAGGGTTTAGGTCTGGAGACATGCTTTACCAGTCCATCACTTTTACCCTCAACTTCTTTAGCAAGGCAGTGGTCGTCTTGGAGGTGTGTTTGGTGTTATCATGTTGGAATACTGCCCTGTGGCCCAGTTTCTGAAGGGAGGGGATCATTCTCTGCTTCATGTCACAGTACATTTTGGCATCCATGGTTCCCTCAATGAACTATAGCTCCCCAGTGCCGGCAGCACTCATGCAGCTCCAGACTATGACACTTCCACCACCATGCTTGACTGTAGGCAAGACACACTTGTCTTTGTATTCCCCACCTGGTTGCCGCCACACTTACTTGACACCATCTGAACCAAATATGTTTATCTTGGTCTCATAAGACCACAACACATGGTTCTAATAATCCATGTCCTTAGTCTGCTTGTCTTCAGCAAACTGCAGGCTTTCTTGTGCATCATCTTTTGAAGGGACTTCCTTCTGGGACAACAGCCATGCAGACCAATTTGATGCAGTGTGCGACATATGGTCTGAACACTGACAGACTGGCCCCTACCCCTTCAACCTCTGCAGCAATGCTGGCAGCACTCATATGTCTATTTCCCAAAGACAACCTCTGGACACTTAGCACGTGCACTCAACTCCTTTGGTCGACCATGGCGAGGTCTGTTCTGAGTGGAACCTGTCCTGTTAAACTACTGTATGGTCTTGGCCACCGTGCTGAATCTCAGTTTCAGGGTCTTGGCAATCTTGTAGCCTAGGCCAGGGATATGCAATTAGCGGACCTCCAGCTGTTGCAAAACTACAAGTCCCTTCATGCCTCTGCCTCTGGGTGTCATGCTTGTGGCTGTCAGTCTTGCTATGCCTCATGGGATTTGTAGTTCTGCAACAGCTGGAGGTCCGCTAATTGCATATCCCTGGCCTAGGCCATTGTTATGTAGAGCAACAATTCTTTTTTCAGATCCTCAGTGAGTTCTTTGCCATGAGGTGCCATGTTGAACTTCCAGTGACCAGTATGAGAGAGTGAAAGCGATGACACCAAATTTAACACACCTGCTCCCCATTCACACCTGAGACCTTGTAACACTAACGAATCACATGACCCAGGGGAGGGAAAATGGCTAATTGGGCCCAGTTTGGACATTTTCACCTAGGGGTGTACTCACTTTTGTGGCCAGCGGTTTAAACATTAATGGCTGTGTGTTGAGTTATTTTGAGGGGACAGCACATTTACACTGTTATACAAGCTGTACACTCACTATTTTACATTGTAGCAAAGTGTAATTTCTTCAGTGTTGTCACATTAAAAGATATAATAAAATATTTGCAAAAATGTGAGGGGTGTACATCAGAACAAGATCCCCTGTGTGTGAACAAGTGGCAGTCTCTGCCTGGAACGCACCCAGGCCATGTCCCCAATGTGTTTCACTCCACACGTAGTCTGGGTTCACACTCCAGCACAGAGCAGCTCACAGCAGGGGTCCAGTGCATCCCTGTTCACCATTGCTAGTACCGATTTCAGCTCAAATTTTTGGCTGAATTCGGACCTGAACCGGACCAGAAGACGCACAAGATTCCTGTGCAATTTGCATTCTGGAGATGTGTGAACCGTCTCCATAGATAGCCGGTCACAATCTCCTGACATGCGAATTGGAAGCGGGGAAACCCACATCCAATTCACAATAGTGTGAACCCAGCCTGTCATTGACTCTGATCAAGCATGCATATCAGGAAGTTACAGGATCAGCATGACATTCGGGCAACCAACATTTTCTGAAGAAGTAAGCAATGGCCGTATTCATTTTTCTTCAGTAAAGGTATCCTTTAGCGAAATCTACCAACAAAGGAAGGGTGGCGTTAAGGAGCCTGATGTCTGCAAAATCTGTGCATGTCACTCGTAAAACAATGCCTTTAGATAAACCTGTTTAATAAGAGTATTGTTGATGTGCTTAGGGCACTATACCAATCGTATTTTAGTTTTTCTCTGATTACAGCATCCAGGAAAAAAAGATGATGCTGGACTGTTATGAGTTAACTCATTATTTGTCATGAATGTTGAACGCCTTAAAAAAAACAAAAAAAAAATGTATCTAAAGGCAGCTTTTTAGCTTTTAAATAAGTTTGACAAGGTTGGATTGTTCCGCGTTGTGTTCAATATATTTTAGTTCACAGTTTAGGAGGTCATACACTGTGAAAATAATTGCAGTACATACAGTACTTTGCTCGCTTCTCCTTGCCTGATTGTAGGTATGTTTGTCCTGTAGATGGCAGCACAATCAAAGCATTCTACAAATCATTTCATCTACGAAGCCAAAAAACACTGATGCTCCAGATTGTTTCAGCAGTGTTTATGAGAGTTGACATTTGTTTCATAAACATTTATAGGGCAACAGCTGTAATGCCTGCTTTTTTTGTTCTTTGTCGGTTGCATTTACATTTATGTAAAACTTGCTGCACACCTTGGGATTGATTTACTAAAAGACTAGAGGCTCATGATATATTGCATAGTATAAATAATTTAAAAAAAAGTTTCTGTTCATTGAGCTTGGTAAATAAGGTGAAGCCATGTTCACTTTGGATGCCTCGTCATCTGCAAGGGAATTTTAAAAAAAAATAGGATTCATTTAAAGTAGTTGTAAAGGCAGAAGGTTTTTTTTTATCTTACTGTATTCTATGCCGTAAGGTAGAAAACCTTCTACATGCAGCTCCCCCCCCCCCCCCCAACCTCAATACTTACCTAAGACCGATCTCAATTCAGCATTGTACATGATCTTTTGCTCATAATTGGCTCAGATACCACAAGTAGGAGCCAATCTCGGTGAACATTCACTTATGAGCAGTCTCTATTTGTTTAAATCAACCTCACTATACTGGGAATGTTCACATGACCTATTTTTTTCATTTGTTGTAGTGCATTACAGACCATTCATTTGAAGTGGGCTGCCTAATGTAGTGTACACTGCGGTGCAGTGCATTTTGGTTGGAATAGGCAGCTTGTGTTGTCCCATACCAATGCAAATATATTCTTTTTTCACCATTTAGTTGAAGTGGCTTTATCTTAACATTTAATGTAAGTGATTTGATTTTTGTATTGTATTTTACAATTTATTTGTTTATATTTATATTCCAGTAACAGCAGTATTTTTTTTTCAAGTTTCATAATTATATTTACTTTGTCACCTACATATATCAAGTAGCATTAACTGCTAGCATTCTGGTTTTTGGTTAGAACCTTCATTTACTGCTGCTACCTCTTGGCCATGTTGATTTGTGCTGTCATCAATGGGTTCATTCTTGGAAGTATTAGTCTGATTCCTTCTCCTGACTTTTTGTCAAGCAGATTAGTAGTTTAATAGTTGTGGGACATCTATACAGGTAGAGGTTAGCAGATTCAGTTACAGGTCTCAGTTCCTGAGCAGAAAAGGCCCCTATGATTTCATAGATCCGGTCTAAATATAATGTAATTATAATATACATTAAGTAGCATGAAATACTTTGGTGCAGTATTAGGTAAACGTTGCACTGCACGTGTAGAAGCATGATCTGTCTATTTCTTGTTATATGCATGCATTCAGTACATATATGGTGGTTGGTTGTTGTGTATACTTTAGTCATTCAGCTTTCGCCTGGTGATGTTGCTATTGCGATTTTATTATAACAATAAAATATAATGGTTGGTTTTACTTTCTACTAAATTAAAAGTGTAACTGTGAGCAAAATGAAAAATGACTCATTAAAATCTGTCAGTAGAATTACAAAAGTTTTTTTTTTTTTTTTTAGTTTCCCCAAAATGTATTTATTACCTGTTTATTCTGTCAAAGAAGTTGGGGCAAACCATTTACACTGATGGGTGCTTACAAGGTTCCGTCTTTAGTCATGTGGTTTAAATCCACAAAGCTGCTTGCTAGGGGGGGGTACGCAAAGGCAGGATGAGCCAGGAACACCAGCGGGGGACCCAAAAAGAGGAGAATCAAGGCTGCTCTGTGCAAACCATTGCATAGAGGATTTGAGTTTGTTGTTTTAGAAAAAAAAAATAACCTTTAATATCACTCTTAATGGTTGCATAGCTTCCTGAAATTGTGTCTTTTATATCTGCCTGAGTTAAGCCTTAAAATCCATCTGAAACTACATGTCTATCTAAGAATACCCTGTCCCACGAGGTGAAAAATGCCGCTGCAGCATGAACAGCATTGTCATGACAGGAAAGGGAAACATAATAGATCGAGTGACAGGACCAACAGTTAATAAAGCTGTTTTACGGGGTAATTTATTAAATCTAAAACTGTTGTGTTAATTCTAGTGACGGCTGCATCATACGCAGAATTTTTATTTTACCCATAGTTACACTTTACTGTAGTGCAGAGTACAAGAATGTAGCATTACCAGATTGCAGTTTGACTTCTACCAGTTTAGAACAGTACAGCAAGACTTTATTTTCTCAAATTATTACAGACTGGGAAAATGAAGAAAAAGGCACCATCAAGTACCATGTGAGACATGAGGTGAAGAATGACCATTCATTAAGGAAGACAATTAGGAATGTCATTGAACAAGACCTGGAAGAGAGGTTGGAAGTCCTAGGATTTAAAGCGGTAAGTTTACATCACAGAATTAATAGCTGGCAATTTCTACAACCAGTTTAAAATGAATATTTCATATGAGTGAGAATCATGGTGTTACAGATCAGAAAATAGAATTATTAAATAGAATTTGTATTTTTTACTATTTCAATGTATGTTTTCATTGCTGAATAATCAACTTTAGTTGACATTGGCAGATTCAATGGAAACATTACTTCATCTAATGAGCAGACTGCTGCATGTCCTTTTTGCTAGTGAAAGGTTCACTTTAATGCTGCTCATACTTGTATAGTTGTAGAGATGAATAACATATTTTGTCCTTGTCAGGGTGTGCGTGGGATCCCCAGTGACAAGTTCCAAAAATTAATGGATGCAAGGCAAAATAACCGACACATGAGGGAGAAAACATTTCCGGGGATCCAGAAAATGTATGAAAAGCTTGCAAAGCACATAGCTCAAAAAGCAGAGGAGCAATTATCAACATCTTTTAAATGTGTTTCAACGAGTCAACATTTTACTGATGGTATGATATGGAGCGTATTTTATCCCAACATGGGCGTGTGAAACCGTTGATGTATGTTCTGTGTTAACACAGCTTAATGACGAAACTATTTGAAAATAATACATCAGAGTAAGCTTAAAGTGTAATTCCAGTAAAGTTTTTACCAAGGCAAAATGCACCCCCTTTCTAAGAATATATCTACCCTGTAAAAGGAAAGATGTCTATAATTCCCTATTGTGAAGCTGCTCCGGTCCAGTCACATGACTGGCTTACAGCGCCAGCTTCAGTGTAGTGCAGGGACAGCCGACAACGGCTGCCCAATAATAAGCCCATGGGTGACATCATTGCCTTGGCTCTGCAGCTGTTGTCGCTGCTTCTCCTCTACACAAAAGCCTGCACTGGGACCTGATCATGTGACCGGAGCAAATTCAGCATAGGTAAGTATAAACATGTTTTCTTTTACAGGGTAGCTAGAATAGTCTTAGAACGGGGGTGAGAGTGGATTTAGCCTTAATCTGGATATACACTATACAATTTTCCTTAGATTTTTTTCTTTAGATTTACCAAAACCAAATAATATGAGGTCAAACCTACACACTTTTAATTTAATGCAGTCAGGCAGACCCTTGCACTACATAGTTGAAGGTAAATCTAAAGGAAATTTAACAACAAAAGTTGTATAGTGTGTATCCAGCTTTAGGCTGGCCAAAGGCAGTGCAAATTTCTTCCCTGCAAATGAAAGCAATTTACTTGATTCCCCCATCAACACAGAGTGCTGACAAGGGAATCCCTCTGCGAGACATTGTATTCTTCTAGCGGGGGTGGGGGGGGTGTGCTCAGAAGACATGGATTATTGCTAGTGGCTATAGCAGCTGCTAGCGATAATGGCAAGTAAATCTGGGAGGCTGGTTGTACCCAAGTTAATCGATCAATCAACTATATTCAGCCTGCCCACACATGATTTGAACCGTCTATGGCGAGCCTTAGTTATAATTTGACTGGAATTCCACTTTAAAGTGACCATGTCAGCACAGGGTCATTTGTATATAAAAGCATACCTGCTAAAAGAAGCAGCAAAATTATTACAGGAGGCAACAAATGGAAAAATGGATCGCATTTGTTTATTTTACTCCGGTGTCAGTGCACTGACGCTATTTATTATGCTCATAAATGATGAAAGTGCGCTAGGTGATTGAGGTTATGGATTACGTTTGGGGAAAGTTAAATGTTAGGGCACTAGTCTTGGAGTTACGTGAGGTGTTGCATGTTTAGGTAGATGAGGGTTAAATTTTAGGAGTGGCTTAGGTTTTTAATGGCATCATTTTTATTAGCGCTTTTACACAATCTGTAGATTAATGTTCCTCCACACAATGCCCTATTCTTTTTCACAGCTATGAGAGGGCAGTTGTGCATTCTCCTCTGATGCCACACTCCTTCCAGGTTTCCCGGAAGGTTCACTCTATTTCAGGTGGTTGTGCGTGCCAGAATCGCACCTGTTCCCCCACCCGCAGCCAAAACGCGCCGCTCATTAAAATGTGCGGGGCTGCCATTCATTCTTAATGGCACCCCCACACATATAAAAACAAAGTGCGTTTGCGGGTGTAGGAACTGCTGGTAAATCCCATGATGCAAAAGCACCAATGCAATTTTTTCCGGCTGCTGCATTTTCAAAATGCTGCAAGGACCTATTTAATGCGTGAAATCCAGATGAATGGGCTGTTGTGCCTGCGCAAACATGACCCACAAAGCTGCAATAGTGTGAAAATAGCATAATGGTCAGAAACCAATCAGCGTGTGAGCTATTACATAACATGAAGTTTTTAGTACTAAACTTTCATTAACCACTTGCCGACCGTATAACTTATATAGGCGGCAAAGTGGAACAGCTGCACTGGATCATGTTCCTAGTATGTGACCTGACACTTCCGGGTCTGGGGCACACATGCGCGCCATCGGTGGCCCGCTCCCGCTGAGATTATACACATTGGGAGCTGATCGGCGGGTATCACAGACTCAATATCCACCGGCACCCACCGATCCTTCGGTACAGAGGGAGAACTATGTAAACAAGGCAGATTGCTGTTCTGTAAGTGCAGAAGGCACAGATCCTGTGTTCCTGCAAAGCAGGGACATGTATCCATGCCTTCTCCTTGTACAAGCACCTCCCCCACAGTAAGAAAACACTAGCTAGGCACACAGTTAACCCTTTGATCGTCCCTGATGTTAACCCTTTTTCAGCCAGTGTCATTATTACAGTTCATATTTTTTAGCATTGATCACTGTGTTAGTGTCACTGGTCCCCAAACAGTGTCAGTTAGTGTCCGATTTGTCCGCCGCAATATCATAGTCCAACTACAAGTCACTGATCGCCGTCATTACTAGTATAAATAAATAAAATATCCCATAGTTTTTAGACGCTATAACTTTTGCACAAACCAATCAATATACGCCTATTGGGAATTTTTTTTACCAAAAACATATAGCAGAATTTTTTTTTCAAAACTATCAGTATTTTTTTGTTTATAATGCAAAAAATAAAAAACGAAGAGGTTATCAAATACAACCAAAAGAAAGCTCTGTTTGTGGGGGAAAAAGGACATAAATTTTATTTGGGTACAACGTCGCACAACCACGCAATTGTCAGTTAAAGTCACAGAATCACAGAAAATGGCCTGGTCATGAAGGGGGGTAAATCTTCCGGAGGGCAAGTGGTTAAAACATTGTACCAAATAAAAGTTGGATATGTCCTTAAACATTGTAAAAATAATTTAGGTAGGCAGATCAGTCATAGAGGTATAGTCAAGTTACGAGATGCATTCTGGCACAGCTAAATTGGGACTGGGCACCAACACCTCAATAACCTCTGGTCATAAAAGGGCTTATAACTCTCAGGAGAATTGTTGATTCTTAACTTGTTCTCAAACCACAAACTTTATAGTAATATAACACGTACTGAAAATTTGTAATCTAAAAACTTGTATTGAAGATATTTCTGTCTTAACAGCTAAATCTTTAACTTGGGGAAGCACATCATCTTTTTCACCACCTAGACAAAGGAAACCAAAAACATCAATAGTAAAATCTTCTCAAGAAGAATTAAAAGCTGAACCAAAATATCCGGTGCCTAAAACTAGTTCTACCCCAAAGTAAGTTACATTGTTTGAAGGAAAAAAATGTGATGGTTTAGAAACAACAGGCTACAACATGAAAGTTTTCTGTAGAAATGAGAAAGATTTATCAAGATTAGTACGGTGTAGGATGAAAGGAGATCATGCTAACCATCCTTATTTACTATAGTCTTTGGACGTATGACAGATGTAATACCTTTTGATTTTCCACTGTGAGAGTTATAGGATATTTCTAGGTGTTTTGTCAACGAGACTATGTAGTGATGTAATTTTTTATTTTGGTAGGGCACCTGGGAACACCTTATTAGCTTTAGCACAGCATATAAAACTTAATTGTGACACAATTGGAAGATGATCAAAATACTTTTAGTACAAAATGTGCATACATAGAAAAATCTTAACTTTAAAACACTTGTTCTGAAAATGCTACTTGGCTGACTCTTTGGACACCAGTGCCAGATTACCAAATAGTCCGTGTAGGCACTTGCCTATGGGCCCATGCCTTTTAAGGGCCCCGTGACAACAGATCAAAATTATATTGATTTGATTGTGAAAGTAAAATACAATTAAGTTTTCTTAAGTTTTTTTACAAAAGATAAAAAGAATTAATCAAGACAGAGAAACACAAACTTCAGCCTAAATCCGCTTTATGTCTGCCCCCCCCCTTCTTTTGGAACCCCTATTTTTTGGTTGGGAGTTGGGAGTCGCCTAGATGATTCCCCCGGAAGTTCTCCTCCCAACTCCTTGCCTGCAACCTGAATGAAGAGATACTTTAAAGGCTGTGTAGAGAAAATACTGTATTTATGTAATGTACCCAAAAACAACTTAAAGTACATAGACATAGGTTCACATTACACTTTGTCTCTTAAAAGTTCATCTTCTTTTAGCTGTCAGTTTGTAAAAAAATCTTCATGCAACCTACGTATGTGTGTTGATGGAGATTATCATCTCCAGCTAATCTAATGGCCCGTACACACAACCCGAAAATCGGACGAAAAATACCGCATATGATGCGATCGTATGATAATCGGATCGTTAGTACACAGCTTACGAGAGCCGATCATGACAGTTCATCAGATAATATTCGATCGGACATGCATGAAAATTTGGATCGCATGGTACCAGATCATACAATTTTCGTTTAATCAGTACAGTTGTCGTCCGAAAATACAATACAAATACACTACAACACTCTGTAGGGTTTAATAAATGTGAGAACTAATTGAGTTAAAAATCAATAAATCTTTATTTTACAAAAACACATAAATTGTTAAAAAAGACAAAACTTATTAAAACCACAGTTACAATTTAATACAGGACATTGCTGGCCTGTATAGAAGGTCCGATCAGTTGGTCCACTTGTTTCACGGGTTACCCCACTTCGCCAGGGCCTCGGAATTAATTAATTAACCACTTGCCGACCGTGTAACGTAGTTACACGTCGGCAAGTGGCAACCATTGTTGTGGGAGGACGTTATATAACGTCCTCCCACAATCGCGCTCCCGCGCGCCCCCTGGGGCGCGCACCTGGGAGCATCCGTGACCGCCGGGTCTATGAGACCCGGCGCATCACGGATCCCGGTAAATGGCCGCTTGGAGCGGCCGTTTACCATGTGATCGCTCCGTCAAATGACGGAGCATCACATGTAAACAAGCCGGCGGAAGTGCCGGCTTGTCTCCCCCCTCTCCGCACCGATCGGTGCAGTGTGACGGGAGGGGGGAGAGGGGGGAGAGAGGAGATGCAGCGGTGCTGTGGGCAGGATCTGAAGTGCCCCACAGCACCGCTATGTGACAGGCAGGGACCCACTGATCACCCATACACAGTCATACATGCCCACCCATCTGTCACACATACATACATGCCCACCCATCTGTCACACATACATACATACATGCCCACCCATCTGTCACCCATACATACATGCCCACCCATCTGTCACCCATACATCCATGCCCACCCATCCGTGCCCACCCAAGCATCCGTGCTCACCCATCCATCACCCATGCATCCCTGCTCACCCATCCGTGTCCACCCATCCGTCACCCATGCATCCGTGCTCACCCGTCCGTGTCCACCCATGCTCACCCATCCGTGTCCACCCATCCGTCACCCATGCTCACCCATCCGTCACCCATACATCCGTGCTCACCCATCCGTCACCCATGCATCCGTGCTCACCCATCTGTCACCCATGCATCCGTGCTCACCCATCCGTCACCCATGCATCCGTGCTCACCCATCCGCGCTCACCCATCCG
>BLSH010538044.1:135439-146193 GCA_018402905.1 Glandirana rugosa
GGAGGAAGGTCCGCACCGGGCGGCCACCCCCTCCACCCTGGAGGCGGAGAGTAGGCAACTAGCGGTGCCCGTTCCGGTGGGGGGGGGGTTCACTGGTCAATAACCTTCTCTACCCCCCCCCCCCCTCGCGTCCGCCCGCCCGCCTGATGTCCTGTCCGCTCGGCTGATCACACCGCCGATCGCCTGCTGCTGCATGGGCCGCTCCGTTTGCCATGCGGTCTGCCGCCATTTTCCAGGAGTCACAGCCGCCGCCATTTTGCCGTGGTCGCGGCCATTTTGAAAGAGGTTTGGCCTCTAGTGGCTGTGGCGGCCATTTTTGGTTAGTCCCCCTGTATGGGACTTTACATGTGCTTTTGGCGCCATTCCTTCCAGCATCAGCAGCTCGGCAGATCAACAGCAGCGGCACAGCACCTGGTGGCATTGACAGTGGCGGTCTCTTTTTGAAGCATAGTGGCACAGGGTTCCGCAAGTATTGCTGGCTTTCTCCCTGGGGTGCAGGAGCAGCGGTGCTGAGTCCTACTGGGCAGTCCTGAGGCTTTGCAGGGGGTGGCACTGTGGGGGTTATGGCTGGTAGGCCTCACAATTGTCCTGGCGGTGGCTCAATGGCGGCTGAACCGACAGTTGCTTCTCCGGAGGGGTCCGCAGAAGCACAGGCCTTGCTGGGACCTCTGGTTCCCCTAGATCAGTTAACCTCCATCTTGGAGGAGTTTTTCACCCGGGGGGAATCGGACCGGTGTAGGGGTGGCCCCAAAAAGCGTCCCCCTCCCCCGCAATCCTCTGAGGAGGACTCGGAACCGGAAGGGGGCTCTGGAGTCACAGGGACCCCCGTGGAGCTCTCAGACGGAGAGCTGGAGCCCTCGGATGGGGAGGAGGACCAGGGGGCCTCAGTGGCGCGCGAAAAGGCGCGGTGGGCGCCCTGGTTGCAGCCGTCCGCAATTCACTGCGCCTGGATCAGGCTGGAGAGGCACAGGTGTCTGCCTATACTTTTGGGTCCAAGAAGCCCTCTCGTGCTCCTAAGGTGTTTCCCTACCTCCAGTATTTTGACCAGTATGTGTATAAGGAATGGAAACGTCCGCTGATTTCCTTTACCCTGCCAAAGCGTTTTTCTGTACGCTATCTCTTTGAGGACAGCCTGTTACAGAAATGGGTCTCCCCCGCGGTGGATCCACCTGTGGCTCGCCTGAACAAGGCAACAACTATTCCCCTGGAGGGGTCTCCCTCTTTTAGGGACCCGGCCGATAGGCGGACGGAAGCAGTGTCCAAGGCACTCTTTTTGGTGGCGGGGGCAGCCATGCAACCGGCCTTGGCGTCTGTCATGGTAGCTCAGTCGCTCACAGAGTGTGTGATGGAGTGGAGTGAGGCCCGGAGCGGCGTAGATTCGCCTAAATCCGTGCAGCGAGCAGACCACCTGGTGCAAGGGCTTCGTTACCTTTGTGACGCAGCTCTGGATTTGGTACCGATGTTGTCAAAAATGTCAGTTTTTGCAATCATTATTAGGCGCCTGCTGTGGCTGCGATGCTGGTCGGGTGACCACGCGTCTAAGAAGGGCCTCACGGATCTCCTTTTACAAGGTGGTCGGCTATTTGGGCCCCAATTGGATGAAATCATTAAGAATTTCACTGGGGGGGAAGAGTACGTTTCTTCCCGAACCCAAGCGGCATGATCAGCGCCGCAAACAGGGACCTCAGCCCTCTGGGCAAAAGTTTTTTTCGTGCGTCCGGGCAGGCGGGCAGGAACTCCCGTCCCGGCAAGTCTGCCTCTGGCTTTGGTAAGCGTCCCTGGCAACGCAAGCCCGAAAAGACGGAGGATAAGTTCTCCTCCGCATGATGGGTTGCCCCTGCCCGAATCTCGGGTGGGGGGCCGACTTCTGGGGTTTGCGGACCGATGGGCCGACCGGTGGGTGCGGGAGGTGGTGTCCTCCGGGTACAAGATAGAGTTCAGCACCCAGCCCCCGGACAGGTTCTTCCCATCCAATTTAAAGCTCCCTCCAGAGCATCGGCTAGCTCTGCTAGGGGCTGTGCGGTCGATGTCCGAACAGGGGGTGATTGTGCCAGTCCCTCCAGCGGAGAGATTCTGCGGCTTCTATTCAAACCTCTTTGTGGTACCAAAGAAGGGGGGGGTCCAGGCCGGTTCTGGACTTGAAAATGCTCAGTCACTTTGTGAAGACGCTCAAATTCAGGATGGAGTCAGTCCGTTCGGTCGTGGCCGCCCTGCACCAAGGGGATTGGCTGGCATCCCTGGACATCAAGGACGCATATCGGCACGTTCCCATCTGTGTCGGGCACCAGCACTTCCTGCGCTTTGCTGTGGGGGACCTTCATCACCAGTTTGTGGTTCTCCCCTTCGGCCTGGCCTCGGCTCCGCGGGTATTCACCAAGTTGCTGGCCCCGGTGCTCGCTCTGCTGCGACAGAGGGACATTGCTGTGGTAGCCTACCTGAACGATCTTCTCCTGCGAGCGGAGTCGGCTCAGGCTCTGGAGGACAATGTTACTGTCACCCTGACCTCGCTGAGGGACTTCGGTTGCCTGATCAACCTACAGAAGTCGACATTAACCCCGTCCTGTCGCCTCGAATATCTAGGTCTGACATTGGACACTGTACAGGCGAAGGTATTTCTACCTCCGGACAAGTTGCTGGCACTGCAAGTAGCACTGCGATCCCTGCTGTCACGACGGTGGTCCTCCTTACGTTTTTGCATGCGGATGTTGGGACACATGGTCTCGTCCTTCGAGGCGATACCATACGCCCAGAGTCACACCCGGCTCCTGCAGCGAGCGATACTACTGCAGTGGGACAGGTCTCCGTCTCTGGATCGTCTGATCAGGGGGTCATTGACTTGGTGGCTTCGGGCCCCGGCTGGGGAGGAGTCCTGGGAAACCTGTCCGCTCAGGGCCGTTGGTCGGCGCAGGAGTCTCGACTTCCGAGCAATGTGTTGGAGCTGAGGGCGATCAAGCTCTGTCTCTCCCGCTGGTCGGCGAGGCTGCACAGCCTCACGGTTCGGGTTCAGTCGGACAACGCCACGGCTGTGGCATACGTGAACCATCAAGGCGGAACAAGAAGCTCGGCAGCAGAGGCAGCCCACATCCTAAAGTGGGCAGAGCTTCATGTGCCGGCAATCTCCGCCATCTACATTCCGGGCGTAGAAAATTGGACTTCCTAAATCGCCAAAAGCTGGACCAGAGAGAGTGGTCCCTGCATCCAGAGGTCTTTCTCCAAATTTGCGAAAGGTGGGGCACTCCGGATGTGGATCTCCTGGCGTCCTGGTTCAATCACAAGGTGAAGACCTTTGTGAGCAGGTCAAGGGACCCGTTGGCGGCAGCCACGGATGCTCTGGTGACCCCGTGGTCCCGGTACAGGCTTCTGTACGCCTTTCCTCCTCTCAAGCTTCTACCACAGTTGCTGCGCAGGATAGAAGTGGAGGGAATCACGACAATCCTGGTGGTTCTGGATTGGCCTCGGCGTCCTTGGTACGCCGATGTGGTGTGGATTGTAGTAGACGTTCCCTGGCGACTCCCACTTCGCAAAGATCTACTGTCGCAGGGCCCCATCTTGCACCTTGCTTTACCCTCGTTGGCTTTGACGGCATGGCTATTGAGTCCCAGGTGTTGAGGGACAGGGGGGTCTCTGAGTCAGTGATCCCCACTATACTTAAGGCGCACAAGTGTACTTCGCGCAAGATCTATCATCGCACTTGGAAGGGCTATATTGCCTGGTGCGAGTTGGGGGGTTGGAACCCCCGTTCCTTTGCAGTTGCTCGGGTGCTGGCCTTTCTTCAACAAGGCTTGGACCAAAAGTTGGCTTTCAGTGTCCCTTGGCGATGCACACTTTGATCCGTGTATGTCATGTGGCTCCTCGGGTACGGTCGCCCTTGGCGCCGTGGGATCTGAACTTGGTACTTTCTGTACTGCAGAAACCGCCTTATGAGAAGATCAGGGATATTCCCTTACAATTGCTGTCTCAGAAGGTCGCCTTCTTGGTGGCTATCACATCCGCTAGGCTGGTGTCTGAATTGTCAGCTTTGTCGTGTAGGTCTCCTTATTTGGTCCTACATAAGGATAAGGCGGTGCTGTGCCCGTCTCCTTCGTTCCTTCCGAAGGTAGTCTCCTCTTTTCACATTAATGAGGACATCGTCCTCCCTTCCTTGTGTCCACACCTGTCTCACCCTAAGGAGATTGCTCTGCATTCCTTGGATGTGGTGAGAGCATTGCGGGTGTATTTGGCAGCTACGGCTCCTTTCAGGAAGTCAGATGCGCTGTTTTATGCTGACGGATGGGCCGCGCAAAGGGTTGGCGGCTTCGTCGGCCACTGTTACACGTTGGAACAAACAGACCGTGACCCATGCGTATACTGTTCAGGGACAAGTACCCCCTTTTCCGGTCACGGCTCATTCCACCAAGGCGATTAGCACTTCCTGGGCGTTTAGACACCAAGCATCGGTGTCTCAGGTGTGCAAGGCGGCTACTTGGGCCTCGGTGCCCACTTTTGTTAAGTTTTATAAAGTTGATGTGTCAGCATCCACGGATGCTGCTTATGGCCGCAAAGTTTTACAGGCGGCGGTGTAGGCGTGGCTGGTGCCTCCCGAGATCTTTCTGTGGGTACAGTTGTTATTGTTTGCCCACCCTTCTTGTTTGACACTGCTTTGGGACGTCCCCACGTGTCATGAATAGAGGCTGCGTCTGTCAATGAACTTAAGAGAAAATAGGATTTTATTAAGAACTTACTGTAAAATCCTTTTCTCTGAGTTCATTGACAGACGCAGCACCCACCCCTCGGTGTTGTGTTTGTACGGCTTGTTACCAACTGATATGCTATGCAGGGCTGAGGGGTTATGTGCTGAGTAAGGATGGCCCCCTGGGAGGGGCCAGCTTTGCTTTCTGAACTTTCGTTCTGCCTAGTCTACTCCTAGTAAAAGGTACATAACCCACGTGTCATGAATAGAGGCTGCGTCTGTCAATGAACTCAGAGAAAAGGATTTTACGGTAAGTTCTTAATAAAATCCTATTTTTCCAGCACTGCCTTAACCCTCTTGGGCATGGAGTTCACCAGAGCTTCACTGGTTGCCACTAGAGTCCTCTTACATTCCTCCAAGACAACATTACGGAGCTGGTGGATGTTAGAGACCTTGCGCTCCTCAACCTTCCATTTGAGGATGCCCCACAGATGCTCAGTAGGGTTTAGGTCTGCAGACATACTTGGCCAGACATGCTCAGCTTCTTTAGCAAGGCAGTGGTCGTCTTGGAGGTGTGTTTGGGATCGTTATGTTGGATTGCTGCCCTGCAGCCCAGTCTCTGAAGGGAGGGGCTCATGCTCTGCTTCAGTATGTCACAGTACATGTTGGCATTCATGGTTCCCTCAATGAAATGTAGCTCTCCAGTGCCGGCAGCACTCATGCAGCCCCAGACCATGACACTCCCACCACCATGCTTGACTGTAGGCAAGACACACTTGTCTTTGTACTCCTCACCTGGTTGCTGCCACACACGCTTGACACTATCTGAACCAAATAAGTTTATCTTGGGCTCACCAGACCACGGGACATGGTTCCAGTAATCTGTGTCCTTAGTCTGCTTGTCTTCAGCAAACTGTTTGCGGGCTTTCCTGTGCATCAACTTTAGCAGAGGCTTCCTTCTGGGACAACAGCCATGCAGACCAATTTGATGCAGTGTGCGGTGTATGGTCTGAGCACTGATAGGCTGCCCCCCCACCTCTTCAACCTCTGCAGCAATGCTGGTAGCACTCATTCGTCTATTTTTCATAGATAACCTCTGGATATGACGCTGAGCACGTGCACTCAACTTCTTTAGTCGACCATGGCAAGGCCTGTTCTGAGTGGAACCTGTCCTGATAAAACCGCTGTTTGGTCTTGGCCACTGTGCTGCAGCTCAGTTTCAGGGTCTAAGCAATCTTCTTATAGTCTCTGCCATCTTTATGTAGAGCAACAATTCTTTTTTTCAGATCCTCAGAGAGTTCTTTGCCATGAGGTGCCATGTTAAACTTCCAGTGACCAGTATGAGAGAGTGAGAGTGATAACACCAAATTTAACACACCTGCTCCCCATTCACATCTGAGACCTTGTAACACGAGTCACATGACATCTGGGAGGGAAAATGGCTAATTGGGCCCAATTTGGACATTTTCACTTAGGGGTGTACTCACTTTTGTTGTTCGTTGAGTTATTTTGAGGGGACAGAAATTTGACATTGTTATACAAGCTGTACATTCACTACCTTACATTGTAGCAAAGTGTCATTTCTTCAGTGTTGTCACATGAAAAGATATAATAAAATATTTACAAAAATGTGAGGGGTGTACTCACTTTTGTGCGATACTGTAAATAATGGTGAGAGTTCATGAACATTGTGCGATACTGTAAATAATGGTGAGAGTTCATGAACATGAGAATAGCCTATTTACTGATAAAGAGTATGCTCAGTCACTGTGGGGGAGATATACTAAAAGTTGAGTGTGCAAAATCCGGTGCAGCTCTGCATAGAAACCAATCAGCTTCCAGGTTTTATTGTCAAAACTTAATTGAACAAGCTGAAGTTAGAATCTGGCTACCAAGCACAGCTGCATCAGATTCTGAGTGCTGCAGTTTTAGTAAATCTCCCCCAGTTTGTCTAAAGGTCCTACTTAGAGGCCCAGTTCCCTATCACCTGATCGCTGTGATAGCCTATCCTGCCTGTACTTTTACTTTCTCCATCAGCTCCTTCCTAGCAGCTATTATCCTTTGTATCATGCGGCCCTTTAATTCAGATTGTAAGCTCTAATGAATAGGGCCCTCTGACCCATCTTGTACTGAATTTTATTGTAACTTTACCGTATCCCTCTATTCTTAAATTGCTGCGCAAACTGTTGGTGCTATATATATCCTGGATAATTGTAATAGTATAAAAATAATCAGACCCAAAGGGTATCTCACTATTTGCCAGCTCATGGAGGATTTTCCAAGAAGCTTGAGTTTCTCAGTAGATGCCTTGGACACCATGTCCACAAGAGAAAGCTGCTATGGCTCAACCATTGTTCAGAGGGAGAATGCTTGTTTGGACCATTCTTAGATGCCTTCATCCAGAAGGATGACTGTTCTGGAGGAATCAAATCCTCCTCAGTGAAGGTGTGCCCCCACTCATATGGGTGGGAGGAAATCTATTGGCTTTTGCAGCCACCAGGACACAATAAGTCACAGATGACTGGATCTGCAGCGTAGTTTCCAGAGGCTGTAAGCTGGAGTTACACTGCTTTCCCCCTTTACGCTTTATGCGCTCAGGGGTATCTTCGGATCCACAAAAAAGAGTGTTTTCTTTGCAGCCCTAGAAAGACTGTCTCAAGGGGTCATCACACATGCCAGAAGAGGACAGGTCTCATAGCATTTGTTCCAACCTGTCCATGGTTCCAAAGGCAAACGGAGATGTCCAGGCAAGTTCCTGAAGGTACAACATTTCAAGCACCTCTATGAAAGCCTATGTATCCATGCACACATATGCCTGTTCAGGCATATTTGGAGTGTGTTTACAGGCTTAAAAAAATTAGAAAGGCGCAATTAGGAGAGGAGCTTAAGAGCGTAAAAAACACAAACAATCACTAGATGCCTCTCACAGGGGTAGGGAACATGCGGCTCTCCAGCTGTTGTAGAACTACATTTCCCATCATGCTTCTGGGAGTAATTGTATCCATCAGCCTTGCAATGCCTCATGGGAAATGTAGTTCTACAGCAGCTGGAGAGCCACAGGTTCCCTACCCCTGCGTCTAGCGTTTGAGGGGCTTAAGCAGATGCCCTGTGTGCATGAGCCATACAGTTGCTGGCTTTGATGGTTGTTGAAGTCCAAGTAGAGGGATAGGGCTGTTTCTGATTCTGTAATTCATAACCCCCTCAAGTGAAGAAGATCAACTTCTAGCAAAGTGTTACTTTTGGCTTTTCTCCAGTTTTGTATGGCAATGTCTCTGGCTTTAAGTACCACTAAGGGACAGATATTGGCCTTGGTGATTCTGTTTAAGAGACCTATTGTGTCTCATTCATTGGTAAAAGCCTTTGTGCAGGGTGTCACAGGAATTGTTACATCTTTATGGCCCCCTTGTCTCCATGGCACCTTAACTTGGTCTTGTCTATTTTGCAGGCCTCTGCCTTTGAGCCTCTTTAAGAGATTCCCTTGTTTCTCCTTACTGGCAGTGTAGTCATTTTGGTGGCCATTACTTCGACTTACAGGGTCTCAGATGGATAGTTCCCATAAACATGTACCAACTTCTCGTTCCACCAATTCTAAGTGACAGACCATCATTTAAGCCTATGATCTTAAGGAAAAGGTTCCCCTCCCTTCTACTACAAGATCTGTGAGTGCCTTTTGGGCTCTTTGGGCTACTGTTTAATTCATGTTTTCCAGTGTCTACTGTGGATATTCAGGCCTCTTATTATGCCAGCTTTGAGTGTAAGATCTTTCAGGCGGTTCTGTTCTGTTGTTTATAGTGGGCCTGTTTGCTTTTTGTTTGCTGTGTTGCTTCCCTTCTGTTGGACTGCCTTTGGAAGTCCCCAAGGTAAAGACTTTGTGTCCCGCAGTGTATGAGAAAAAAAATTAGATTTTATGTAATCACTTTAAAATCCTTTTCTTGGGGTTCATTAAGTGAAACAGGCCTCGCCCGTCTGTGTTTATTTTTTCAGTATTGCTTGCTACAAAATTAGTAGAAGGTGTTATCCTTGGATAGCCTACAGATTTGTTTTTTCCAGTGTCCAATCCACCTGTAGGTAGCAGTATAATCAAAAAAAGTGCATTTTTGCTTTGATGCATCTACAATATATTTAGCTGCTTTAAGCTGAAAGTTCATTTGGGCAAGCTTTTGAAAAAAAACATTTTTACTTTCGCTTATTTTAGCATATGCTTCCATTTTAACATAATCTTTATAATATGTCATTTCAGAACCTCTCCATTCAGTTCCAACGATGAGTCTGAATCTAACGACATTCCTTTGCCATCTTACAAAAATCCTGACTCTTTGAGAACTAATAGTAAAAGCAATATTGGTTTTGTGGCCAATGAAAGTGAATCAGATGGGAGTTTGTTGGAAGAAGTTAAGCCTCAGCCAGCTTGTAGAAGCATTGGCCTATTCCAGGCTCCACCCAAACCAGCTAGAGGTAAGAAATACTAATACCATTAGTAGTAGGTAATACAGCTAACACTGTAAATTTTGCACTGGCTGCACAATGTTAATAAATACCCTGAATTAAAACAGAGTTCCGCCCAAAAAGTGTAGCTGCTGACATTTAACAATCAGACACTCACCTGTCCCAGGGTCCAGCGAAATGTGGACGCCCAAGGGCTCCCTCTTCTCACCCTCCCCTCGGCGGCGCCGGCATCACAAGTATGGGCACCCGGCTTTGGCTTCAAAGCCGGACGCGTACTGCGCATGCGTGAGTCGCGTTGCGCCTTGTGAATGACCGGCGTATCTTCTGGGACCTGTGACGTGTCCCAGAAGATCGCAGAGGGGGAGGAAGGTGAACTTTCTTCCAGCTCCACGGCTCTAGGAGAGGAAGTGGACCTGGGACCGCAGGGTCCCCGCCCCCCCCCCCCCTAAAAAAAATTACATACCAATTTTGGCATGTCAGGGGGTCACCTTCCTTTAAAGCGGAAGTTCCACTTTTGGGTGGAACTCCGCTTTAATAACCACTGGCTGCCAAAGCCAATTCTGACACTTCTCACATGCATGTAAAAATCTGGGATAAAAAAAATGTTGGTTGTTACAAATTTTTATGTCACAAGATATTTGTGTTTTCACGCGCAAAGTTTTTGGGGAAAAATACACTTTAATGACACAAAAACACAATATAATACCCAATTGTTTGGTAAAATATAAAAGAGGATATTACGCTGAGTAAATATATTCCTAACTTGTCCCAATTTTAAAATTGCATATGCCCATGGTATGGAGACAAACTATGGTACTTAAAAATCTCCATAGTCAATGCTTTAAAAGCCTTAACAGGTTACCAGTTTACAGTTACATAGGAGGTCTTATGACATATGCGTATGCTGCCTTTGCATGGGGGAATGGGGTTGCTTCAATTTTTTTTTAATTATTATTACTTATTTTTTTTATTTAACCACTTCAATACTATGCACTTAGAACACTTTACTACCAGACCAATTTTCAGTTTTCAGTGCTGTTGCGCTTTGAATGACAATTGCGCGGTCGTGCGACGCTGCACCCAAACAGATTTTTTATCATTTTGTTCCCACAAATAGAGCTTTTTTTTTGGTGGTATTTGATCACCCCTGCGGTTTTTATTTTGTGCGCTACAAATAAAAAAAAGACCGAAAATTTTGAAAAAAAAAATTCTCTATTTTTGTCACAAAACTTTGTAAATAAGTACATTTTCTCCATCACTGGTGGGCACTGATGAGGCTACACTGACGGGCACTGATGTGGCAGTACTGATTGGCACTGATGAGGCGGCACTGATGAGGTGGCACTGATGATGAGGCACTTATATGCAGCGATGATGAGCACTGTTAGGCGGCACTGATAAGCAGCACTGACGGGCACTGAGAGGTGGCACTGATATACAGCACTGATGGGCACTGATATGCAGCACTGACAGACACTGCTAAGCGGCACTGATGGGCACTAATAGACAGCACTGATTGGCACTCATAGGCGGCACTGGGCACTGATAGGTGGCACTGATGGGCACTGATAGGTGGGCACTGGTAGGTGGCAATGGTGGGCACTGATATGTGGCACTGGTATGCATTGATAGGGGCACT
>BLSH010538044.1:152044-164583 GCA_018402905.1 Glandirana rugosa
TCGTCTATTTCCCCCTCGTCAACAACGCTACGTATGTTTGTTTATGTATTTTCTCCCGGCCTCCGTTGACCGACCGTTTACGATGAATGATGTTTGTTGATCTAATAGGTCAATTGTTGGCGGGATATCTGTTAACTGCAGATGTCTCGCCAACGAATTAAGACCCTCCTGCAGATAACTGCAGGAGGGTCTTAGCGCGAAGGGCGCGTGGAGGACCCCGCGCGTGTGCCGGCTTGTTTACATGTGATCACGCCGTCATTTGACGGCGCGATCACGTGGTGAAAGGCCGCTCACAGCGCCCATTCACCACGATCCGTGATCAGTCGGGTCCTCCGGACCCGACGGTCACGGATGTTCCCGTGTGCGCGCCCCAGGAGGTGCGCGGGAAGCGCGATTCTGGGAGGACGTCAATAGACGTCCTCCCAGAATTAAGCAACCGCTCTGTAGACGTCAATTGTCTATAGGGCGGTTGTTAACTGGATAATCTAGTTGTTTGTAGTAAGTAGCATTTGCCAGCCAGTTGCCTCCGGCCCTCTTTTATGTATTTGTTTGTATGCATCGCAACAACTGCTCCCCCTTTATCTGCTGGTTTGATGGTGATGGCCTGATTCATTATTATGTAAATCATATATAGCCTTTCATTCCAGTGGTAAAAGATTGCATAAAAATGTTTTTGCTGGGTATATACTGTATCAGGGATGTAACTCTGAGTCTGAAGGTGTTAATATAGGTGTCCCGTTTGGGGTTATATTAACAGCTTCATTCTGATTATGAAGTCACAAAGGAGCATTGCAACAAAAAACACTGCAAACTGTGCAGCCAAATCAATACATTAAAAAGTGTTACACACACACAAAAGAGACCTTTAACAATGCAGGATCATACAGCTGTACCTCCAGTAATCTGTTCCTCATCCAATGCAAAAAGTGCAACAAAGGATCTTACACTGGCAAAACAGGACAGAAATTGCAAAGAAGAATTAATTTACACAGGCACACCATTAAAGAATTCTGTGATTCTTCTCCTATCTTATTCCATAGCCCCCTGTCTTAGCTCACTAATTCCAAGTTTAATTACCATTGCTGTGTATGTTTGTGTTTTGTCTTTTTTTCCCCCTCTGATGTCTTATAAAAGCGGAACTTCAGTAATTTTTTCATCTTTCCATCTATTAAATCCTCTGCCCTTGTTGTTTTAACTTTGGATAGTAAAACATTTTTTTTCTGCCAGTAAATACCTTATACAGCCCACTTCCTGTTTCTTGGCTGGTAAAAAGCCTTGGCATTTGACATCCTGCACAGCTCTCTCTCACTCTTGTGGGAGTTTGCCGGGAAGGGAGGGGGATGAGTCATAAGAGGGCCAATGAAAGCTGCAGGGCTGGAGGTGTACCTCTGTGTGTCTGTGTAAATCTAGGATGTGAACAGGCAGCAGCTGCAGCTGCCCACAGTTAAAATGGATGCAGCCAGACTCAGTGGAGGGAGATTACTGCAGCATATTTGGCAAGTACAGAAACACAATATTATGCAAAGTGCTTGGAGGGCAACTTCAGAATGGCAAAGATGTTTTTATTACAAATTATGTGAGCAGACTGCAGTTCCTCTTTAACATTCTGCTAAAACGTTGTGTATTAGTAGTGCTTAGACCGAGAAGAAGGGAACACAACCTGAAAGCTTGCCTTGAAAATGTGCATGTTAGTGCAAATAAAGTATCATGGACAGTACTCAATTGTTTTTGATATAATGATGATGACTGTACAGCACATGCCTTTTATTCTGTACATTGAAATGTACAACAGTGAGACTTTTGGCTCATCACTGGTGATCTCTACCAGTCAATTGCGAACAAGATTTTAGAAGTTTGCACAAATATGGGGATATTTTCAGAGGGAAGTAAATCACAAAGCAGGCTTTGTCTGTGGACAAAGCTAAAGACCCAAGATGACTGCTCATTCACAAGCCTGTTTCATTTTTCTAGATATATTGAAGAAGCTAAGAGGTTTTATAAGTGCTTTTTTAAGCATACTTCATTAGCTGCTTACCCTGCCAGCGCTGTTGGGAAAGACCGCTGTGAATCCAGAAGTGACATAATACGGGTTGCTTCTTGGTTCATTCAACACAGGGGGGATCAGGGACTTGGACATTCACAGGGCTACCTTTGTGGCACCCAGCGACACCCACCATGCTGGTCTCAGGCACGCAGGGGGCCCTGCATAAATAGCAAAGGAATCATGCGGGTGAGGGTGGTCGATTCAGGTGCTTTTCTCTCTTCCAAGAGAAAGACGATCAGCTTGTAATACACACACATATTTCCAGTGGTATGTAAAAGCCAGGTTAAATGTTTAAAATTATTTAACCTTTATTAATGTCAACAGCACTCAGCAGTTCATTTTTATGTTGTGTGCCATAATACTTTTTGTTATTTTAAAGTGGTTGTAAAGATAAAATGTTTTTTAGATTGATGCAGAGAATGTTTTAATAGTTTTTTGCTTTTAGTTTTTTTTTTTAGTAAGCTTCACTTAAACTTAAAAGTATTTCTAATATCTTTTAGCAACACAAGTAAAAGAACTAGGCCTGCATTCAACGGGTTCTCCTGATCTTAAACCACGTGGTGAAGTTCCCCAGGCATTTGTGAAAAAAGACCAAGTTATGGAGCTAAAGGTAGGCGATTAGGAACAAAACTAAAAATCTGGCTTTTCTCAAAGGGTCAGTTCACATCACATGCAGTCCAGTGCATTTTTTTTATGTATCAAAAATGCATGGAAAGTAGGTTATATGGTTTTCAATGACATAGTTCACACCAGTGTGGTCAGTTCCAGAAAAAAAAAGTAGAACATGCTGCATTTTTTCTGCACTGAACTGTACTGGGACGCAACGGATCGTATCAAAAATGCACCGGAATGTACCAAAAACGCACTGGAAAGAGTAAAAAAGCACCGGAACGTACCAGAATCGCACCAGAAAGCATAAACAAAAGCACCGGAACTGGCCCTTAAGATTAAGAAAAGAGAGGGTAGGAAAAAAGCACTGGACTGCATCAAAAATGCGCCTGCAGAAAAGCACCTGGAACGCAACCGGACTACGTTTCTATGGTGTGAACTGGCCCGAAAATCTGACTTTTCATTCATTGGGCATTTAGCCACTTAATGACTACCAAAATATACTTCTTGAAAAAATATCCTTACCTCTGATAAAAGGCATTATATGTTTGATATTTTTAGGTGCATGCAAGTGTGTACTCCTAATCCTTGTAATTATGGTGTCATTAAACAGCTCTCTCTTGCAGCTATGGCCTATCTGCTTTGTTCTTGGTCATGTGATAACTGCTCTACCCCCAGACAGATAGCAGTGACAGAGATATGTGTGTTATTTTAGTTAGCAGGAATATAAAATATAAAATTCATTCTACTCTGTAAGAGTAGTGTGTGTGTGTGTGTGTGTGCGTATGCATAATACATTTGTCTAGCAAGCATACATTATTTTTTTTTATTTGGTCAAATAATTCCTAAATCTAACATTTGAATGTTCTTGATTATTACTTTATAGTTATAAAAAGTCTGGGTAATCCACTGGTATCTGAAACAGGAATGTCAGTTTTGCTTTGAATTTGACTTTAATCTCTCATTCAATCTGCTATATTCTTCATTTACTAGTAATTTTCTGGAGTGGAGTAATATTGCAGAGAACACATTTAATACTTGTATGGTGAGGCACAACTATTGACACAGATATAATAGTCTTAAAGCGGTTGTCTACCCATCGATTTGATAGTGTCAAAAAAAAGTTAATATTCCCGGCACGCCGGAAATGCTAGCTGTCTCCTTGATTGTGCTCTCAACCAAACTAGCAAACCATCCAATGGGTGGTGTCATAATGGATCACATGTGCAGCATCATGGCAGTTGCAGATTAAACAGAGGCTAAGATGTCAGCTTCCTTAGCTGAAAATGATAGGAGAGTATACAACCACTTTAAGTGTTGGTTGTAACAGTGAACTCTATGGGGGATATATAAAAAAAAGGAATGAATGTGATTTTTGCCAAAAGTTCACTGCCGTTGGATTCACTGTCATTTAGAACACGTGCAGTATTTTGCCTACAGTGAATATTTGGTAAAAGTAACTGCTTTCTAAACTTGGGTCTCAAAGTGATTTTTTTTTTTTTTTTAATTAATATCTTTTCTTGTTAGCTTACTGACCTTGATGACACGGAATTCGACAGTTCGTCTTTAGAGGAGGAAGCTTATGAAGTGCCACGGTCTGTACATAAACACCAGGAGGCTACAGTTCACAGAAAGGAGGTTCAAACGGCTTCTGCTAAAAATGCTGGTGGTGTTACAAAACTGTACAAAGCAGGTATTTACTGAAATTAACGTACATATTCTCAATCATTCTTATATTTTAGTATACTCATAAAGATAGTCACATTATATTTTGTGTTTACTTTGATTCTTGATCCAACCTGTGGTTACAGGAAATAAAGTCAAATCATCTATGGCCTGCCTAAAAGGTGTGATAAGTTTATGGTCTCTGTGCTGTTTAGACTTCAGAGCTGAAACCAGCATGTCATGGAGAATCCTAGGTATTATTCTGTGCCTGAGAGACCTTCTAAAAAAGCACAAGCCTTATAGTTTAACAAATATACACACATGCACCATTTTAAATTGATCATTTTTGAGTGAAAAAATTAGTTTTTTTCCTAAATGGCTATCCAGAGTGGCTGTTTTTATACATTATCCAGAAACATTATAGAATAATCTACTGCATTCTAGTGTGTGTGTGTTCTTTGTGTAAATATGGTTTGAGCATCAGAATTTAAGTAAGAATAAGGTTTCTAAGCAAATTATTTAGTGTAAAATTTTATAATGTGCTGTGATATATGTCTGTGCTCTATAATGCCCATAGAGGTTTTCCCCGAGGTTACCTGATATATTTATGTTTTGATTACTAACCTCTCTAGCTACTATACTGCTGTCTGATTTTACTATGCTAAAAGGTGTTTTTCAATTATGCCTGCCTCTTGAAATACCTTAAAGGAGAAGTACAGCCAAAGCTTGTTTGGCTGTACTTCTCCTGTGGATCACAGGAGTGCAGTTCGTTCTGCACTCCTGTGACCCGTTTTCAGCAGAGAGCGGGCTGAAGTCTGCTCTCTGCTGATGTCACATAGTCGGTCCAGGCTCCGCGTCATCACGACCACGGAGTCGGGATCCGCCTATATCCCTGGACCGACACCTGGATCAGCCTCTTAGCGAGCCGCTGAGAGACTGAGCTGGCCACTCCCACCCTCTCCACAGCCCAACGCTCCAGTGAGCGAGGAGGGGGCAGAGCAGAGAGCTGTGACTGACAGTCACCAGCTCTTTACTCGGGGAGCTGTGAGAACCGAGCAATCAGCAGTGTTTGATTGATTAGCTCTCAGTGTAGAGGCACTGGGGGACAGATGCAGCATCAGACCAATGGTGCATACACCTAGGTAAGTATGAATAAAACAAAAATCCTTACTTCTCTTTTAATCACGTGAACATACTCTGCTTATGGTGTTTCAATGGAGCTTTAAACTTTTGTGTCCATATCCACACTCTAAGATTATCTGCAGGCCATCCAATTAATATAAGGTTTCAAAACTGATTGCTTTATATGTTAGTAGTATGATTTCTCTTACGTTCACTGACAGACGCAGCCCTTCATAGACAAGTGGGGTTTATGCTCATCCTACTAGGAGTAGACTAGGCAAAAAAGCAAAAGGATAGGCTAGCCCCTCCCAAGGGGCCGTCCTCACTTCAGCATATAAACACCTGCTGTGCACAGCATACCAGTTTTATTTGCCTAATGCAAGGAGTTAGACCTGGCTCCCTTATGGGACCTGCGGTTCACCTTTTTTGCTACCGCTTTTTTATTTTCTCAAGCTATTTGATGAAGACTGCTATCAAGAAGCTTGCTGGGGCATAGAGGATATCTAGAAATCCTGATCTTTCCCCAATACGGCCGACGGATGCGAGCTACCCTTAGCCTTGGCGGGGTCCGCCGCATCGTGCCCGTTCCGTGCGGGCGGCCAGTGGATGATCCCCACTTGCGCCCAGTGACCGGACTCGGTTCCTGTCCAGAGGCCTTGGCCTGCAGCATCCCTCTCCACTGTGGGAGGAAGGTCTGTAACCGGATGGCTACCCGCTACACCCGTCGGACTGGTGAGTGACCCCCTCTCCCCCCTAGGGGCACGGAGGGGGGCAACTGGGTGAAAATTTTGCAGATAGCTGGCTGGTGGAGGGTCTATTTTGGGGCTCAGGTCTCCTCTAGGTGTCCTCACCCCCCTCCTATCACCCCCCCGCACCACACCCTGCGCCGTTTAAAATCGCCATGCGGCGATCCGCCGCCATTTTGCTGTAGCCGCGGCCATTTTGTGGTGGATTTTTGGCCTCTAGTGTCGACCGTCGGCCATTTTGCCGTAGTCGCGCCCTGTAGAATCAGACTTGGGCCTATTGTGTCCGCCTGGCGGCCATTTTGGGATATGCCTGGAAGGAGAAAAAACTTGCTTTCTCTGCACACACTTCCTCTTTCACTCTGGACAGCGTGGATGACGCAGCAGCGCAGACCCTCTGATTGGGGTTCATATGGCAAAATTCCTACTGGGAAGCAGCGCTTGAGGCATCAAACAGCAAGTATAGCTGTGTTCTCCCTGGGGTGCTGGTAGCAGTGGGTGCAGTCCTCCTGGGCCTTCCCTGGGTGTTCTGTGGGGCAGCGGTGGTGGGCACATTGTGGGGGTGTCAGAGTTTTCTGTCTGTCAGGGTCTGGTGGCGCGATGGCGGCTGAACCTGCAGGTCCTTCCAAGCTGGAGCCAGTGGAAGCGCTTTGGGGACACTGGTATCCCTGGAGCAGTTAGGAGCAGTAGTTGGGGAATTTTTCCCCAGGAGGTGCCGGACCGGGCTAGGGGGCCCCTAAAAGACGTCCACTCCCCCCCCCCCGCCTTCATCGGGGGAGGATTGTGCACCGGAAGTGGCCTCTGTGGTCACAGGGACCCCCATGGAGCTTTCAGAGGGCGAGCCGGTGCCCTCGGACGGCGAAGAGGATCAGGGGGCCTCAGTAGCGCGCGAAAAGGCGCTGGTGGTCGCCCTGATCACCATTATTCGTGCGTCCTTGCGACTGGACCAAGCTGGGGAGTCGCAGGAGTCCGCATACGTTTGTGGGTCTCTTAATCCACCTAGGTCTCCTAGGGCTTGCCCTTATGACCAGCTGGTATATAAGGAATGGCAGCGTACATAGAATTCCTTCTCCCTGCCAAAACGTTTCGCTGTACGCTACCCTTTTGAGGATAGCTTTGTGAAGAAGTGGGCATCCCCCACAGTGGACCCTCCGGTGGCTCGCCTGAATAAGGCGACGACCGTCCCCTTGGAGGGGTCTCCTTCTTTAAGGATCCGGCTGAGACGGGGGCGGTGTCCAAGGCACTGTTCTTGTTGGTGGGCCCATTTGTCTCCGGCACATCGCTTACTGCGTTTTGCGGTGGAAGATCTACATTGCCAATTTGTGGCGCTTCCCTTCGGTCTGGCCTCGGTTCCTCGGGTGTTCACCAAGCTGGTGGCTCCGGTGCTGGCGCTATTGAGGCGGAGAGGCCTTGCGGGGGTAGCATACCTCAATGGTTTACTCCTGAGAGCGGAGTCTGCTTCGGCTCTGGAGGAGAACGTGGCTATCACCATGGCCTCGCTAAAAGACTTTGGCTGGCTGATCTATCTGCAGAAGTCGACATTGATCCCATCCTGTCGCCTGGGATATCTGGGTCTGATTCTGGACACGGAGCAGGCAAAGGTGTTCCTACCTTCGGCCAAGTTACTGTCATTACAAGCTTCGGTGCGAACCCTGCTGTCACGCCAGTGGTCCTCCTTACAATGCTGTATGCCGGTGTTGGGGCTCATGGTTTCAGCCTTCGAGGCAATACCTTACGCCCAGCATCACACTCGGCTTCTACAGAGAGCGATGCTGTCACGATGGGACAAGTCACCGCTGTCCCTGGACAGGCTGATCAGGTTGGGTCACCAGACCAGAGGATCGTTGAAATGGTGGCTTCGGGCTCCGGCCCCAAAGTTGGGGAAGTCTTTTCTCCTCCTGAACTGGTTGATAGTAACGACGGAGGCCAGCCTTTCGGGCTGGGGAGGGGTCCTGGGGCTGGAACTGCTCAGGGACGTTGGTCGGCGCAGGAATCTCGCCTTCCAATGAGTGTGGTGGAGCTGTGGGCGATCAGGCTCTGTTTCTTCCACTGGTCGGCAAGGCTACGCGGCCTCCCGATTCTGTATCAGTCGGACAATGCCACAGCAGTGGCATATGTGAGCCATCAGGGCAGCAGCTGTGGAAGTGGCTCTCATTCTGAGATGGGCAGCAATTCACGTGCCGGAAATCTCCGCCATTTACATTCCGGGCGTAGAAAGCTGGCAGATGGACTTTTTCAGTCGCCAGAAACTGGATCAGGGGGATGATCCCTACATCCAGAGGTGTTCCGCCAGATTTGCCACAAGTGGGGCACGCCAGACGTGGACCTAAAGGCGTGCAGTTTCAATCACAAGTTGCAGACCTTTGTGTGCAGAACAAGAGACCCGTTGGCAGTCGCCACTGATGCATTAGTACCATATTGGAGTTGGTATCGGCTCCTGTACGCCTTTCCACCGATCAAGCTTCTTCCGCGGTGACTGCGCAGAATAGCATAGGAAGGGATTCCAACAGGGTCATATTTCGGCTCTGGCGATTCTCTTCCAGAAGCCTTTGGCGTCACATTCGTTGATTCGTACATTTGTACAGGGTGAGCGCCATGTGGCTCCTCAGGTACGGCCGCCTTTTGGCACCGTGGAATTTGAATTTGGGGTTTCTGTGCTGCAGAAACCGCCATATGAGAAGATCAGGGTTATCCCCTTACAATTGCTTTCGCAGACAGTGGCCTTTTTGGTGGCCATTACATACGCTAGGTGGGCATCTGAGTTGGCAGCGTTGTCCTGCAAGTCTACTTACATTGTCCTTCGCAAGGACATGGTGGTCTTGCGCCCTTATCCTTCGTTTCTACCGAAGGTGGTCTCTTCTTTTACATTTATGAAGATGTTGTTATTCCTTCATTATGTCCGCATCCATCGTATCCTAGGAATTTGAGTTACATTCATTGGATGTCGTGTGGGCTTTGCGGGTGTATTTGTTAGCTACAGCTTCCTTTCGGAAGTCTGCTGCGTTTTTGTGCTGACGGAAGGTCCGCGCAAAGGCTTGGCAGCCTCGTCAGCTACGGTTTCCCGTAGGATCAGACAGACTGTGACTCATGCGAATACTGTTCGGGGCTAAGTATCCCCTTTTTTTCCTGTCACGGCTCATTCCACCAGGGCAGTTAGCACTTCCTGGGCTTTCAGACACCAGGCTTCGGTGTCACAGGTGTGCAAGGCGGCTACTTGGGCCACGGTGCACACGTTTACTAAGTTTTACTAAGTTGATGTTTCAGCATCTGCGGATGCTGCTTTTGGCCGCAAAGTTTTGCAGGCGGCGGTGTAGGCCCGGCTGGCGCCTCCTAAGAGGATTCTGTTGGGTACAGTTGCTGTTGCTTGCCTACCCCTCTTGACTGACAAAGCTTCGGGACATCCCCACTTGTCTATGAAGGGCTGTGTCTGTCAGTGAACGTAAGAGAAAAAGGGATTTTATTAAAACTTACCGTAAAATCCTTTTCTGTGAGTTCACTGACAGACGCAGCACCCACCCCTCTGTGTTGAGTTTGTACGGCTTGTTACGGACTGATGTGCTGTGCACAGCAGGGGGATTATATGCTGAAGTGAGGATGGCCCCCTGGGAGGGGCCAGCCTATCCTTTTGTTTTTTTGCCTAGTCTACTCCTAGTAGGATGAGCATAAACCCCACTTGTTTATGAAGGGCTGCGTCTGTCATTGAACACAGAGAAAAGGATTTTACGGTAAGTTTTAATAAAATCCCTTTCTTAGCCCATCATGGGTCTTATCTAAATATTGAAGAAGTTTATTCTGGATTTGTGTGCATCCAGTGAAATGCCAACCACAGTGTTCACATTACATATGAACACATCTTTGAGCCCATGAGGTCTGAGCAGAATGTGAAAGTACCCAGAAAATTTAGACCGTCTGGATCTTTGTCTATAGGTTATGACAAATTTCAAGATTACTTTTTCTAAGTCAGTATCTTCCTATATGAATATATACAGTATATACTCATTGTGCAAGTGGGGTTCTATATTTTTTCAAACATCTAATGTCTATGGCACATTGCTGTAACCGCTGGGCCTGTTTTTTTTTTTTGTCACTCGCGTATATTAAAGCATCAGTATTATGCTTAGTTTTGTCTGATCAGTAACATTAATTGCTGTCACTTCCTTCTCTTCTCCAGATGCCCGTGAAGCCGATACATCCAGCACTGTTGTTAGTTTAGTGACAGTGAGTGACATCAGTGACACCTCTGATATCTAGTAATGTCTTACTTATCAGTAATATATGTTATAATAATTCTCAAGTGCCTTGAGAGATTGCACTGCCTCAGATTTTCCAGGTCTACATTTGTATTATTTCTATGTTTGTATGTTATTTTATACTTCAAAGATTCTGCGAGTACCATTGACCTAAACAGTGGGAGCAGATGTAGTGTTGCGTAATGTGTTATGTCTTTTCTATGAAGTTTTTTATTATAAAAATATTTTTTTTCTACGGTACAATGTATTCCTACAAGCACTTATTTAAATTAAATAAATACCACAACATGAGCCAGCACAGAGACGATATTCTAAAATAGATTTTATTATGAAATAAGTGTACCTTTACACTGCTGTATAGTTAATAACTAATTTTCAGGCATTTGAAATTAAAAACCTAGTATTTTAATTCTACTGTTTATGATTATTGTAGCAAACCTTAAAATGGATGTAAACCCTCTATATACCCATTGAAGCGAACAGCCTCAGATGATACATAGGGATGAAACACATCTTCCTATATATGTTTTACATGTATATCTGCTGTCTTCATCTGCAAATCTTGTTAACAATTTTCTCTTCCTTTTCTTCTATGTGCATAGCTCTGCTCTTAGACAGCAATTTGACTGCTAATTTATAGCAACCTCCCCTGACACACGCTTCTATCTCCTGTCTCGGAGAACGTGTGAGAACTTATTAGGCTGATAACAGACCTACGGAGCAAGAGACAGCTACGAGACATAGTGCTTTGAAGAGAGATAACAAACTGCAGATCTATGTGCCCAGCTCAAATTTCATGAATCAGGTTTACATCCACTTTAACTACAGTCTCCACCACAGGGTCCACCATGATAATATTCTTTTGCAGTGTGCTGTATTAATTTTAAATCATGTCGGTATATGTATGTTTTTTGTGTTTACTGAACATTGAAAAATTTTCCCTGGCTGTCGTGTCATTGAGGTTTACTGAAACGTGCATGTTGTATGACAGACCAGCAAACCAGTGTAAGCCTAAAAATAACAAACGTCACAACCTCAACGTACTGTTAAAAAAATCTGAATCCCCTTAACTTTGCAAACGTGGCCAATAGTAGGAAAGCACACTGTGTTTGAAATGGGTTGATCCAGAAGCACTAAATCTTCACTCACAAAGCTGATTAGGGCCATAGAACACCAAGAATCACTGTAAATCTATGGCAGGGATTACAGGTGCGTGTGACCAGCCAGGAAGCCTGTACAAATCAATGACAGGTGGAGCAGCCGTCTTTGGCTGTTCACATGTAACCCCACATCAAAGGTTGCGTACGGTTTGCGATAGATGATTAGCACTGGATGAAAACTGCCTGTGTCTAGGACCACTCATCTGTCCTTAACCCACTTCCTGTTTCTTGTTTGGTAAAAAGCTTAGGTGCTTGACATCATGCACAGCTCTCTGCCAGGTAGGGAGGGGGGATGAGTCATAAGAGGGCCAATGAGAGCTGCGGAGCTGGAGGTGTACCTCTGTGTGTCTTTGTAAATCCAGGATGTGAACAGGCAGCAACTTCAGCTGTCCACAGTTAAAGTGGATGCAGCCAGACTCAGTGGAAGGAGATTTCTGCAGCATATTTGGCAAGTACAGAATCACAGTGTATATATATATATATATATATATATATATATATATATATATAGAGTAGTCCAAGGACCTTTTTTATAAGAACTGTCAAATCGCATGACAAGTCGCACTGGTGTGAACGTGGGCTAATAGCTGTTCCGCTCAGTGTGCGGTTACATGCAAACAGTCGCAGAACCCGTTATTGATTTATACAGGCTTCTTGGCTAGAGCTGATTGCACACACCTGTGATTGCCTCCGCAGATTTATGCTGATTCTTTACCGTGTGCAACTGTAATCGGCCATGTTAATGAGGTCTTTGTATTGATGTTTTTTTTTTTTTCTTATGTCAGTGAAAGTTATCTTAGCTGCGTTGTGTAGTGTTTTAAGAGTACAATAGCATATACTTATTGCACACTTTATTCCTCCATCCAGACACAGGCTGAGCGCCAGGTGGCCAAACTTAGTATGACAGTTTTATAAAAAAAAAAAATATATATATATATATATATAT
>BLSH010538044.1:172225-187360 GCA_018402905.1 Glandirana rugosa
CAATAACTTTTATCTCACGTTCTTCGTTGGTAAGGACTCAGTGTAAGAATTGGTGAAGTTATGGTACGTGAATCTTGTGAAGGGATGGTCTGGTTAAAAGTCGAAAGTCACGACAACGCGAAACTTACTCTTAATGCGCCAGCACGCGGCAACATGGGTTTGTTTGAAAAACAGTAAAACAAGGGTGTTTATCTCGAAAGAAAACCACCATAAACTAGTGGGGACGCCAAAAATAAAAAACGCGATATCTTTTTTTTTCTGGCTTTTAATACTTTTTTTTTTTTAAAAAGAAACAAAGACAGTGTTTTTAAACATATTTCATTTAAAAAGTGCCCGTCAGTGTAGCCTCATCAGTGCCCATCAGTGTAGCCACATCTGTGCCCGTCAGTGAAGGAGAAAATTTACTTTATACAAATTTTTGTGACAGAAACAAAGAAAAATTTTTTTTTTTTCATAATTTTCGGTCTTTTTTTTTCTATAGCGCAAAAAATAAAAACCGCAGGGGTGATCAAATACCACCAAAAGAAAGCTCTATTTGTGGGAACAAAATGACAAAAAGTTTGTTTGGGTACAACGGCGCACGACCGCGTAATTCTCATTCAAAGCGCAACAGCACTGAAAGCTGAAAATTGGTCTGGTAGGGAAGTGTTCTAAGTGCATGGTATTGAAGTGGTTAAGAATGTGACTCAGGAATGGTTGCTTCTTGCACTCTATTTTCAATAACCAGACTTTTAAGGCCCCTTTCACACGGGCTTTCCGATCAGGCGTACCCGATCGGACACTCCATTCACCCCTGTGAAGCGGCGGATGTCAGCGGAGATATGCCTGCTGACACCCGCTGCTATCCGATCCTCTCTGCCAAATCCAGATGGATGGAGGTCCTATTTTCCATCCATCTGGCAGATGGGATCGGTTGAAAACGGACAGACGGTCTGTTTTTATCCAATCTCTGAACAGAGGAGAGCGGGATTCTGACAGGTCCTTCTCAGCACAGTGAGCGGAGACGGTCCTGTCATCCACCTGCTCAACAGCGATAAGCGGATCGATTCTCCGCTAAGCAAGCGGAGTCCGTCAAACGGACAAGCCCGTGTTAAAGGAGCCTAAGGCCTCATGCACACTGCTGCCTCTAAAAGGACGTTTAGAGGCATTTGGGTGTTTTTTTCAGCTGCCCCTGAACTCATATAATGTTATCTTATCAGTCCATGTACACAGGATCATTTAAGGTAGTTTCCAGGCAGTTATGTTTAGAGGCTTTTTTTGGAAAGCGAAAAAATGCGTTCAGACGGTCGTTCAGAGGCATTTGAAATGCCAAATGCCTGTAAAAGCATGTAAATGCGTTTCGTTTTTCAAAAACGCTCCTAGACGTGAATGTGGCTAAACGTGGCATGCAAAACGGACGTTTTAGATGCCGGTTTCTAGCTGTCAAGATAAAACATTCAGGGTAGGTTGAAAAGCATCCCGTGTGCATGGAGCCTAAGTGTTTTTTTCTTTGTCCATTGTAACTAAGCAGGTTCATGTAATTGCAGTCACAGTAAGCTTGCTGTACTCTCCTTTATTGCACTTCTCACCAATCTGCTGCCCAAGCCTCCAGAATCTCCTGTGTACTGAGCAATATACTGCATGCTCCCACCTCCCACTCTTGACCGTGCTTAGGGATAGTGACTGGCCATTTAGATATCAAACACTATATGTGAGGAGAAAGGAAGGGAGGTTCTAGGTTTTTGCCATTTCTGTAAACACTAGGCATGTCTCTGGACTGCAGCAGGTGTGCAAAGGGTGCAGGTGTTTTCTTGTGGGCCTGTTGGCAGTTCTGTTGCCCCCCTCCCCCAGTTTATTGCTTAGTTACAAGTCCTGTTTCCTGTACTGTACGATAAAGTGATAGGAATTGTGACTTGCCTGTACATTTATTATCTTGGTATACAGTAGAGGACACAGATTTCTCCCTTCTGTGTCTTGATTACTCATTTTGGATAGCTAAAAAACTGTAGGGGCAGCCAGTTTATGCCAGTGCCCAGTCACCTGAGGGTAGCCTGCATATAACCCACTGTCTTTTTATACTAATTTGTACAAATTCTCTTTGTAAATATTAAACTTAATAAGAATAAATGTACTAAGAAATGTAATTAATAACTAAAATCTCTTAAAATAATGTTTTGCTCTTAAACATTGAACAAACTTAGTGAACCTTGCTCATGTTCATGCTATTTTTAGTCTCACATTTCTTTTCCATCAGGGTCTTCAGTCAGTGTTGTATGTAGCATACAGAAGACAGTGTTAAATCTGGTTCTAACCCAGATCTGAACTTTTGGTTATAAAGTATTTTTGAAAACATGAGAACGTGGTATACATTACATTTATATATAATATCAAAAATTACATTAAACTAAACATTCCTTGAATGGTTGTTGATTCATTATTGTTTATGGTATTGTTACTTTAAATGTATGTTTGTCAATAAAATCATTAAAAACGAATAAAGTCAAAAAGTCCTAAATTCCACACATGTACAACTTTTTTAGGCGTTTAGTAAAGTTCAAAGAAATTCACTAAAAGATACACTTGCTTTAAAGTGGACCTTGCCATAAAAAACAATACAACAATTTTAGTTTATTTCTTAACCACTTCAACTGCAACTGCAACTAATCTACAAGAGCATTGTAAAGTGGAACGGTCTGAAAATGAATTTGAGTATCCCCATAAAGCCAGAGGCAACCATGACTTTCATGTATGGTAATGCAACCCAGTGCACATTCTGATAAGTAGAGATGGTAGCAGGTATATAAGCAAAGATAGATAGATACTTGTGGTAGAGGATTCAATTATTAGAAGGACTGACAGGGTTATCTGTCACCAGGGCCATGATTGGTGAACAGTCTTCTGTTTACCTGGTGTGGGGATTCAACACATTTGGGATTGGGTTGACAGATTATTGAGAGGGACTGCAGAGGACTCAGCAGCCATGGTACGCATTGGTACAAATTACAAAGGAAAGATGGAGCATCCTAAAAATTATTTGAGGGCTTAGGTACCAGGCTAAGGAAATTACTTCCAAGGTCTTTCAGAAAACTTCTGTGCCATGAGCCACACCAGAGAAACAGTAGGAGCTCAGAGGGCTGAAAAATTGGTGTTAGAAGGAGGGTTTTGGGCTCCTGGAGAACTAGGCTGACTTTTCTGTGAGTTACTGGATCTACTGTAGGGAGAGACTACATTCAAACTCTGCACATAAATTATAAAAAAAATCTAGCATTTAAAAAGTACAGAATGGAAGGTTCATCATTAGCATTTCAGAGTTAAAATGACTGTGGCAAAAGAGATTATGAAAAATATATTGCCATGGTAAGTTAAAAAAAACAAAAAACAAAAAAAATGTTTCAAATATATTCATAGCAAAAAGTTAAGGACAGAGCACATAAGCACTGTTAATGATGAACATGGAAAGTTGGTCATAAATGACAGGAAGAATACAGATGTGTTAAATACATTAAATGCATTTTTCTCTGCAGTTTATGCAAACTAAAAAGACGGGCTTAATAGAAAAAAAATTAATGCTAACACCAATGTACTAAACGTACCTCTGTGGCTGACAGAAATCTGGATTCAAAGCAGATAGCTTACACCCATGAGTTCTCAGGGAGCTTAGTTCTATTATAGTCAAGCCACCATTCTTAATGTTTAAAGACTCCTTACCAACTTGAATGGTACCAAATGTTTGGCGTAGAGAAAATGTTTTACTGATATTCAAAAGAGTCGAGATGTTTATCAGGAAACTACAAACCAGTCAACCTAACATCCATAGTATGCACAGTATTTGAGGGTATAGTATAGGACTATATTCAAGAATTTGTTTGTAAAACTGGTATCATAAGTAACAACCAGCGTAGGTTTATGAAAAGCTATTGTTCTCAGACCAACTTTTTAATGTTCTTTGATGGAGGGGTGAATGGTAATTTAGATAGGGGAAGGCCAGTGGATGTAGTTAATCTTGATGTTTGCTAGGGCATTCAACACTGTACCTGATAAACTATTTATTTAACAAATTAAGGTCAATTGACATTAAAGAAATTGTATGTGCATGGATAGAAAACTGGTTACAGGAACATGTCTAGAAAGTACTGTAATCATAAATTACTTATTCTCTAACTGGCCTCAGGTAGTGAGTGGTGTTCCCCAGGGTTCTGTCTTGGGGCCAATGCTATTTTTCTTGTATATAAATTATATAGAAGCTGGGATTTAAGTGGAACTAGTCTGGAACAGTTTTGTCTCTTCTGCAATAAAAAAAACTACCTGCCTGCTTGCAGTCTTGTTTAAAATGTACGCAGATCCTGTGTGCTGAGATAACTTAACTCTTGCGCATGTGCAGGAATGATGCCATCCTGTGCCAGTCAATGAAACTCAGAAGAACCCGGGTAGAAGAGGAACGTGAGAACATTGAAGGAAAGATAAATATTACGGCCTTTAGTTTTAGAGTACAATATCAGTGTTTGCTAATGATACCAATTTATGCAGGGAAATCAATTCCACACAGGATGTAGCAATGAAGAAGACCTTGAAAAAATAGATGGGTGGCTACATGGCAGATAAGGTTCAATGTTGAAAAAATAAAAAAATTGCACTTGGGTGCAAAAAATATGTAAACAAAATATTTATTAGCTCATCTGTGGGAAACAGTGATTGAAAAAGATGTGGTGGTCCTTGTAGATCATATACTTGGCAATACCATGCAATGCCAATCTGCAGCTAACAAAGCTAGCAGGATGATCTCATGCATTAGAAGGGGTATTTATTCTATAGATATATCAATAATTCTACCTCCTTACAAAACACGGGTTCAGACTCATTTGGAGTATGCTGTTCCGTTTTGGTCACTAGTCCACTGTCACGTACCTGGTGGTGGAGTCTGATTTTGCAGAGGGCAACCTTTCTTACGGCCCTGGTTCAGGAACCCCTGATAGAGTAGACAGGAGATTCCGGAGCACAGGGGGGCATGAGGGCTGGTATGGATGCAGATGGTGGTGTGAGGATCCTCCAGGAGCTCGTGCAGACAGAAGAGTGGTGATGCAGGCCTGGTCGGTAACAAGCTGGCTAGTGCGGTACAAGGGGTCAGGCAAGTGGGTCGTCGGGTACAGGCAGGGTCGTTAACAGGCAGGCAGCTAAGGGTACAAGAGGGTCAGAGTTCAAATGAAGGTCAGGCAAGCCGGGTCACAGAGTCTTTAGCAAAACAAGCCACGGGAACACACTGGAACACTGTAGAATGGACAGCATCCGCTGCAGGGTGCTGTCCAGTCAAATAGGGTGTTTTGGCGCGGGCGCACGCGCACGGAAGGCTGGAAACGGGCATTTTTCCCTAACATTGCCCCCCAAGGAGCAGCCTCCGGATGCCCAAACGGGCTCTCTTGGTCGGGTTCCTTCTCCAGAAGGTCCTGATCAGGGCTTCCGCATGTACATTTTCTTCAGGCTTCCAAGAGCTCTCTTCGGGCCCATAGCCCTTCCATTTGACCAGGTACTGGATGGTGCCACCTCTCCTCCTGCAATCCAGAATGGACTACACCTCAAATTCCTCCATTCCGTCAACCAGTACTGGTGCCGGTGGGCCTGTCTTCCGATCTGGGAAGGGGTCCGAGACCTTGGGCTTTAACAAAGACACGTGGAAGACCGGGTGGATGCAGAATGACTCAATTCTAGTTCATAAAGAAAAAACGGCGGCACTCTGCCCAGTGCTAGTTGATGAATTTATTAACATGAAGCCATGCAGGGTACAGGACTCAAAGTAGACGCGTTTCACTCAAACACGAGCTTATTCATTACCTAGTTCTAGTTCATAGGCTACCTCGTTGACCTTCCATTTGATGGGGAAGGGTCCTATGAATCTTGGACCAAGTTTCTTGGATGAGCATGCCAGTTTTAAGTTGAGGGTGGATAGCCATACCTGATTACCCGGCTCCAGGTTTAGTTCGCCACGCCTTTTCTTGTCGTAAGTCTCTTTATTGGCCGCTTGTGTTTGTGCCATTGTCTCCTGCAGGAGTTTGTTATTGGAGGTGAAGAAGTCCAATAGGTCAGTCACAGCTGGCACCGAGTTTTCTGGGCAGGCGTTGGACAAGAAGCTGTAATTGGCAAAGAATGGTGATGGCAAAGTGGCTGAGTGGACCGAGTTGTTATATGCGAACTCAGCCAGTGGTAGGAGCGTGACCCAGTCATCCTGGGAGAACGACGAGAAGCAGCGTAGGTACTGCTCTAGTGTTTGGTTGGTACGCTCCGTCTGGCCGTTCATCTGAGGATGATAAGCGGAAGACAGGGACAGGCCGATTTTCAGGGACTTGCACAGAGATCTCCAGAACTTGGACGTGAATTGCACGCCACGGTCGGACACCACATCCGTCGGAATCCTGTGTAACCGGACAATCTCTTTAATGAATATTTTGGCTGTCTCTGCGGCCGAGGGTGTGCCTTTCATAGGCAGAAAGTGGCCCATCTTAGAGAGTCTATCCACTACCACAAAGATGGTAGAGCAGCCTTCGGAAGGGGGTAACTCCACAATGAAGTCCATGGATATGTGGCTCCAGGGCCTCTCCGGGACAGGTAGAGGTTTATGAAGGCCCCATACCCGAGTCTTACTCCCCTTGCACCGGCTGCAGGTAGTGCATGATCCCACATAGAACTTACAGTCCTCTCCAACTCGGGGCCACCAGAACGTGTATTGCACTAGTCCCAAAGTCTTACATGCCCGGAAGTGCCCAGCAAAGCGGTGATCGTGACAGAGGTCCAAGACTGAGGTTCGTAGGTGCGCTGGTACGAAGATCTTGGTACCATGCCAGAACAACCTGTCCTTGAGCTGCAGGGAGGTTCCCGGGAGGGGGTTTGGCCCCAGGGAAGCTTGCCGGATCCGTGATAGCATGTCCTCCTGTAATAACAAGAAGTTTCCTGGAGACAGTATGGTGTCAGGAGATACTGAGGCTTCAGGCATGTTGAACATACGTGACAAGGAGTCTGGTTTGATGTTCTGCGACCTAGGCCTGTAATTAATATGGAAATGAAATGAAATCTGGCTTGACGTGGTTTCAGCCTCTTCACAATCCTCAGGTACTCAAGGTTATTGTGATCTGTATAGATGAGAATTGGATGCGCTGCCCCCTCTAAGAGATACCGCCATTCTTCCAGCGCAGCTTTAATAGCAAGGAGTTCACGGTCTCCTACGTCATAGTTTCTCTCAGCGGAGGATAGCTTACGTGAGAAGAATGCCACCGAGTGTAGCAGCGCTTTAGTACCCTGCCTTTGAGAAAGAATAGCCCTGACCGCCACCTCAGATGCATCAACTTCCAGCACATAGGGCAGAGCGGGATCCGGGTGTTAGAGGATGGGTGCAGATGTGAACAGTCTTTTGAGTTTTTCAAAGGCTGTTTGTGCTTCAGGAGCCCAACGGAATGGGAAACCCTGTTGGTCAGGTGTGTGATGGGGGAGATAATGGAGGAGAATCGCCGGATAAACTTTCTATAGAAGTTTGCGAACCCTATGAAGAGCTGGATTCCTTTCCTGTCGACTGGAGCAGGCCAGTCCAGAATGGCAGAAACCTTTTGTGGGTCCATCTTGATGCCTCCGACTGAAATAAGTCTTAGTAACTGTATGCTTGCCTGCTCAAACTTCTCTGGTTTAGCATACATGCCATGTTGGCGGAGGCCACCCAGTACCTGTTTGACATGGGAGCGATGGAGCTCCAGGGAAGGTGAGAAGATCAAAATATCATCTAGGTAGGCGATGACAAAAAGGTTTAGGAAGTTCCTGAAGATGTTATTTATGAAATGCTGGAATGTAGCTGGTGCGTTGCATAGACCGAAAGGCATCATTAAGTACTTGAAGTGACCGAAACGGGTGCGAAAGGCCGTCTTCCATTCATCGCCTTCTCTGATCTGTACCAGGTTGTAAGCTCCCCGGAGGTCCAATTTAGTGAACACGGTGGCAGCCCCCAGGCGCTGAAATAACTCCGGAACAAGTGGAAGCCGGTAGCGGTTCTTTACCGTGACTTTATTGAGCTCCCTGTAGTCAATACATGGGGGCAAGGAATGGTCCTTCTTTTCCACAAAAAAGATGCCTGCCCCAGCTGGGGACGTGGAAGGACGGATGAAGCCCTTGTTGAGGTTCTCATCAATATAAGATTTAAGAGAGCCGAGTTCCAGCTCTGTAAGCGGGTAAATCCTTCCGAAGGGAATCTCTGCTCCGGGGAGAAGGTCAATGGGACAGTCATAAGGTCTATGGGGAGGAAGGGCCTCAGCCCCCTTTTTGCTAAAAACATCCAAGCGTGGTAGACGCTGGGGACGAGCTGGCGGATCTCAGGCTCTGGGTCAAGGTCCATGGTTAGTAGAGCCGGATCCGTTCCGGGAGTCCGGGGGAGGCAGTGCTTGTGGCAGCACCGGGACTGAAACTGGACTTTCCCAATGGACCAGTCAGTGGTGGGATTATGGGCCTGAAGCCAAGGCAGGCCGAGGATAACAGGGAAGATGGGAGAGGCAATAGCATTAAGCGTGAGCAGCTCCTGATGTCCTCCCCGCACCATGGCGGTCAGGGGGGCAGTCTCCTGTGAGACCAGGCCAGATTTTAAGGTTGTGCCATCAGCCAGGTGCACCGCCATCCTGCGGGTCTTGGGTCGCAAGGGTATCCCGTGTTGTGCAGCAAAGGTCAGATCCAGGAAGTAGCTGCATGCGCCAGAGTGTACAATGGCTTGGACGCTAGTGGCTCCTCCAGGACATTGTAGAAACAGAGAGAGGGTGAGGTGATCTGCATCGACAGGTGCTGGTTGCGGAGAGGTGCCAAAGCATTTTCCCAACTTGGACAGGCAGGAGCGCACAAAGTGCCCCGGCTCTCCACAGTAGAGGCAGAGGCCGAGGTTTCTTTAGCACTGTTTCTCTTCAGAGGTCAGTGCTGGGTGCGCCACACCCCGCTGCTGGATTCCGGCTGCCTCGGAGGAGGAGAGGTGGGTATGGCGGAGCCACTTGGAAATCCTGCAGCGGGAGGTAGCATCCAAGAGGGTCACAGGTTCACCTTGGCACTTTCCGCTCTGCGTTCACGAAGGAAGGCGCCGATCGATCTGAATGGTCAGGTCGATGAGCCTCTCCAGGGAGGCTGGCGCCCCTACATGGACCAACTCGTCCTTCAGGGGGTCGGCTAAGCCCCACCGGAACTAGTGACGCAGAGCAGCTTCATTCCAGGCCTTGTCGGAGCTCCAACACCTGAACTCCGATGCATACTCCTCCGCCGGGCGGCGGCCTTGTCGGAGAGCGTGGAGTGCGGCTTCGGCGGTGGCCGCCTGATGCGGGTCTTCATACAGCCGAGCCATTGCTTGGAAGGACTGGGACAAGTCAGATACTTCAGGCGCTCCTTGCTCCAGGAGCCGATGGGCCCATAGTTAGGGCTCATCCCGGAGGAGGGAGATCACCAGCCCCACCTTCGTGGTTTCCAGGGAGAAGGTATGGGGCTGCAAGCTGAAATAAAGTTTGCAGGCATAGCGGAACGCTCTGAACTTCCTACGGTCCCCTGAGAAACCGTTCTGGCAAGGGCACTGTGGGTTCCGGAGGGCCGGGGACTATGGGGTCCGTTGAAGGCTGACAAGCCCCCGATGGGGCAAGAGAGGCAAATTCCAGGACCTGGGTCTCCAGCTGGGTGTAGTCCGCTTGCAGGTGTTGCACGGCTTGAGAGAGGCCGTCCAAATGCTGACAGAGTTCATGCAGCGCAGAGGGCCTCTGCTCAGACTCAGACATGGCTGTCCGTTTCTGTCACGTACCTGGTGGTGGAGTCTGATTCTGCAGAGGGCAACCTCTCTTAAGGCCCTGGTTCAGGAACCCCTGATAGAGTAGACAGGAGATTCCTGAAAACTCCTACTTGAACACACAGCTATGGACAAACTGCAGATTATCAGGAAGTCATGGTATACAGATCATCCCGAAAGGTATAGAGTGGCAGTATTTTAATGTAAAAAGATTTATAAGCTGTGGGCACTGTGGGGTTGAGGTGGCAGATCAACTATTTTCATATTACTGGGTTTAGTAACACTTTAAGAGAGGATAAAATTACAGTATACACATTTATCAGAGGGCATGGTAGTAATGGTAATATACTATTTATTCTGACCTGAAGTAGAATCTTAAACTGTGAAAGGGTTTTATTTTACTGTTAGAGCGGTAAAAATGTGAAACTTCCTTCCCCATGTAGTGGTATCAACCACAAGTGTCAATGGATTTAAAAAATGTATAGATGTCTTCATCACGGAACACAACACACCGGTTGTGATAGTGAGAGACCCTGCCACTGTAATAGTGGGATTGATGACAACACTGGGTTCACACGGATGCAGTGAGAGGCTCCAGAAGTTTCTGTTCAGAGCAGAGGAAACTAGCTTTTCAGTGTGCCCTGGGTTTTGTAGTTTCTGGGTCAGGGTCTGGAGTGCCATTATAATGAAGGGCCTTAACTTAGTTTAGTTTAGCCTTAACTCAGGGCTCTGCCCTCCATAGGAGTCTGTGAGGCTGCATGTTTGCATAGTGCAAGTGTAGTCTGTGATGGAACAGATGGAAGCCATAAGCCTAAGGGCCATAGCAGCAGGGATTTGAGAGAAAGCCATAGAGTTGAGAGTGCAGAGGTTGCACGTGAGCACAGGTGTACTGTGAGGAGGTCTATGGGACATACCAAAGGCCTAGGCTTGAGACCTGAGCAGCAACGCTGCTAGAGGGAGCAGGAGGCTGAATGTTATTTTCATATTATACGTGAAGGTGGAAACCCCTGTGAGGGCAGCCAACTATTTTGTTTGAATGTTCCTTATCAGAAGTGGTGCTCAAGTGCAGGTAAGTGGTGGAGTTTTTGTATCTTCACACGCTAGACCATTCGTTTATGCCAGAAACTGTGCTTAGTGAAACAAAGTCAAAGAAATGTGCATTGTGTGCAGCAGATGGTGCACCTGCAAGAAGAGGAAATGGCCTAGCAGTAAATACACTTTAGTTGGGGAAAAAAACATCTTATCTGGATGATATATGTACATTGCAAGGATTTTGACACTGTACTTGCCAGAGACAAGCAGGCTGAGTGTGCAGGTGCGCACACCCACTAGAATGAAGGGTTTGGCTTAGTTCAGCGCTTCACCCTCATAGGAGGCTGTAAGGCTGCATGTCTGCATAGTGCAAGCAGAATTTGTGATGGAACAGACAGCAGCTTTCAGCCTGAGGGCCAAAGCAGCAGGGAGCTGCAAGAATGAAAGCATAGAGAGCTGAGAGTGCAGAGGTTGCACATGAGCACAAATGTGCTTTTAGGTAGTCTATGTAACAACACAAGAACAGAGCACTGCTGCTGTTAGCCAGGAGGCTGAATGTTGTTTAGTTTCATGTTAGAAGTGATGGTGGAAACCCTTGTGTGGGAAACAGACTGTTAACCGTTGTCTGAACTTTCTTTTCATTTTCAATAAAAGTGGGCCAGCAAGCCCCGAAAATGCACTTTTCGGATGGCTTGAACTCACTGAAAGCTCTACAACGTTGAGCAATAGCCTCTGAACATCACAAAGGATATAGACATTTTTAGCAACTCAAACTCATACACACACCCAAATTAAACTTGGGTGGACCCGTGTCTTTTTTTCAGCGTCATCAGCTATGATACTATGATTTGATTGGTATGAACGCAGAGATAAGGGGGTTAGTTTAGTGTTAAGATTATCGCAGAGGTTACTTTAGGTTATGTTTGGCTCAGGGATTATAGGGTTTATATTCAAGGTTAAATTTAAAATAAGATTACTGTAAATATACAGTAAATGTCTCACATTGGGGGTTAGGATTGGGATGACAGTCATCTTTGTCACTTCCAAACTCATCATACTTGACCTTGACCATAGATGTAAATAAATGCTTCCATAGGATAAAATCACAGAACCAGTTTCCACTTTCTATGTTGATCTTATGAAGCGACCATCAATCCATCTATCGTTGTCCTGACATCTAATGGGGAGAGAAAATTAGATACAATCTATGGTTGTGTCAGGAATGGGTTCACTTGCTGGTGGCACTTTAGATCCCAGGCCTGTTGGTTGTAGTTCAAGTGTCCACCAGCAGCTTGTACTAATTAGTCATCAACTGATGCTGATTGCTGGGAATATATTAAGCTCTTCCTGTGCTACTCCCACCTGCCTTGGTATTTTGCCCATGTGCCTCTGACCTGCTAACCGTGTACCTGCACCCTGCTCCTGTTCCTGATCCTCTGCCTGCCTACTTGCTACTGTTTCTGTGTAACCTCTCCCTTTCTTGCTTGCTCTCTGCTCTCTCTGCCTGATCTCCCACGCATGACCCTGACTCTGACACTGACTACACTTCTTGGCCATATTCTCCTGTCTACAGTTAGTTTGTTGGCTTAGGTAGTTTGTTAGCACTGTCACTCATTAGATTCACTGGGTTTGGTTCGTAGGGTTTTGGTATACTGGATGTGTGTTTATATTGTTGTTTTATTCACTTTATCTTTAATAAATCACATTATTTATATCATACTTGTGCCTGTGTTCTCTGTGAAAATCCACACATTTTTGGCCATGCCTGTTTCACAGGATACCAGCACTCTGTATTTCTGACAGTTTGGCTGATGTTGTTTTCTCAAACTCAGCATAGAAAATGCAATGTTTACTATGGGTAATAGAAAAATGTGTACTTTCACATCTACTTCCACCTCTGGGACATATTCCATAAAAACCTTTATTATCTGTGCTTTTACCAATGTAGTCATCTATCGCAGTGCCCTTGTGGCCTGCAATATGTTGGAAGGACTACAAAGGCTTTGAGTGTTCGGTTGAATGAACATATAGGTAATATAAGGAGAGGTTATAAGGGACATAGGGCTCAATTCACAAAAGGAGACTGCATGCGATGTTTGAGTCACATGACAATTTTTATTGCATGGGATACTGAAATGTCGATTCACTGCCCCTTTATGCCATATTTACCTCAAAAAGCAAAAGTGCTCGGTAAATACTGCATAAAACAGCACTAAAGTCAATTCAAGAAAAAAAATAAACAAATGCATGCCTTAAATAAGTAGTGGTCCAGGCATGCAATATCTTAGGTATGTTTGAAAATTCAGTTGGTTGTTAAGGAGCTGGCACCCATCGGTGTCCTTAACCAGTGAATAGTTTATTTGGTAGAGAAAGAGTGTGACCCATGACTCCACTTGGATATATAATGGCTGGCCTCCATCCCTGGTATTGGTTGAGTACAAGGAGAGGAAAAATTGGGACTTTAAATGAGGCCAGTCATTAAGTAACACACAGTATAGTGCTGCTGATTAGCAAAACGCATGTCCATAATTTATTGATAAAAATAATTAAGTGTACATTACTCTTCTATTAAAACCATGATATGTTATACACATAATCCAATCATGTACAGAGACAATTAATATACACATATTTTCCTTGAGAAATATCTATATTGAAAGACAAGAGAAAGACATAATAAGCAGTTAAGAATAGAATAGTTTATTGTTAAGTATCTACTGTCAGCGGGTGCATGGGCTTCCCCCCTACAATCCATACCATGTCCTTCCTGAACCATACTAGGGCACATGCCCTTAACATGGGGAGGGGTGCTTTCGAGGGGGACTCGACCCCCCAAAAGCACCTTGTCCCCACCTTAATGACAAGCGCCTCTTACTCACAACCCTTGCCCGGTGATTGTGGGGAGGGTGCAAGGGGTGATTTATCGGAATCTGGAAGCCCCCTTTATCAAGGGGACCTCCAGATCCCACACACCCACAGTACCCCTACTCATTCACAAAAAAAAATAAAAACCCAGAGCCAGTTTTGGACAAGTCCTTTATCAAAAAAAGGAAAAAAAATGTCCCCGAAGTAAATCTACTGTCAATCACAATGAACGCGATCTGCTGACCCACGCAATTTTTTTTTTTTTCAAAAACCGGTCCACACCCGACACTTGGCTCCTGGCATCTGACAGCTACCGGTCTGGTATGGATTGGAAGGGGGGGTTTGTTTTTTAATGCCGGCTCTTCTTTTGTTTACATTTTGCTGTCAGTGGGGAATCCTACTGACAGCGGATGAGTCACTAGTTGTTAAGGGTGCTGGCATTACTACCGCAAGTTTTCATTACTAAAATGCCCCATCACTTGAAGAAATAGCCTTTTTATGTGAATTGCAAAATTTTTTAAAAATGCTATGAGCTTATTTTATTGCTGATAGAATTGAGTGAACCCGAACTGTAAAGTTCGGGTTCGTACCGGACTTTAGGGTGTCCGTGTCCCGAACCCAGACATTTGAGAAAAAGTCCGGGTTCGGGTATTTTTTCCGTGCCTTTTCAATAGCTGCAGGGCAGCCAATCAACAAGCGTTTCACTTGTTTGCCCTTAGAAGCCATCACAGCCATGCCTACCAATGGCATGGCTGTGATTGGCCAGTGCATCATGTGACCCAGCCTCGATATGAGCTGGAGTCACGTAGCGCTGCATGTCACATGCTCTCAGGCTAGTGTAGGGAGAGGATGCTGCTGCTGCTGTGAGGGACAAATTACCGTTATAAAATCATCTCATACTGGTATAGGGAGAGGTTCCTGCCGCCGCTGTGAGGGACAGATTAGCGTTATAAATTCATCTCATACTGGTATAGGGAGAGGTTCCTGCCGCTGGTGTGAGGGATAGATTAGTGTAATAAAATAATCTCATACTAATATAGGGAGAGGTTCCTGCCGCTGGTGTGAGGGATAGATTAGCGTTATAAAATCATCTCATACTGGTATAGGGAGAGGTTCCTGCCGCTGGTGTGAGGGACAGATTACCGTCATAAAATCATCTCATACTGGTATAGGGAGAGGTTCCTGCCGCTGGTGTGAGGGATAGATTAGCGTCATAAAATCATCTCATACTGGTATAAGGAGAGGTTTCTGCTGCTGGTGTGAGGGACAGATTAGCGTTATAAAATCATCTCATACTGGTATAGGGAGAGATTCATGCTGCTGGTGTGAGGGACAGATTAGCGTTATAAAATCATCTCATACTGGTGTAGGGAAAGGTTCCTGCTGCTGGTGTGAGGGACAGATTACCGTTATAAAATCATCTCATACGGGTATAGGGAGAGGTTCATGCTGCTTGTGTGAGGGACAGATTACCGTTATAAAAT
>BLSH010538044.1:187370-221149 GCA_018402905.1 Glandirana rugosa
ATTTAACATTTCTTGCACAAAAATAAAAAGTGCGTCTACATTGCTGGTTTAAAAAAAAAAAAGAATAATAATTTATTATTCTTTTTTTATTATTAATAAATAGTGCTACATAGTACATTTGTACCTTGCTGTGCATTTCTTGCACAAAAATAAAAAGTGCATTTACATTGCTGGTTTAAAAAAAAAAAATCTAAATACTACATTTGCGGCCAGCGTTGCATTTCTTGCACAAAAATAAAAAGTGCGTCTACATTGCTGGTTTAAAAAAAAAAGAATAATAAATAGTGCTACATAGTACATTTGCACCTTGCTGTGCATTTCTTGCACAAAATTGCACATTGCCGGTTTAAAAAATAATATAAATTTGTGCTAAATAGTACATTTGCGTCCAGAATGAGGAGAGCATCAAATAAGGGACGTGGTCGTGGTGCTGCTGGTGTTGGTAGTGTTGGTGAAGCTCCTGTTGCAAGGAGAGGACATGGTCGATCTGTGCCAGCTACACGCACAAGTGAAACACCTTCCTCAGGTGCGAGTAGCCGACAGAACCTTCAACGTTATATGGTAGGCCCGAATGCCGCTCAACGAATGGTGAGGCCAGAACAAGTACAGGCGATAGTAGATTGGGTGGCTGACAATGCCTCCAGTTCCTTCACATTGTCTCCCATCTGGTCCCTTGCTGAAAGCTCAGAGTTGGCACCTGAACCCCATGGCCATCTGTCTTTCACCTCAACCCCTTGTAAATCAGCCAAGCAGTCTGAGCCCCAAGTCATGCAGCAGTCTCTTAGGGCTCTTTCACACACATGGATCGTTTGGGTCCCCCTGTCAGGCGGACCCAAACGGACGCTCCATGTACTTCTATGGAGCGGCGGATGTCAGCGGTGACATGTCCGCTGACACCCGATCCGCTCCGATCCGCCAGAAACAGACGGATGGAAGCCCTATTTTCTATCCGTCTGGCGGATCGGATCGAATGAACACGGACAGACGGTCCGTGTTCATCCGATTCTCCATAGAGGAGAATAGAGCTCTGACAGGTCAAACTGTCCTGTCATCCGCCGGCTCAGCGGGGTTCAACGGATGGATCCCCGCTGAGCAGCGGAGCCCGTCAAAACGTATGTGTGAAAGAGCCCTTATGCTTTTTGATGACTCTGCTGGTGTGCTTTCCGTGGGCCATCCACATAGCCCTGCCCCAGAAGTGGAAGACATTGAGTGCACCGATGGTCAACCACTTCTGTTTCAGGATGAGGACATGGAAACACCACCGCAGCACGTCTCTGATGATGATGAAACACAGGTGCCAACTGCTGAGGCTTTCTACAGTGTGCAGACTGACAAGGAGGGCAGTGGTGAAGGGTGGGTGGAAGATGATGTGGAGGATGATGAGGTCCTAGACCCCACATGGAGTCACCAGCACAGCAAAAGAGGAAGCAGGTTGCAAAAGCGGAGCGAGCGTCCCCTAGACAGTACGCCTGCTACTACCAACCACACCCAGGGACCTAGCACACCAAAGGCAGCTCAAAGGAGTTCCCTGGCGTGGCAGTTCTTCAGACAATGTGCTGACGACAAGACACAAGTGGTTTGCACGATGTACAATCAGAGCCTGGAGCGAGGCATAAATGTTCTAAACCTGAGCACAACCTGCATGACCAGGCATCTACATGCAAAGCATGAGCTGCAGTGGAATAAGCACCTCAAAATCTAAGAAAGGTCTCGGGCTCCTCCTGCTTCCTCTTCTGCTGCTGCCTCGGACTCTTCCTCCACCTCTACAATGCCAGTGTCACCTGCCACCCAGCAAACAGATGATGTGACAGCAACGCCACCATGTCTGCCACTGTCCCCAAGCATTTCCACACTTTCCCATGGAAGCTTACAGCTCTCCATCTCCCAAACACTGGAGAAAAAGAGGAAGTACCCCCCTACCCACTCGCGATCCCTGGCCCTGAATGCCAGCATTTCAAAATTCCTGGCCTTTGAAATGCTGTCATTCCGTCTGGTGGACACGGACAGTTTTAAAAACCTGATGGCGGTGGCTGTCCCACAGTACGTGGTTCTCAGCCACTACTTTTCCAGGCGAGCCATCCCTTCCCTGCACAAACAAGGGGACAAGATCAAGTGTGCACTGTGCAACGCCATCTGTGGCAAGGTCCACATAACCACTGATACGTGGACCAGTAAGCATGGGCAGGGACGCTATATCTCGCTAACTGCGCACTGGGCAAATGTAGTGGCGGGTGGGCCTGAGCCGGATAGCAGTTTGGCGTATGTCCTTCTGCCACCGAGAACTTAAGGGCATTTCTCTTTGACTTCTGTTGCCTCCTCCTATTCCATTTCCTCCTCCTCTACCACCTCCTCATCCGGTCAGCGTAACACCTTCACCACCAACTTCAGCACATCCAGGGAGAAACGACAGCAGGCTGTTTTAAAACTGATATGTTTGGGGGATAAACCCCACACTGCGCTGGAGCTGTGGACAGGCATTGAACAACAGACCGATGAGTGGTTGTTGCCACTGAGCCTCAAGCCCAGCCTGGTGGTGTGCAATAATGGTCGAAATCACGTAGCAGCTCTGGGCCTAGCTGGCTTGACGCACATCCCTTGCCTGGTGCATGTGCTAAATTTGGTGGTGCAGAAATTTCTAAAAAAGTACCCGGATATGTCAGAGCTGCTGCAGAAAGTGCGGGCCGTCTGTGTACGCTTTCGGCGTTCTCACCCTGCTGCTGCTCGCCTGTCTGCGCTGCAGCGGAACTTCGGCCTTCCCGCTCACCGCCTCCTATGCGACGTGCCCACAAGGTGGAACTCCATGCGACACCTGGGTACCATATTGCGGTGTTTCGAGTACTCCACCAACATGGCCCAGTGCAGATGACGCTGTTCTCAGCGTTACTATCCCACTTCTATGTCTCCTTGAAAAAACACTTTGGGTGATGATGGAAGAGGATGTGGCACAGGAGGAGGAGTAAGAGGGGTAATTTCCACGGTTATCAGGCCAGTCATTTACAAGTGGCTCGGAGGGTGCGTTCCTGCACCAGCATAGGCCAGGTAAAAAATTTTCAAGCCAGGGCACAGTTCTGGAGGATGAGGATGACGAGGATGATGATGAGGAGGAGGAACCGTGTTCACAGCAGGGTGGCACCCAACGCAGCTTGTGGGCATCACTGGAGCGTGGCTAAGGGGATACGGAGGACACAGATGATGCACCTCCCACAGAGGACAGCTTGTCTTTGCCTCTGGGCAGCCTGGCACACATGAGATTTATTAGTCACTATTTCATTCATTTTGCAGTAGATACACAGTATACTGTATGTATTTGATTTTGTTATTTATATCATATATTTGTGTTTATAGGGTAGGCGCAGCTTTATTGTTAGGTGTATGGGATCTTAGACCGTTGTGAGCAGCAGCAACCCAAATATTATAATTCACCTTTACACAAGTGATTTCACAGTTTTTATTTTACAAACTGTTTCATTTAAGTTAGGTGATATTCCGATTAGCGCAGCTCTTTTGCAGTTGAATATGTACTATTACTCTCTTTCCTAAGTCACACATAAATCAAAATGCCTCTTAGAAAAAAAATAGTAAATTACTCATACGAGTTCATTATGAAAGGAAATCCTTGATGATAAACCAAGAACATTGTCTACTACAATAACTAGTCCCAAAAGAGAACAAGAATCTTTATTGTTTTCTCCTCCTGTCACATATTTTCCTTGTGTGGAGACATCTGTTTATTCTTGAAGTTTCCTGGATTTTAATTTGGAGTTTCCTTGACTGATTTGTTGAACCAAACCAGAATTATCTTTGTAACATTGGTATTGATATGCAAGCAAATAATATGTTCAATAGACCCAACGACAGGTCAGCATTTAGATACCATGCCCTAGGCCAGGGGTAGGCAACCTCGGCCCTGCAGCTGTGTTGAAACTACAATTCCCATGAGACATTGCAAGACTTTGACAATCACAGGCATGACTCCTAGAGGCAGAGGCATGGTGGGATTTGTAGTTTCACCACAGCTGGAGTGCCGAGGTTGCCTACCCCTGCCCTAGGCACACCTGAATAGTAATGCCTTTTTGCATAAGCCTTGCTCTTTAAATGATTATATTATTATATATATTATAAATTAGTGTTTGAATGTGCTATAGTAGGCAGCATACAATCTTTATTTATACGTAGAAGTACTTTTCAATTGCACAGACCGAAATAAAGGAGAGATAATCTCATGCTTTCTGAGCTATAGAGAGCATTCTGACTCCTCTGAACATCCATTTCACCCCTTACTTATATGGTTCTCTTGCTAAATTTAGCCACATATCTCTAGATAAGGCTAAAAGAGGGAGAAAAAAAAAAAAGTTCTTACAATAGTGAATTTGGAGATTTGGTGCCACCCAGGGCCCAAATGATAAATACAGTCTTGCCTAAAAATCCACTTCTGCTTCTGTGCTTCTTTTTTTTGTTCCTAATTCCAACTGAAAGCAGATCCATTGGCTGTAAGCGCTTATCAAATGTTGGTTTTCCCAACATGACTGTTTGTTGACTGGCTTCTGTTGAGCAGACAGCAGAACAAGCAGACCGAAATTCAGCCAGTTCCTGCTGAACTGGATGATTTGTAGTCCATGTATACCCTACCCATTCCCCAGACTGAGAATGTTGTCTAAAGATGTCTGCTTTACTACTTTATTCAACATGCAGAAACCCTAAGGCTTCATTTACATGGGGTGTACAAAAACTCATGTTTACCTGCAAGGGGAAGCTCAGATGTTCCATGCATCCCTGTGCAGGCAGTCTTATAAATGTCAATTAGGATGCAGCGGCAGCATAGATATAGCCACTGCTCCCAATTTAACATCTGTGTAGATGCAGGTGCATGTACCCGTACACACACTGTGTGAGGTAGGGGACACAAACCCACCTAAATGTCAAATTTGGAGCAGCGGCTGTGTCCATGCAGCAGCTGCATTCCAATTGACATCATAAGGACTCCCTGCACAAGGATGCACAGAACACCTCTGCATCCCCATGTGGGTAAACCTGACCCTCTATAGGCGTATCCTTTATTACACCCCATGTGAACACGGCCTAAGACAGGAAGTGTGTTACTGGCAGGATCACCAGGTGAAATAAGGAGAAAAAGCCTTAAAAAAAGAAATTGAATGCAGCCACCATATCTAAGGATCGGTAAGCTGCAATATATTCCATTTCTGTTTTATGGGTCTAATACCATTTTTGACTAAGGCTTTTGATTAGGCACTACTGTGTAAAACACATCAAGGCACTCCAACACTTTAGCTGATATATGTCATTGATGCTAAAATCATTCTACAGTGTATGGAGAATTATCCATTACTGTGCTGGCCTTTTATTTTAAGCAAATTTTGCATTTCCATCCAAGTAAAGTTGTGGTCTTGCACTGCACCATAACGTTTGTGTGACATCACCGTTTCTTAAAAGAAAAGCACAACAGAATAGACAAATGAAAATTGTTCTTCACCGATCATGAGTTTGACTAGGATAATCAACTTCATATACAACTTTCCATAGATTTTCTTCTTAGCAAATTGAGTGGTGCTGGATCTGAACACGTTGTGATATTTTATTTTTTAACCTTGAATGCACTTAATATGCAGCTCCTTGGGCCACTAAACAACATTGGGTAAAGCCTTGCAGTACAACTGAGCACTGAAAGAACAGATTAATAGTACAATCGGGTATAAAAGAATGTTTTTATTTGGTTATAGACTTTATATAAAGAACAATTCCTTTATATTTGATCGCCATATCGATCTGTTCTTTTGGCACTCTGTTTTTAGTGCTGCTTCTAATACAGATATTTTTGGGAATCTGATCACCTTTCCACATACTCTTGTAATGAAGAATAGCAGTCCCCATTAAAGTCTATAGTAGACTGATGAACTTTACTGTTAGAGGAATATATAAAAACAAAGCATGCATTGTGATTTTTAATGCTACTCCATCTGATGACCCACTTGCATATTATTTATGTCAATACAATCTTATTCTCACACATTCATTTTTCATATATATATATATAAAATCATCCAGGAGGCAGACAATGCTGAAATTTACCAGAGTGAGGGGCATTATCAGCAAAAAAATTGATGTGCTGGTACTGACATAAGAGGCAAGTAGAATGCATCACTTTCCGTATGATCTTTTAATGAAAAGAAGTGATGCCTACAGCTTTTAATCTACTTGTATAAATAAACCTAAATGTGCATTCTTTTTATTATTACCATTGTTTTCTAGAAATTTGTACTGCTGGAAGTGCCCGCTTTTATATTTATACATAAGAATTTTTGTTATACGTTTGTGACCGTTCATCACGATGTACGAGTTTAGATGGTGCTTTTGTTTTTGTCAGTGAATGGACGGAATTGGCTGAAGCTGTGGCATATCGATAACCTGACCTAAAAGAAAAAATATTTAAAGTGCGTCATTCTTTTGTATTCAACCAGAACAGGTATATTTGCAAGAGACTAATTGTTATACATTTTAAATTAGATATGTTGTTTCTAGATTAAAACAGACTGACTAAAGTAAAAAAAAATTATACACAGTATATATACACTATATTACTAAAAGTATAGGGATGCCCACCTTTACATGTGCATGAACTTTAATGGCATCCCAGTCTTAGTCTGTAGGGTTTAATATTGAGTTGGCCCACCCTTTGCAGCTATAACAGCTTTAACTCTTCTGGGAAGGCTGTCCACAAGGCTTAGGAGTGTGTCTATGGGAATGTTTGACCATTTTTCCAGAAGCGCATTTGTGAGGTCAGGCACTGATGCTGGACGAGGAGGCCTGGATCACAGTCTCCGCTCTAATTCATCCCAAAGGTATTCTATCGGGTTGAGGTCAGGACTATGTGCAGGACAGTCAAGTTCCTCCACCTCAAATTCGCTCATCCATGTCTTTATGGACCTTGTTTGTGCACTGATGGGGCCATCCCAAAACTGTTCCCACAAAGTTGGGAGCATGAATTGGTCCAAAATGTCTTTCTATGCTGATGCCTTAATAGTTCCCTTCACTGGAACTCAGAGGCCAAGAACAACCCCTGAAAAACAACCCTACGCCATAGTCTCCTCTCCACAAAATGATTTGGACCAAATACAACCTGAAGCCCATGGGTAACAGGTCTAAGGGAATTTCAGAGCAGACAGGGAATGGGGGCAGCATGAGCCAGGTGCTTCAGAAAGGATAGTAAGGGGGTATGCAAGGACTGTAACCGACACAGGGTTTTCAGTCTATCCCAAAGTGCCAAATAATGCAGAGTAATTGGGTTGGTGATTGACTTATGCTCTTTGGGGTACAGCCAAGCTAGATTGCCAGTGGCTATAGGGTTACAATCAGCTGCTTCAATACTGATCCAAAGGGGATTTCTTTCTAGTCGTTTGGTACTGAGCTATATGTGTTAGCTGGGCTGCCTGGTAGTATTTTGCAAAGTTTGGGAGGCCCAACTCGCCATGAAGTTTTGAGAGCATCAAGAATGTCTATGGTTTTCGGAGTACAGTTGAGTACAAAAATTCTTTACAACTTTTATAGGTTTGCTAGTATAGTTGTCTTTGGCGAGTTTAAGACAGATGTGCTTCCTATCAATATCTAACTGGCGTAAGGGCCGGTTCACACATAGGCGATCCTACTTCAGGGGTGACTTTGCTAGGTGATTTGAACATGACTTTAACGCAACTTCAGCGTGACTTTGGGTGACTTACAACGCTACCTGAAGCGTCCTTCATGCCAGGTGACTTTGCCTGTGGCCAATTGGAGAAGGGAGGGAGGGGTTTGCCTGGGTAATTCGGGGGGAGTAACTGCATAAATTCTTTTCTTTTTCCTGTAAAGTCGCTTCAATATAGATGGGGATCTGACTTGGAGGCGACTTCCATTGAATTCTATGGGCACAAATCGGATAGAAGTCGTCTTGAAGTAGTACAGGAACCTTTTCTGAAGTCGCCTTGAAGTAGTACAGGAACCTTTTCTGAAGTCGCCTTGAAGTCGGAGTGACTTCAGTAGTGTATATTAAGACGGCTCCCATTCATTTCAATGGGATTTTGGATGTCAAGCGACTTGGGGGCGACACAAGTCCGATTGCAAGTCGCCTAGGTGGGACCCCTAAGAGTAAGGCGAGGAGAGTATCAGGTTTATTTGCCTTCACATAGTAGGTGTGGCAAGATCTTCTAATTGATTTCTCAGTTGCCTCTGCTAATAACAGATCTAACCCAATGCAAGTTTTTATCCAGTTAGAGTTTGGTGGAAGAAGTAGGTTGTGCTTAGAAATTAGTCTGGAAGTCTTGTTCTAGTTGTTGCTCAGGCAAGTTTACCCGCTTGAGTTGAATAGCTATTTTAATATATGTGTCTCTAATTACAGGAATATGTGCCACCCCAGAGTGTCACAGGGGACACATTCAGGGTGGGGTTGTGTAACATATTCACGCAGGGATAATTGGATATTGAGACAGAAGGATTTATTAGTCAAATGGGATTCATTCAAGCATAATTGGAGTAATTACGTCACCATGGGTTGCATTCATGCCATGTGTCAGGGATGCTCGCTGTAGGAGAGTACCAAAGGCCACCAAAGGATTGTAAGAGGCAGGGTTATACAGGGACTTATCAAGCTGAGGGTGTATCACTTGTTAGATTCTCCTCAAAGAACTAGAGTACCTCAATGGATTGGGGTTGGAGCTTGGAGCATAACAGGAGACTATAGTGACCTCGACATCCTGTAAATGCACAAAAATAATATAGCGACCCTCATGATCTTTAACCTCAGTTGTGGTAAGCCAGTTGGACACCACTCTGTTTAGTTTAGGGCACAAAATAGGTAGACCTGTGAATAAGCTGGACTCAAGAATTTTGGAACACTACGGGCAGCAGTGAGTTTCTTGTTAGGCAACTATATCGACCTTGAGTGAGGTAACACACTTAAAAGTGAGGGAGACCCCAAGAAAGGGGAGGGAGAAGAGGGAGGGCTGGGAAGTTGAGAAAAAGAGAAGGAAGGAATAGACTGGAGTAAGGTTCTGGAAAATAAAAACATAGAAAATCAAAATAACCAGTACATACTGTATGTCTGGGAAAGGCTACCCAGAATTACCATTCTGTCCCCAAGGCTATGCAGGATGCCTGAGAGAAGGAATCAAGTGGGGATGCAGTGACTACTACCCATAGGCATGGAGGCACTTGGTAGATAAAGGTAACATTAACAATTGAGCCTGATGGCACACTGTTCAATATAAGGTATCCCACCCACGCTAATGGAAGAACAGGAGAGGGAAGGGAAGAAGGAAGGAGGGGAGGGAAAGAGAAGGGCGGAAAGGAAGGGGAAGGAGGAAAAAAGAATGGATGGATGTGTGGGGGGAGGGGGGTTCACATTGTGGAAAAAAGCCCCAAACATACTACCATTCTTACATCAAGCTAATAACACAGACAAGCAGTGTTTATAGTGAGTGGAGAACAAGAGATGAAGCCAGGGCCAAGAGCCAGGGCCAAGAACAATGAATATGTAAGAAGAAGGACTAAAGTAAGTTCCCAGCTATTATAGGGGAGTATGAAGAGCCAGTCAAATTGAAAACTCATTTTGAGTATTGGATAGTGGTATAAGATCCTAGCCCAGCCTCTGGACTCCAAGCAAGCATCATTAGTAGTCGCTCAGTCAGATATTGAACAGTAAGGATGATAAAGATATAAGCAGACTTAACAATCCTGCATTATGGTGGTTAAACCAATAACAGCCCAGACTAAGAGAGGGCTAGCTTATATGGTAACTTCAATAAAAGTGGATGATATGCTAGGCCCTGGTAAGTAAACAGTCAACAAATCCAGTAAAAAAGTAAAAGGAACTAGTAAACATTAAGGCTTCATACACATGGGCGTATGTTTTAAAAATAAGCAAAACGTCAGGTCTGACGTCAGGGAAAAATCTGCGTTTTTTTCGGCGTCAATGAGCGTTTTTAAAAAAAATTTTTCTTAAAAAAACACCTATTGACGCTGACGCTCACTAACGTGCATTAACGCTCATTAATGCCGATGCAAAACGCCGAAAAAAACATCCGGGCCCGACGTTTTGCTATTTTTTTTTTAATATGCCCGTGTGTATGAGGCCTAAAGGTTCATTTTTTTTTTTTAAATAACAAACATGTCATACTCACCTCCTCCGTGCAGCGGTTTGTAGTGATGTAGTAGTGGATGAACGAATGTTATTATTGAGTTATTATTGTGATGATGGTTAATTTTCCGCAGCACTCGGTTCTTCCAGAGAGTTGCATTTTATTGACTTCAGACAGACAGATTTCATAATACTTGCACCAGATGATCAAAATCCAACAGAGTAAATATTACATATTCAGAGTCCCATTCCAACCGTGCCCTCATGTTCATGGAGAGAAAGTAAACTGGCAGGCAGACACTGCTAGCTTGAATGTCCACTTAAGTGTTAGTCTCACACTGGGGGGGGGGGGTTTCTCCTAACCTCACATTAGTGTTTACCAGATAAACAAGCCACAACGAACCCCCTCAAGGCTAATTAGCATCAATAAATACTTTTGTTCCTTCTCAAGTCTGCATTCCACAACCCCCATGCAAGCAACTGTGGGCCTTTGATATGTAATGCAGCTTGGCTTAAACTTAAACCTTGGCCTAAAGTAAATGTACATATTAAAAAAACCTATGTATATGAAATATTACACAACATTTTCCCCCACTTGGGTCTGTTCTAATTCTTAGAACTAACCCATAATGCCAACAGGGAACAACAAACATATCATTACAATTTGAGGTACTGAATGCTTTACAATGGCTCATATAAAATATGTAATTGAAAACTGGTTACATCTCTCTTCACCAGCCTCTAAAATAACCCCATGAAACAGTTATTAGACAATATAGCTTTAGGCCATGACTAGGAAAGGATTTGGTAAACATTTGTGACCCGTATAGCTGTTAGGCCTCATTTCAAAGTTTGTAGTTTCTCCAGTATGTATGAATTGTTCAGTTTTAGTAATCTTCATCACCAGGCCAACATGAAACTTCTGCCAGCCACAATATGAAACTTGCTGTAGGCCGACCCCATATTGCCTTCAATAGAGCAGTTACTTGAATCTTTCAGTCCACTGAATGGGAGCATCAAATGGTTTAGATAGTATCAGCTTGACATCAGTGCATTAATAGATCATTTGTCCAGACAAAGCAGCAGTGGAAATTCTTGCCAGTATGTTTGCCAAGAAAGGTATAGTCATTCACATCCTTATATGTCATAGCATTCAGCATATTATTAACAACTGATTCAACAAAGTTCAAATCATGGTTAGAGTGATAAATTTCACTCACCCCTCTTATAAATTTAGGGAAAGCCACCCAATGTACTATACCCTAAACTTAAATTATTCTACCCAGTCTAAGTGTACAAATTCTCAGACACCCAGTTATAAAAAGTTATGCCAAGCCATTGTGCAGCATTTTACCTTAGATGTTGAATATATTGATATCAATATGCATGATGTAATATGTACAGATGTTATGGAAATTATATTAGGTTTAAATGCTTCTCTCTGGTTTTAAAATACAGATAAAACACAGATCAGGGAAAGAGAAGACATTAGGGCAAAAAAAAAAAAGTCAATTGAAAAGAAAAGAAAAAATGAAAAAAAAAATTAGGGTGTTGGAAAAAAAGTCCATTGCTTGATGAATATTGAGAGAGGCCAGGAATTCTTTATAATTCCTTGTAAATTGTCTATTCAGAGTTTCTCCCCCACTGGTCAGCAATGTCAGCTTCTGCTATTCACATGCAAACAAGTCTCACCGGTTATATCTGAAAGACACAATCTCTCCAACAAAATTCATTAGCAAAGTCCGTAAACATTGTTTGAAGTTAAAACAAAGTACTATTTACATGTTCACAGTTATCCTCTAAATTACCCCCACTACAGAGAAGTGTAATTTCAAAGACAGATTTGAAGGACCCCACCTTCTGTCCACATTTATGACACTCCCTGACCTCTTCAACTGTTTGTGAAGATAACACTTTATTTTAGAAGTTCCCATCCAACTCACTCCCACTGACATAGGGGTGTAATTTGCATGATAAAAACAGACCTGGAGAATGTACACCTCCTGCTGCCTCTATTCCTCCTGTATCCTGTAATCTCCCGAATTGGTCCAATAAGGTGTCACGTTCTACTCTAATCTTGTTATATTCAATTTTCAGGTGGTCATATTGCTGTTTTAACTGAGAGAATGGTATCCAGGTCTTGGACCTGTTCTTATTATTATTTTGCATATTAAGATAGCCGGTGTCTCCCCTCTGGTGATTATAATTAGAAACTATCTTTTGATCTTTATGTCCAGTATTTGTCCTAAACAATGTGGCTATATCAACTTTTACAGCTTGGGCATTTGACTTTCTCCGTAAATGATCTGCTCTCAACAATATGTCATTTAAATCATGAGGATTTGGGGTAACTAATAAAATATTTTGTTTGATATCCTCATGCAAAGCATCTAGAACCATGCTTGTATGTACCAAGCCTCCATGCTCAAATGCAAGATTATTACCAACCAAAATTTCCATAACAGTGGCTATTCTGTGTGACAATTCATAGGGAGACTCACCCTGCATCTGCTGGATCTTCCCATGAATAGTAACATCAGAACTACGCCATACAAAACACACAATAATTCCACTAATATGTCCCTTGTCCTCAGAGGCTGAATACAGATCTGTTTAATTCTCATCCAAAGACCATTTCCTATGGAATGTTGCAAAACTCTTTCTAAATCAGATGGGTTTCGATTGTACAAATCTCTGGCATTCTGCACATCGCAAAACCATTTTAAAAATCTGTTCAAATCATGACAGGGAACAATTCCTATTTCTTTAAGAACTGCATCTAATTCTTTTGGTTTCAGAGACTTCATTATAAGCTGAACCTCACCTGTATTATTATTATTGCTGTAAACTGTGGTAGTTACAGTGGGTGCGGCAGGTAATGAATTATCAGATTTAGGGTGAGGCTCTGTTTTATTTGATGGAAACTTTAAATTTGTATTTTGCTGCAGATTGCTGAATCCAAGATTTGAAGCATATCTGCATTCCTGTGATCTCTTCTCTAATTCCATAATTCTTAATTTCAACCTCTCATTTTCCTCTGATAATTCATCACAACGTTTAGATTTCTCAAGCAAGGCTTCCCCTATGGTAACTGCATGCAACTTTAAATTTACAGTCTCAGTTTCTGATTGGTTTTGTAACCTCTCACAAACCTTGTTGCTATTATCAACTGCATTCTGCAACTGGGCAATTTCCGCAACCTTACCCCTCAAAGAACTTTCCATAGTTAAACAGCAAGATAACAAGCCCTGCATAATACAACCTTTTCTTTTACTTTCGGAAATTTTGCTATCAAAAACATTTTTCTCTAAAAATTCCTTCATTAAAGTCCATGTCTGCTTACATTTTTCTGGAATTTCATAAGGACCGCCATGACGCTTAATACATTTTAATACCCATCTGTTAACTTTATCAGAACTGACACTAGCTTCACACTGAGTAAGCATTCTGACTATATTACTAGTAATTAAAATAAGAATAAATATTTTACTCACCGCATTTGAAGCTCCACCTTGAAGTTACTTTTTCAGCTTCCAGCTCAGGTCTTCTGGTTACACAGCACAGTCTTTTGGTTCACTTTTCAATCTCCAGAGAATATTTCTGGGGTTCCAAACTTGTTCAATTTTGTAGATCAGACTCTTATGTCACAACCAGACATTGGAGTCACAGCACAGTTCTTGGGTTGAAAATTTTCTCCAGGTCCTGGTCCTAGGGCTCAAAACTTCCTTTCTGGGTCCTCACGGTCTTCTGTCACCTTACAGGATTGTTGTCACCACCGACTTCTGTTACTAAGTCCGAAATGCACTTCTGGTCACTTGCACGGCACCAATGTAGTGATGTAGTAGTGGATGAATGATTGAACGAATGTTATTATTTAGTTATTATTATGATGATTAATTTTCCGCAGCACTCGGTTCTTCCAGAGTGTTGCATTTTATTGACTTCAGACAGACAGATTTCATAATACTTGCACCAGATGATCAAAATCCAACAGAGTAAATATTACATATTCAGAGTCCCATTCCAACCGTGCCCTCATGTTCATGAAGAGAAAGTGAACTGGTAGACAGACACTGCTAGCTTGAATGTCCACTTAAGTGTTAGTCTCACACTGGGGGGGAGGTTTCTCCTAACCTCACGTTAGTGTTTACCAGATAAACAAGCCACAATGAACCCCCTCAAGGCTAATTAGCATCAATAAATACTTTTGTTCCTTCTCAAGGCTACATTCCACAACCCCCATGCAAGCAACTGTGGGCCTTTGATATGTAATGCAGCTTGGCTTAAATTTAAACCTTGGCCTAAAGTAAATGTACATATTAAAAAAAACTATATATATGAAATATTACACAACACGGTTTTGCACAGAGTGGCCCCTATCCCCATCTTCTGGGGTCCTCTAGTGGTGCTCCTCCTCTTCTTGAGTGATCGCCATGCTTCCCTGGGGTCACCCGTGCAGGCGCGCTCCCGAGTCATGCTGTTGTGTGTATTCACACAAACAGCGGGACTCGGCCCCGTTCCCCGAGTCACTGGACTTGATTGACAGCAATGAGAGCCGTTGGCTCCCCAGCTATCAATCCAGCCAATGAGAACCGGAGCAGCTCGGGCGAGCAGCTAGGCTTGTCCCCCTCCGCAGGTTTGTTTTAGGCACAAGTAAGGGGCTCGGGGGGGCTGCTGCAGGTGAAAAGGTTTGTCACCTTAAAGTGGAGGTCCGAGGGGAAAAAAAAAAATTTAAAGTCAGCAGCTACACATACAGTAGCTGCTGACTTTTAATATTAGGACACTTACCTGTCCTGGAGTCCAGCGATGTCTGCACCCACTGCCGATCTTCAGATCGGGGGACGGGTGCAGCCGCCTCCATCGCGGGTAAGGGAACCCGGACGTGTAACCAGTACAGATTCACGCCGGGCACCTTACTGCGCATGCGCGAGGCTCTGCCGACGTCAGCAGCCACGGCCGCCGGCCAGAGCTCCCAGATGTGTGGAAAAGGACACCTGTCTAAAGACAGGTGTCCTCTTCCCCCTCCCCCCCCGAAAGGTGCCAAATGTGACACCTGAGGGGGGAGGAATCCAACCAGCGGAAGTTCCACTTTAGGGTGGAACTCCGCTTTAATGCATAGAGTGCATTAAGGTGAAAAATCTTGAGGGTTTACAACCACTTTAAGTGACAGAAAGCAGTGTATTGGAAACATGATCATATCATTTGGCAATTGTATGGCAAATATAGCTGGCACTGTTAAATCTTTGTATGTAAGATTGCAGGTCTTGCGGTTAGACTAAAAATAGTCCCATCGCCACATACATATTATTGGGTTACGCAACCTCAGCTGTTCAACAGCTCCAACTTGTCTTGTTCCAAAATATACCAAAGTAGAACTAAAGCCACAGATGAGGGAATTCTTTCCCAAAATAATTACATTCAATGTATACCTGTGGTGAGTACTATCACAGTTGCCTGTGTGCTCATGTGAGCTCTAAACAAACTTTTGAGCCTTCAAGTAGCTGGTCACATGTGCAGCACCATGGCGATCTCAGGTCTAAGTAGAGTCTAAGGTGTGATATCTTCAGCTTTAAAGTAGAGTTAAGACACTTTTTAAAAAACATTTTGGATAGAGTAAAGCCTCGTACACACGGGACGACGATCGTATACAACAGGTCGTACTAACGACCGTTGTATGCGATATTGATCATTCGTATGCGTGATTAGAACAGTCGAACATACGACGGTCGTACAAGGGAGTTGCATGAGCAGACTAGAAAACTTGGTCGTACCAACAAGCGCTCATACGACCGTTGTATCATGTGTACCGAGCAATTGGTACAACAAGTTGTATTGTGCAAAACACGCATGCTCCGAAGTCAGGAACGGCCGGATGCTAATTACATGCACCTGAACGTTCTTTCTGTGGTCGTACGATCGTGTAGTGCAGTCAGTATGCAAGTTACATTATGCAACATACGATTTGCGACGATCGTATGTACGATCGTCATCCCGTGTGTACAAGGCTTAAGAGTGGGTTATAACCCACGTCAGGGGGTGTCCTATTGGAGAGGGTTCCTTTCATTCCCTGTTCTATAGTCAAAACAGGAAGTTAAATGAAAATGAGAGAATTCCTGGTTGTTACCAGGGTCACCAGAACTATTTCTCCATTGCAAGATTTCCCCTCTATTCCCATCTATGACCCAAAATTTGCGATTTTCTTTTTTTTTAACTTTCGGTAAAAGTAGTAAACAGGGCACATAGAGAAGATGATCTCCCCAACAGGGGGCACAGACAGCAATAAAAACCTGACAGGTGTTCTAATCCCTCTCTCTACTCTACCTAAAAAAAAGTTTTGCCTTTATTTATACTGCAGGCCATTATATCCTGCCTCTTGTAAGCAACACTAAAGTGCCAAAATTACCATACTGTAATAGACAAGGCTTGATTAACAAAGCTTTAACACAAGGATACGGCTCTTTATTTTAGCCATGGGACTGCAATATTCTAATCTCATTGGCCTGCAAATATTGGTATTTTGTTTTAATTGTGATCCTTGCCTTGGTGTGTTAAATTTGGGCATTGAGCCTATACCATTGAATAAAAAAAAAATTCTATCTTCTCTATGCAATATAAAAATGCAAACGCTTTGGAAAAAAAAAGAAAAAAAATGGAATGTATCATTGTGTTAGGCAACTTAAGCTGTAATAAAATATGCATATGTATGTATATGCATGTGTATCTCTGATGTCTGGACTTCTCCTGAAATTACCCTTCTGTCAATGATTCCTGGGTCCTTCTCTAGCATCAAGAAGGGAATCTTACGCCATTGCCTGCTGGCCGCTCCTGTTGCTATTTCCAGGTATTGGAAATCTACTGAACCTCCTCATATTCTCGAATTGGCCCAGATACTCAATGACATTATGACAATGGAGACTCTTATGCCAGAAGATAGCTCAGACCCGGAGAAAGTACGCACTACTTGGACCTGCTGGAGGGCCTAAAGAGACTTCCGAGCTATGATCTCTCAGTAAATCAGATATGCTATTCCACTTTTAACTATTTTTGAGCCCTTCTGCATACTAGATTCCCCTGAGCCAGTCCTTCCCCCCCCTTGCCTAGTAAATCCCCTTCACCGTATCCCCCTCCCACCCCTTAATGCCTGTTCTTGGCTGGATACATGACTTCACTTAGGTGATCATTTCAAAGTATAGCATCCTGGCCACGTACCACATCTATTGTTGGTTTTGTCTAGTTATGTTTTTTTCCTTCTCTGTCCTTTGTTTTTTCTTTTATTCATGTAGTACCCTCTAGGTAGGTAGGTGCTAGAGGATAGATTTTTCTGGCAGGGTAGGAAAATTTAGGCAGGCAGCTAGGCCTGTTTGTTTTCATTCTGGGCTGGGAGTGGCTCTGGGTAGGACTGGGTGACTCACAGGTGGTGTCATCAGGACACCCCCACTTCTTTCCAGAAGCTTCTGGTGTTCTCTTTAAAGAGAGGTGGAGAGGGGAGGTGTAGCCACCTGGGGTAATTTGAGGAACCCTGACCAATCCCCAACCTGGATTGGCAGGGGGCAGGCCTCATTAAATACTCAGGGTCAGCTCAGCTGGGGGGGAGTAGTTGGGTGGAAGAAATGGAGTGAGTGAGCATGGTTGCTGTCAGGGCCCATGGGGAGCTCCCCAGTCTGGCTGGTGACCTTGGGCCTGCCCTTGGGTGCATCCGGGAGAAGAGAAGAGATCCTGGTACAGAGGCACATGAGAGAGCAAGGAGAGGACAGCAGGAGAGAGCACTGCTAAGAACTCCAAGGAGGACAACTGGCCGTAGCAAGTGAAGTGCTGGTTAGTAAAGCACAGTCAGGAGGACTGGGGGGCACACCTGAGAGAACTGGGATATAGTTTGAGATGGGTGCAGAACCAGAAGAGTGGACTGTGGGCAGGGCAGTGGAGAGAGGTCATTGCAGCCAGGCTGGCTGGCAGGGCCTGAAAAGAGCTATCTGGGATTAGTAGCTGAGTAAGGACAGTTAGCACCTGAACTATTTATACACCATAGGGGCCCAGGGTCCCTGCCCACAAAAGGCAATTTACTGAGGCCTGGCTAAGTTGGTGTCAGGCCTAACCATGTGGTGCTAGCTGGTTTGGGGGTCTGCAGCAAGTGAAGTGCTGAAGGAGTGGGGAGAAGAGGTCTTAAGCAAGTGTTGTGCTGGAGAGAAGACTGGAGTGTATATACTGAAGTGTATATAGTACTCCTAGCAATGTTCTACAAATTCTTCTGGGCATCCCATAATTTCCCTTTCCCATCCAAGTTCAATCCCCTCAATAAAATAACAAAAAAAAACATTATGGACTGTTCTAAGTCTCTGAGTGTCTGATAGATAGAGTTGGGGCTGGGCAGGGTGACAGGTGAACCACTACATTCTGCAACCCCGGCTTTATTTTCTCAATGTAATTCATTAATGCACGACTGTAGTCATTTTGTAGTTACAGGCTTAGACTTCTATACACCGCAAAATACTCTGCGCTTTCTATTGTTTATTGCCTGAATGTATTTCATTGGCATTTCTTTTGACTACAAAGTAATGGTTTCCATGGTTTTGTACTTTGCAATGTTGCTCTTTTTTTTACTACTCTGAAATGTCTTGAACAAACATATATTTGACTAAAATGTACATACTGTATGATCAAGAACCAAGGAGAGTTTTTTTTAAAAATGTAGGGAGATTGTTTTATTAAAACAAGTCACATGATGATTAACGCGCAAATCTCCTCTGAATCCTGCTAGTCTCTGGGAGGTTCTTGTTGCTATGCCTGTCACATACTAGTAAAATAGATGTCTTCCTGCACACTACAGTTCCCATAAATCCTTGGGACCCCCAACAAATTGTGGGCAGCTCCAGAGATCTGTTTGTGGGGGTTGTTTTAATTGGTCAAATAGCCGCATAGGAGATCACACGGTGTTAGTGAGCATAAGATTTAGGGCACGTTCACACAATAAGGTGCATCCGAGAGTGTGCTTTTAGGCAGCCCATTAATTTGAATGGGCTGCCTTACTTGTGTGAAACACGCAAAAATAGTGCAGGTATGATTTTTTAAATCGTGCCACATTAAACCACATGGTAATGCAGTAGCAGGCGTTTTGGTGGGCGCAGACGCATAAGAATTTGCTAGATGCGTGAGGGTGCCATTAAGAATTAATGGCACCTGTGTGCATCTGCAGAAGGCAGTGCATTTTCATGCAGTGTGGGAAAGTGCACGTTTGCGCAAATGTTCCCACACAGCCCCTACAGCTGAAAATAACTGTCCTTTTTTGAAAATAAGGATCCTTATCCTGGTGTGTTAGGTTTGTGAATTGAGCCTATAATGTTACTGTACTTATGTGTCTGAGGCTCAGCTTAAAGGTAGAAGGCTTACCCTTTCTTTAAAAAAAAAAAAAAAAAAAGGGTAGAAGGCTTTCCAATCTTCATGAGCTGTCTACATACTGTACATGCAGGACAAAAGGTAAGCACTGCAGGCAGAGGCGTAACTAAAACCTTCAGGGCCCCGGTGCAAGAAATTATATAGGGCCCCCTGACCCCTGGCCAGGGTCCTTCCCTCTTCCCACTGATCCTGCGGCCCTTTACTCCTATCGCGGGTCCTTTTATTACGGTACCGCAGCGGCACCCTTTCACAAGTTCTGCAGCAGGCTCCCTTTCTGCCATCTTCGGGCCTCCCCATGGTGGTGAAATGCCAGGGCCCGGTCACAATTGCAACCTTTGCAATCCTGATAGTTCCCTCACTGGTGTCAGTAGTTTTAAATTTTTATTTTAATTGTATTATTTTTTTTACCATTTCATTTTATTTCTTTTACAATTTTATTTTTATTATTTTTTACTATTTTTTAGGAGCTCTGTTGGGGGCTTTGATGAGATATCAGGGGTCTAAACAAACCTCAGCTCTCAATTTCCATCTGTGTACCCTCAGCTGTCCAGAATGAATGGACAGGAATAGCTTTGCACCGAGCCTCCCATTCATTCAGAAATTGAAGTGTAGTAGAAACAGTTTACTATGCTCCAGTTATGTATGAATGAACCAATTGGTACCAATCACTGACTCTGTTCATTCAGAAAAGGAAGGAGCCGGTAAATGACAAATTTACCGACCCGTTCCCATCTCTCCATCATGACACATCTTCTACAGCAGCTGGCAGGAGAGGGGAGGGGGGAAGACAACAGCTCTGTGTGTGTGTGTGTGTGTGTGGGGGGGGGGGGGGGCAGGGACCCTGGGAACAGCTGAAGACAAGTAAACTGGATACAGGAAAATGGAGGAGATTGGGTCCTCTAAATGCCACCCCTGCCATCCCTCCTATTCGGGTGTACAAGGGAGGCACACGGGCCCCCCAGACCATGGGGCCCGGTTGCAATTGCAACCATTGCAACCCCTATCATTATGCCCCTGACTGCAGGGTGTCTCTGCTACAATGTACGAAAGCATGTCCTTTTTGACCCTGTAAAATATCTGTGTTTCCCAACCTTCTCGAGGCACCCCATAAAATATCAGGGGTCTAAACAGCAGAGATACAATTCCTTTAAATTCCTTTCTCTACAGGCTCAGCTGCACTGCAGATGAACTAACAGAGGACAGATGCTCCTGTTCATTCATAAAAATAAAATGAAACAGCAGCAAAGGACCAAAAGGTGCCTAAAAAAATCCAATTACTATAGTAATCACCAATGCTGAAGGATGACTCAATAGACAATAAATTCAGTCAATAACCGATTAATTAAAACAAAAAATTGAAGAGTGGGAAGGCCATTTGCTAAACTTTCAAAAACTAGCACCGACCGGACCGGCACTAATGTCAACACAGGAGTCTGCACACAGGACTTCCTCTTCTGTGAGCGGAGGATCCTGGCGGCTGTTTCATCTTCTGCCCAGCAGAGTGTATGGCAGAAGTCAGGAGGCTGTCCACCGATCCTCTCCCCCTCCTGGAATCCGTGTTTGAATCCCCAGCAAGGACTCATCTTGTTGCAGTGCTTTTCTTATGCTCTTGTAAGTGAGTTGAACTATTGGATAATAAAGCTTTTATCCTTTCATACAGCACTATAGACTTGCATCCCCCCCACTCCTTGTCCTATTCGCTGCGGAGGAACCCAGGCACACAGGGTGACCCAGAGGGCAGGGGGAAGTAGATGCAGGCAGGACAGGGAGGATGATCGGTGCGGCGGAGGGTGGGCAAATACAGGAACAATGCTCTGTGTGTCCCTCCCTTCAGCAGCTGAAAGCCAGGGGGAGAGGGGCTGTCCCTCCCTTCAGCTGCTGCAGAGAGAGACACACAGGGCATTGCTCCTGTACACCCGGCGCACCCATCATCCTCCCAGTGCTGTTGCCTGCATCTGATTCCCCCTGCTGTCTGGGCCCCTGACAGGAGGGCCGGTGGTACCCCCCTATTGCGGGCCTGGATAGAGCTGGGCACAGACCTCCATTGATATAGTGAGTAAGGTAAGTGTTAGAGAGGGAGAGGGAGGGGACAGCAAGTGGAAGTTTTTTTGCCGTAATGCAGAAAGTGCATCAAGGTATAAAGAAAAACTTTAGACTTTTCGAACCACTTTAAAGTGGTTTGAAAGGCTGAAGGTTTCTTTTGCCTTCATGCATTCTATCCATGAAGGTAAAAAAACCTTCAGTGTGCAGCTTCTCCCACTTATACTCACTGGAGCCTGATCCCGATCCAGCGATGTGCACGAGAGCAGAAGCTCTGCTGGGTCTCTTCCTCCCTATTGCCTGAGACACTTCTGTCAATCACAGCCAGTGAGAAGGGAGCCACTGCAGGGCTGAGCCATGCTCTATGTGTCTCTGTCTCACACAGAGGCGGCTCAAGAACGAGCATGCATGAGTGCCTCCAGAGCAAGAAGCTTGCTTTAGGGGCACTCAGTAGCGTGGAGGGGCCAGAAGTGCCACGATGGACCTGGGAAGAGGAGGATGGGGGCTGCACAGAGCAGGTAAGTATAATATGTTTGTTTTATTTTTTTTTTAACCCAAACCTTTACAAACACTTTGTGGATCATATTCTAGTTAATGGAAACAGGACACATTATTTCAAAGTTCATATACAAGCCCATTTATTAACGAGTGCAAGCAACATGCTCACAGTAGAAAGTGCAGTGACCCATAGAAACTAGTCAGATGTAATTTTACTGAAGCCAGATTAGTATAGGGTACATTCAGGGGAATTTCTATGGGTGCTACACTGTATATTATTTTATTGAATAAACTTTTTAGATCATACCTTTGGATAACATCGTCAAATGGAAATGTACAGCAAAAAATGAATCCTCCAACTAAGCAAAGGATGGATCCAGCCCAACCAACAAACAGAGCTGTCCCCAGCTCATACCTGCAAGAAGAAGCAAATAGGAAAATGTCATAAAGCCTAACTCCATGTCTCTTATGACTTTAAATAGTTGTGTTTGGACCAAGCTGGTTCAAACAAACTATTTGCTTTACAGATACACCCATTAGGAGCATTGTATAAAATATATGTAGCATCAGGGCTTCCTCTGACTTGTGGTATAGGTTTACATTAAAAGAAATCTGTACTCTCAGAAATATGTGGGTTCCCTTTTTTAATCTCCTTCTAAGAGGCTTGTTGCCTGGCTCCAATAATTACTAGTGAGGGTTAATAGACATACATCTCCAGTGATCATTCACTATTGTCCTATCATATACTGTTAAATAAAAATGATCAAAGCCTGGTCTTTACTAGTCAACTGTCTTGTTCAAATGATTTTCATTAAAGGGTACAACCAGGTTTTTATCAGTGGGTGGAGCCTTTTCCCTTTCCAAGGGTGAGTTACTACAGCAGTAGATTTTTACTTACACCAATAAACCTGTGTTTACTTTGAACACTCGATTATCTGCATATGATTTTTAACATAAAAGCAATTTGCAGATGGCTGAATGATTAAAGATAATACAGCTGAGTTTCTTGAGAAATGTAACATTAACAATTCAACGCCAGTGGCTTCAATACATCCTAAGTCACTAACCCAGAACAAGTATGCAGAGTAGGAGTTCTGGCATAATTGTGACTTCACTTGCTACATGCTGGTTTAGGATCAGTAACCTTTACTTTTTACATGTTAGTTTTCAGTCTGAAATTATTAGCCAGGCAACTAGCATTTTCAGAAAGACAATTATAATACCGTGTTTCCCCGAAAATAAGACACCCCCCGAAAATAAGACCTTCCTACAGGTTTCCTTCTGTGTGAAATATAAGGCATCCCCCGAAAATAAGACATCCCCGATAATAAGGCATCCCACCGATAATAAGGCCCCCCATAAACTGGTTACTACGTCACTGCTGTGTGGAGGCGGAGCGGAGGTCGGAGTGAGCGGTGAGCGCGGGGCGGGAGAGAGGAGGAGGAGACTTTCACGACTGTGGTGTGAAGAACAGGAGGATCAGAGCGGACGGGACACGGCGAAGGTGAGTGCTTGTCTGTCTCTGGTGACACTGCCTGATGCTCGCAGCTGCCCTCATGATGTCAGTGGCAGACCCTGCTCCAGTCCAGGTCCAGGCCCCAGCCAGCCCAGTGACAGTCCCCAGGGCCAGGCAGGCCCCAGCTAGGCCAGCACAGTGACAGTGCCTGGTGAAGGTGTCCACTGGCACAGGGGTGGGGGGGGGGATCACTTACGGTAAAATGACACAGGAGGGTCAGAGGGGGCAATTAAAATGACACAGGAGGATCAGAGGGGGCAATTAAAAGGACACAGGAGGATCAGAGGGGGCAATTAAAATGACACAGGAGGATCAGAGGGGGCAATTAAAATGACACAGGAGGATCAGAGGGGACAATCAAAATGACACAGGAGGATCAGAGGGGACAACCAAAATGACACAGGAGGATCAGAGGGGGCAATCAAAATGACACAGGAGGATCAAAAGGGGTTACTACGGTAAAATGGTAATCCCCTCTGATTCTCCTGTGCCATTTTGATTACCCCCTCTGATCCCCCTGTGTCATTTTAATTGCCCCTCTGATCCTTGACAACTACTGTACCGTATACAGGTAATACATTTCCTTTATTTTCATTTAAGAATAATTGTGTACTGTATTCTTCTTCATGGAAAAATAAGACATCCCCTGAAAATAAGACCTAGCGCATCTTTGGGAGCAAAAATTGATATAAGACACTGTCTTATTTTCGGGGAAACAGGGTAGCTTTCATCCTCTTTTCTCACTACACGATTCCTTTAATATTGACATATAAATAGAGAATAAATAATTACAAGTAAGTAACAGTGCTGATCACTTCTTGTATTTTCTATTTTATGCCAGGAAACAGAACTTACTTTGCGGCTACAATGGTAGGGTCGAAGTATTCAGAAGTGGTCTTATGAGCATACAGAGAGCAACCAGCCAAGGAACAAGTACCTGGAACACATGAGAATAATGACACTATAGCCTGGGTGAAAGCTTTAAGGGAGTCACCAGCCCATGTTCATGTTCATTTTTTTCAATTCCCTGGACCATAATTCAGCTACACAACACAGCTTCAGCTTGTTGAATACAATTCACTTTGTAAAGTGATTTATTAAAAGACTAGAACTTTCACTTAAAGTGGATGTAAACCCTCACATATACCCAGTGAAGTGAACAGCCTCAGATGATACACAGAGATGAAACAAATCTCCCTACATACTGTACGTTTTACCTGTCTATCCGGTGTCTTCAGCTTGCTATATTCTTTAGAAAGTGCATATTGTGTTAGAAATGTTCTCTTCCTGTCAGCACTGTGAGTGTAGTCTTGGCATACACTGTGTGACAGCTGATTGGAGGAAAGGCACACACCCTCACTCACCACCCAGACAGAAGAAGGAAGGAATGTGCAGAGCTGTGCTGGGAATAGACCAGCTCTCTGTTAATCTATTTATAGCACCCATCCCGACACTAATTTCAGGCTGGTTTTATCTCGGTTGTCAGAGAACTTGCCAGAAGTTATCATACTGATTACAGAAGAACGGAGCAGCAAAAACACACGGGACTTAGGGCTTTGGAGAGAGATAAGAAACTGCAGATATATGTATCGGTCAGATTTCATGAATCAGGTTTACATCCACTTTAAGCTGTTGTTCACTTCAGTCAGCCAGACATATGCATGGCAAAATCCAGTTTTAAAGTGGCTGTAAACCCTTCTATATACCCAGTGAAGTAATTGACCTGAGGTGATACACAGATGAAACAAATCCTCCTACATATGTTGTACCTATCTATCTGTGGTCATTTATTTTCTACACCTTTTCTAAGTCCATCATTTTAATAGCTTTTCGGAGAGTTCAGAAAAAAGGGGGCAGAGAGCTGAAGTTACACTCTGCAGAGCTCAGCAATCAGCGATCAGCTGATTGGAGGGAAGGGACACACCCCTTCCACACAGCACACATGAACAGAGCTGAGGTTGTCAATCAGCTGGAGATCCTTCCCCTGTCATCAGTTTTCTTTTGGTGACAAAAGCAACACTCAGTGCTCTTAATTGAGACAAGTACACACTATAGAGGGATATGCGATATGCTTTGTTCATATTTCATGTCTGAGGTTTACAACCACTTTAACAGTTTTTCTCCACATAATTGGGTGCTCAATTACAACAGAAACTTAAAGTGATTGTAAACAATCACCTTGTAAAACAACCCATTCAGTTAAAAACAAATGAAAGGCAAAACATGTGTATAGATATAAAAAATATGGGAGGGGGGGTGTCAGGACAAGTTTGATCATTGGAGGATAGCAGGCTGAGTTCCCAGCACAGCTAGAGAACTGACCAGAGTATGTTCTGCTGCTTAAAGCGGAGGTCTGCTGCCGTTCCTTTAAAAATTAAAAGTCAGCAGCTACACATACAGTAGCTGCTGACTTTTAACTTTAGGACACTTACCTGTCCTGGATTCCAGCGATGTCGGCACCACCCGATTTTCGGATCGGTGGACGAGTGCAGCCGCCGCCATTGAGACTAAGGAAATCCAGACGTGTAGCTGTTCAGCTTCACGGCTGGGCCCCTACTGGGTATGCGCGAGCCGCCACTGTACTTTCTCACATTGGCAGAGGAGGAGGAGGAAAGAGGAGGGAGCCCGGCTGCTAACGGCCATGGACCTGGGCTTCCGGATGTGTGGAAAAAGACCACATGTGACACCTGAGGGGGGGGGGGATCAGACCAGTGGAAGTTCCAATTTTGGGTGGAACTCTGCTTTAATGTAGTCAGTTTTTAATACTAGTACATGGTGCAGAAGGCACATATCATGAATGAGAAATGGCGGGTTTACATACTCTTGGCCAGAGTACTAAATGGAAAAAACTGAACCGTTTCCCCCATCTACACATTCAAGGTAGATGGGAGAATCCTTCCCACTGTGCTGCAGCGCTGATCTGTGCATTTTGACAGCAGGGGAGTCTCCCCTCTGTCAGAATACACTGATCAGCGCTGCAGCCACTGATCAAGCGCCTTTTATCCAGCAGGGCAGTTGAGCAGAAGTCAATTGGTAGATCGACTTCTGTTCAACTGCAATGTCCATACATGGATCGAAATTCAACCGGTCCCTGCTGAACCAGCCTAAATTTTGATCTTGGGAAAGTGATAGAATTCAGGTTCAGGTCTAGATCAGCTCCCTCTGTGTGACCTAGACCCAAGAGTTTCTCAGGCACGCAGGGCAAGATATAATATACAGTGAGGAAAAACAGTATTTGATTCCCTGCTAATTTTGTACGTTTGCCCACTGACACAGAAATTATCAGTCTATTATTTTAATGACAGGTTTATTTTAACTGTAAGAGACAGAATAACAACAAAAATATCCAGAAAAACGCATTTCAAAAAAGTTATACATTGATTTGCATTTTAATGAGTGAAATAAGTATTTGATCCCCTATCAATCAGCAAGATTTCTGGCTCCCAGGTGTCCTTTATACAATGTAGCCATGTGCTCCCTTAAGAGTGGCTGAAAGTTGTGGTCCACCCGCCTGCTGCCCTCAATCACATGAATTCCACACATCCAAAGTCACTGAACAGGACGGTACTTTGTTTTTGTTGTTTTATTTAGGGGTTTGAACTTGGATAGGGATTAGTAATGACTGTGGGAAGCCCAGTAATTGAACATAGGACATGCTATATACACCTCCGGTATACACACTTCTTCACCTCCAGCACATTACTTGCTGACCATTACACTTCTCCTGTACTTCTCTCCAGTACACTATTTGCTGACCGTTACACCTGTCCTCCTAATCCGAAGGGAAATTTATCAGGCCTCTACAATACTACTTCTTCAGCACAGCTAGCACATGGTGAGGCCTGCAGCCGCTAGCAAGGCCTCAGAACTACCCTTTGTGGGTGAGAGCTGTAGATTTCTCTCACTAAAACCAGATAGCTTCTCTTGTGTACCAAAGTACATTGGTGCTGGCCGGGCCTCTGAATGAACTACTACTCCCAGCCCATCCTTCTGACCCATCAGAAGTCTGTCCTGCGGTCTAATGGCTCTCCTTCCCCTTTGTTGGTTCCTCCTGGCTTCCACAGACTGCTCTTTCTCTCTCTCAGAATGTCCCAGCTGTCTCCTCCAACTTCCAGGGGCCACCACTAACCGACATATTGGTGAATTCCTTTAATGAGTCTCCTTCCACGTGGACCTCATCTGCTCTCCTGCTTCTCCTGTGCCGCTCCAGGAGCCAACACCCACTCCTGGCTGCACCCAAGCCCCAGGCCTCATGTTCACCCCCCCAAGAAGGGGGATCCCCTCCCAGACGAGGCATGCTCCGCAGCTCCTGACTACATCCTCACTCTTCCACCCGAACTCTCCTGACACCTGCTGGCAGATTACTGTATTTAAGGAGGTCTGCCCCCTGCCAATCCAGCTGCTGGATTGGTCAGAGCTCCTTGTCATACATCAGGAAGTGACACCTCCTCCTCCTCCTCCATTCCCCTTTCCAGAACTTTCCAAGCTCAAGGGGGAGGAATCTCCAAGGGGTGTTCCTTCCCTCTATCTCCAACCCCTCCCTGAGCTACTTCCCTAGCCCAGATCAAAACATTCAGGCCTGAACCTACAGTTAGGCCTGACTAGATTTTTCCTTTCCTATCACAAATCTACAGAAGTAAAGCACATATACTATGGGGGCGCTACACTGGTAATGAGCTGAGATTAGGAGAACTCTCTTAAATGGAGTGCTCCTAATCTCAGCTTGTTTCCTGTATAAAAGACACCTGTCCACAGAAGCAATCAATCAGATTCCAATCTCTCCACCATGGCCAAGACTAAAGAGCTGTCCAAGGATGTCAGGGACAAGATTGTAGACCTACACAAGGCTGGGCTACAAAACCATCACCAAGCAGCTTGGTGAGAGGGTGACGAAATATGGTGCAATTATTTGCAAATGGAAGATACACAACATAACTGAATCTCCCTCGGTCTGGGGCTCCATGCAAGCTCTCACCTTGTGGCGTTTCAATGATTATGAGAACAGTGAGGAATCAGCTCAGAACTACATGGTAGAATCTTGTCAATGATCTCAAGGCAGCTGGGACTATAGTCACCAAGAAAATAATTGGTAACACACTACGCCGTGAAGGACTGAAATCCTGCAGAACCTGGAAGATTCCCTTGCTCAAGAAAGCACATGTACAGGCCCGTCTGAAGTTTGCTAATGAACATCTGAATGATTCAGAGGAGAAATGGGTGAAAGTGTTGTGGTCAGATGAGACCAAAATCAAGCTCTTTGGCATCAACTCAAGAGAAGCAGGTGAGGAAATGGACCAGGAAGTGATCGAATGCAAAGGGATATAAATTACAGTAGAGCAGGCGATGCCCATAAGTGAACACAGAATGCAGCAGCACATATGAGTAGAACCACAGGTCCAGCAGAACCACTGCAGCAAACTTCAGGTTAAACCGTGACAATGATTGAGACTTTATGACTGAAGAATAGAATTCTGTCCTGTTGACTATTGGTAAATATGGTCTTCGCGTTGCTTTCTCCTTTGGCTAGATATGTGAGATCTTCTTAAGCTTGTGCTCCTTGTTAAGATATGCATATTGTCTTTTTCAGGGCACCTATACCTTAGCAGAGCTCCTGAAATGGAGTAAGCTATCTTTGAAAAACGGACAGTTTGGACAGTAATCAGAGAAAACTAGGGATTTGTTAGGTTCTCCAGATTCCCTAATCCGGAGTCATGGAAAATTATTGTACATCTTTAATGTTCTTCTACGTATCAGAGCTCAGGAGTTTGGAGGCTCAAAAGAGCCCATGATGAGCAGGCCAGTATCTGAATACTGTATCTGTGAGTACCGAGGTAAAATCTGGGTGGCCTATGATAGGTGTCAGAGGAGAGGGGAAGCTGTGCGAGTCTATTCGTTTGTAATAACTGTCTATTTCAAATAAAATTAGGGCCAGTTAATAGGTGGGAACAAAGATCTTGGATTGACTTCTTATTTATCCCTCTCTCCTGTAGAACTACACACTAGAATGGATCTTACCTGAAAGTATCAAAAGGATTCCTGCTAAGCAGACAATTTTAGCTTTCATGTGGTTATTCCCACCAATTCTTGTACATTTCATGCCAGCAAATGCACATATGGTCCCAAAGAATCCCAAACAAATGGATGTGATCATAAGTGCTCTACATGCCTGCAAAAATCCTATAAGGCAAAAACAAAAAAAAAAAAATCTATTAAAGCATATTGCTATTCTTTTACATGTATCACAGCAAAAATCTTTGAGCTTTCTCGGTATGGCAAAATGTATTAAAAAAAAAAAGGCTTTCTGGTAATTAGTGGTCAGCCATACAAGCTGGAACTGATGCTTTCAAAGGTCTAGAGATCCTCCCTCTGGCACTGTTGGCTGTTTTGGTTGTCATATTTCACATTTATCAGAACATTGCATGACAGTAATCTTAATAGCCTGCACAACCTTTCAGTCCCATTGAGTCCGTTGCTATAACAGTATCAATACCAGGATATGCAAATGTATTATAAAACACTATTTAATTGTTTATCTAATACTGATGAGTTTGTTTTAGTAAAAGGGTATCCAAGTGAATGTTGTCTTTGGATATTAATCATTTAAACTTCTTTGACATTTAGTGCAACAATTCTGATGTTACCAGTACAACAATTTTAGTTTATTTCTTAACCACTTCAATACTGGGCACTTAAACCCCCTTCCTTTCTGGACCAATTTTCAGCATTCAGCGCTGTTGCAGTTTAAATGCAACACTGTACCCAAATGAAATTTTTATCATTTTTTTCACACAAATAGAGCTTTCTTTTGGTGGTATTTAATCACCTCTGGGTTTTTTATTTTTTGCGCTACAAATGAAAATGAAAAAAGACCGAAAATTTTCAAAAACAATGCATTTTTCTTTGTTTCTGTTATAAAATTTTGCAAATAACTAATTTCTCTTCATAAATTTTGACCAAAAATGATACTGCTACATTTCTTTGGTAAAAAATAACCCAAATCGGGGTTTACTTGGTGTTGGCGGTGATGGCGTACAGACAGATGTTTTCTGCACTGTGACAGATGTGACGGGGACAGGCAGATGTTTTGAGGACTGTGACAGATGGGACAGGGACAGACAGATGTTTTTTGTATGGTGACAGATGTGACGGGGCATACAGATGTTTTGGGGACTGGCAGATGTGATGGGGGACAGACAGATGTTTTGGGGACTGTTTTATGGGGATATTGACATGTATGTGGACAGGGGTATCAGTGGTGCTTGGTGCACTGTGTGGGGGGCGATCTGTGAGAGCTCTCTGTATGAAATCATTTTCATACAGAGAGCCTGTCACATAGCTGCAGCTTCCCCCCCCCCCGCAGACACGTGTCTCTGTTTACATTGTGACGGCTGTGATTGGACACAGACGTCACATGATCGGGAGGGCCAATCACGGCGCCCATATCCCGATCTGTGCTCGGCTGGATCCTGTGATCATAATGATCACAGTATCGAGCCGCAGCATGCCGCGCTGCGAGCACCCGTTCTGAAGGACGTAATTGAACGTCCAGTCAGAACGGTGTGGCTCCCACTCGGCCATATATATACAGTGGCCGGGTGGAAGGTGGTTAAACCCACCTCTGCACTGCTATTTCAAAAATCAATGTGAATCCAAATATCCACTCAATCAATTACATCTGTCAACACCTATACCAGTGTTTCTCAAACTTTTTTGTCTTGTGGCGCACCAAAAAGATCTAAAAATATTCACGGCACACCTGAAAAGATTTAACAATTTTTGTGGTAAAGAACTTATTTATTTTTGCATACATATTTAGTTTTACTTTCACTTGCTTCCTTGCTTTTCATTTAACAGTTTCACTTTCAGAGTTCCAGAAATTGCTAAACAATGAACAAACTTTATTTATAAGCATCAAAGTTGGAATGGAACGGGCTCTATTATTATAACATAATTAGATCGATAGAGTTCTCAGGAGATCTCGCACAAGTCTCACATTACGAAAGAAACCAATGAATGACAGACTGACAGAGATTGCGTTTTTATATATGTTACTCTTTTAACTTTTGTGACATTAATTTAATGCTAGCAATTTTAAATATTTTTCAAAACTCTCGCGGCACGCCTGCAAATCTGTGTGCCGCGACACACATTTTAAGAATCAGTGACCTATACCATATCTCACATGTGTATAAAACTTTCAAATTCAATAGAGGGTGTAGCACTGTAATCACACAATTTATCCCAAAATTATAACCTAAAAGCAAAACAAAGTGTCCATATACTGTACATTACAATACTTTCACATATAGCTATAGTGCTTCTTATAGTGCACACTCATTACATTTGTTCACCTCCAGCGCCAAAAACTCTACACTGGTTGTGCTCTCACTTTAAATTTTTGACCCACACTTATTATGTAAGGTCATCAATGGTTTTTGTCCCTTTTAAATGGGATCCTTCATAATCCAACTTATTTTCTCTTTTCTCACTGCAAGAGGTGTCTGATCCCTTTAAATGCAAGCCTCTTTCCTCCAGCAGGCGTTCTTCTTCGTCCCAGGATATTAAAGGATCACCGCAAGAAAGAAAATTAAATAGTGCTTTTACTTTCTAAAAGCAATTTATTCATGCCCACGTCACGTATAGTACACTCAAACTTCAATGTGCATAAGCATACTTATTACAGCCTCACAAAGTTATTGTTGGTACTTGGCTGATAATAGATACTAGACTTCCAGGTAAAATGTGCTGCCATCATCCAAAAGCTCCAACCCAATGTGTTTCATCACCAACACACATAACTTCCTCAGGGGAACACTATTAGATGACAATTTTCTCTTTCTTATAGCCCTGACTACTAGCGACATTTTGTTGAAAAATTATTGTACCTGCACCATTTTATGTGCACTTCCAATTTATCTGTATTCACAACCCTTGGTACCGTTTTCTAATAGATATTTCTCATTATTGTCTCTAACCTCCTACATCATTCTATTAGGGGGTATTATATTGTGCCATATTTTCAGGAAACTCTCAGCCCTACACCATTTTCAAAGACCTAAATACCTCATGGGTCCAGTTCCCAGCACATTATCAATGTTTATATAAAGTATCTTTTTAATCCATAAATGATCATTCTTATTAACCTCACAAATTCATATATGTATTATTCACAATCTACCCATACTGTATATGCATAAATTAATCATTAAAGTCATTAAATATATTAATAAATTATTAAAACCATACAAATTACTCATTGCTTTAAAACTTTTTCAAACTGATAACCATTATAATTATATAAAACCTACTAAAAATTAAAATAAATATTCATTTTATGCTGCCCCTAGATTCCCTATTGCATACAACCTGTCAAAAATCATTGATGAAACAAATTAAATCAAAGTCTATATTAAGAACGTGAGGGGTGAGGGTCTTTAGATATATCAATTTGAATTCTTATTAACTGAGCTCCTTTATTTCTCCAAATTGTGAAAATTGCTTAGATATATGATGTATTTTAAAACCTATATTAATGTTACATATGTGTTCTTTTATGTGCTCTTGTCAAGTTCTCTATACGCGCCCCACAAATTGTAATCCACAGGGGCATTGAATTACATAGAAGGATCCCCTCTATGGAACATGATATAAAGTCATGTATTTGTACAACAAGCCAGGAAAGTACAAATACCCCCCAAATTACCCCTTCTTGGAAAGTAGACATTCCAAGGTATTTAGTAAGAGTTATCGTGAATTTTTTTAAGTTGTATTTTTTCCCACAATTCTTTGCAAAATGAATTTCCCCCCCCCCCCAAAATTGTCATATGTTAACGGGTTATTTCTCACACCCAGCACATGCATACCACAAATTACACACCAAAACACATTCTACTACTCCTCCTGAGTATGGCAATACCACATGTTTGAGTCTTTTACACAGCCTGGCCACATACAGAGGCCCAACATGTAGGGAGCGCCATCAGGCATTCTAGGAGCATAAATTACACATATAATTTCTTGACTACCTCTTGCACTTTTGAAGGTCCTGGAGCACCAGGACAATGGAAACGCCCAAAAAATGACCCCATTTTGGAAAGTAAACACCCCAACGTATATTCTAGGAGGCATAGTGAGTCTTTTGAACATGTCATTTTTTCCACAAGGTTTTGGAAAATGTGGAAAGAAATTGAAAATGTTTTTTTTTTACACAAA
>BLSH010538044.1:222513-233591 GCA_018402905.1 Glandirana rugosa
AGGCACGAGTGGGTGGGTCGGCACGAGTGGGTAGGTAGGTAGGTACGAGTGGGTGGGTCGGTGGTTGAGCATGGCTGGGTGGGTGAGCATGGATGGATGGATGGGTGAGCACGGCTGGGTGGGTGAGCACGGATGGATGGATGGGTGAGCACGGCTGGGTAGGTGAGCATGGATGAGCATGCATGGCTGGATGGGTGAGCATGGATGGATGGGTGAGGATGGGTGAGCATGGATGGATGGGTGAGCATGGATGGATGGATGGGTGGGTGAGGATGGATTGGATGAGGATGGGTGGGTGAGGATGGGTGAGGGGTGGATGGATGGGTGAAGATGGCTGGGTGGGTGGGGGATGGCTGGGTGATGATGGCTGGGTGGGTGGTAAATGGATGGTGGGAGTGCATTGTGTCACTTAACAACGCTGTGGGCATTACACATCGCCCACAGCACTGCAGCACCTCCTCTCTCCCCCCTCTCTCCTCTCGCAATGCACCGATCGGTGCGGAGAGGAGAGAGAAAAGCCGGCGCTTCCGCCGGCTTGTTTACATGTGATCACGCCATCATTTGACGGCGCGATCACGTGGTAAAAGGCCGCTCACAGCGGCCATTCACCACGATCCGTGATCAGTCGGGTCCCCCGGACCTGACGGTCACGGATGTTCCCGTGTGCGCGCCCCAGGGGGCGTGCTGGAAGCACGATTCTGGGAGGACGTCAATAGACGTCCTCCCAGAATTAAGCAACCGCCCTGTAGACGTCTTTTGTCTATAGGGCGGTTGTTAACTGGTTAATGAACGCCGATTGCGATTTTTTTTTCACCACAAATATGAGGAAGAATATAAATCGGCTAAAACCGTTGAATAAATTTGTTTATTTATTTATTTTTTTTTTTGGATTTGTATTTTAGCAAAAAGTAAGAAATATTGTTTTGTTTTTTTTTTTATGCAAAATTGGAGCTCTTTTTTGTTTATAGCGGTGATCAGCTCTATTTGTGGGGAAAAAAGGACGCAAATTTCCTTTGGGTACCACGTCGCACGACCGCGCAATTGTCAGTTAAAGCGACGCAGTGCCGAATCACAAAAAGTGCTCTGGTCCTAACATGGGAAATCCTTCCAGTCCTTAAGTGGTTAATTGGGCTTCTTGTCTGGGTACTTACAAGTGCAAAGTGCCTATCACCAAACTGTTGTCAGTTTGTTACAGATATCATGCATCTTTCGCAATGATGGAACTCTTGGATCTGTCAGCAGCAGCCCCAGGGTACAAACCACTGCTATGAAGTACAATATAGGTGATTACTTGTAATTCTGAAGCTAGCGTATGAACATTGACTTCAAGCTGGTTAATACATTATCAAAACAAATTCCTGTATGTTAATCTGACAATACTTCATGCACAGTGACTCAGCAAACTGAAATGAACAGTAAGATTTTCTCCCACATTCATTTGCTAATAGAGCTTACAGAATGATTTTTAAAATGTAACTTCTTTCTGTCCACAGAGGATTTTCAAGGCCATTTCATTTTTTAGGTAACTTGACATTATCTTTTGTATTAATGTTTTACATACTAATATTAGTTACTATATTTAAGGTATTGTATAGCTTGTGTGTTTTTTATTACAAAGAATGCGCTTTTTGGTCACACTGCACATAATAGTTAATTTAAATATTTTCTCCCGTTTATCCTGATTGTAGGCCCAAACTACATTTAGCATTAAAGAAGATCTCCAACAAAAAATGTTTTTTTCTGAATGGGGAAGGGTTATAACCTCTGTTAACTCTTTTAATTGCTATCTGCATCCACACTGGGGAGATTTCCACTCTGCAATACACCCTATCCCCATATTACTTTTTTTTAAAAAAATATTAGAGGTACAGCCCTTGGGTATGGTTTGGTAGAAATTGGCACGAGAGACAACAAGCCTAAATGCAGAGGCACAAGGTACAGCTAACTAATTTGATTCAGTCCCCAGATAAAGGTGTTTAAAATTGACCAGTTTCAAAACAGTTTTGCATGTACTGTTCCGTGCTTCAAGCCTGGCTTTCTCTGGAGTGCAGCACACCCTCATACCACAGGCAGTGCTGCACAACCTCCTGCTGTGCTCAACTCATATCGTCCTCTCTTTGACACTGCCAGTCCTCCCCAGAGAGGAGCTGAAAGCTTGTGCATCATATAATATATTCAGGAGCCAGTAAAATAGGAATTGTTACTTACATGTAAATTACTTTTCTTGCAGTACAGTATGGGTATTCATAAATAAGAAAGTGCACACTGCGCTCACAAATCTCTCCTACCTAATAAAAGTCCCATTCAACATACCAGTCAATAATGGGGAGTATGAGGGGATAAAGAAGCAAAACAAGTCTTGACCGTCCATATAATGATGTAGGAGATCATATGCAACAGGAGGCAGCCAGCTGAGAAGAGCAGGAGATCTCTTTGCCCCAATTTCAATTAGAAGCCCATGACCTCATTGACAAAGCATATTCCAATGGGGTTATCACAGAAGAGGAGGCCTCCTTCCTAAAACATGATTATTATCATCGGCCTTACTTTTACCACCTGCCGAAAATTCACAAGGACCTTGTCCATCCCCCAGGTAGGCCTATTGTGGCTGCCATGCAAAGTGTCAGCAGCTATTTTTCTATTTATGCTGATCACTTCCTACAGCCCATTGTACAACAACTTCCATCCTATATTAAAGACAGCATCCAGCTATTAGAACTGCTGAAGGAATATAGATGGGAGGCATCTTATCGATGGCTTTCACTAGGTGTCACCTCGCTGTACACCTCTATACCCCATGATATCGGTCTACAGGCAGTCCGGTTTTTTCTTGACCAACAGGTTGACTTGCACCCTCGTCAATCAGAATTTCTTCTGGAGGCAATTAGATTCTGCCTCACGCACAACTATTTTCAACATGAAGGTGAATTCTATATTCAGAGGAATGGCACAGCTATGGGAGCGAATTTCGCTCCCAGCTATGCCAATCTTACTATGGGGCATTGGGAACACAATTACATTTGGAACAACAATCCATATGCTGCTCATCTGGTCTTTTATGGCCGGTACACAGATGACGTGGTGATCATTTGGGATGGCCCTGAGGACTCTATTTCATCCTTTGTACAGCAATGTAATGATAACACGATGGGTCTGGGTTTCACCTCTGTGACTGATCCGGATAAATTGGCTTTTTTGGATTTGGAACTCTTTCATTATGACAATCAGGTTTGCGCTCAGAATTTCACCAAGCCCAAATTCTTATTTACATTTTGAAAGCTGCCATCACCCGCGGTGGATCAAGAATATTCCTAAGAGCCAATTTTGCCGCCTCAGCCATAATTGCACACTCGAGGAAGACTACCGCTCGCATGGTCAATTGATGCGACAAAGGTTTTTTGACAAGGGCTACCCACCCCCTTTGGTTGATGAGGCCTTTAATCATTATCTTCTGTCTGATGATAAACGCAATGTTAATTCTAAGTCTGATTCAGGTACTTTACCCGTGCATTTTACTATGCAATTTCACAACAAGTTCAGGAGGATGGAGCATATTTTTAAAAAACATTGGCCCATTCTTACTGGTGACCCTTTATTAAAAGATACCATTCCTGTTATTCCCAAGGTTTCTTACAGACGTGCCAGGAATTTGAAAACCCAAATAGCTCCCAGTAGAATCAAATCCCTATCACAGTCCGGGAGTGCCCCACTGAGATTTTTTAATATTAAGGGAATGTATAGGTGCAATAAATCACTTTGTCTCACGTGTTCACATGTCACCCATGGCCAAAAAGATTTTGTTTCTAAGGGTAAGCGATACGTTTTCCCCGATTTCTACAACTGTTCCTCTGAGTACGTGGTATACTGTCTTTTGTGCTAATGTGGCTTGCTCTACGTGGGCCGTACCACCCGTACTCTGAGGAAGAGGTTTGGAGAGCACAGAAATCTGGTTGATAAGGGCTCTGATAAACAGTGTTCCCAGACACTTTCTCGAACATCATGAACAATGTGTTCTAGGATTGCGAGTCTGGGTCATAGGATCCATTCCTAACACCTTCCCTTTGGCTGAGAGGTACAAACGGCTATGTAATAGAGAGAATTTTTGGATTTTTACCTTGGACACCCTCTCTCCCAGGGGTATGAATGAACAGATTGAGGTCAACACGCTCCTCTAATCCAATACATCTAAGGTTTAGTCTGGCTTTATATTACCCCCCCTTTTTTCTATGTATGGAGTATGTCCTCTGGGGAATCCCCAGGAGAGTGTATGTATATATATATATATATATATATATATATACATGTTTATGTGTATGTATATATATGTATATGTATAGATCAATAGTTTTCCTTAGTAAAGGATTAAATTATAATTTTTTGTTTTGTTTGGTATTAGGACCACAATTTTTATATATCTATTATCCCAGGAGTTCTGGTTACTCTTTGCACATCCATCTGCCCGACGGCACCAGTCGGTGTTGTGTGGGGTATATATGTGTGCCTATTTTAATTCTTTTATAATTCTTTTCCTTTTTCATCTTAAATTATATTTTATGTCCATTTCTAATATTATATTATATATGTTTATATAATTACTGCGACCCTTTAATTATAATTATTGCTAATTAGGATTTACAATTATATACAATTATATAATTATTATTATTATTTTTTTTTTTTTTGATTATTCAGTATATATTTTATACATTTTTTTATATTTTTACAATTTCTTACCTATAAAATTTTTACAATTTTGTATTTTTACAATTTCTTACTTGTATTTTGTAATTTGATTCTTATGAACATTGGAAATGCTACATTTTTTGTCATTTTTTAATTGGCCCAATGGTCTTGCCAGTGTATATATTATCAATTATGTCGTTGGCTATATATAGATTTGCCCCATTGTAAGATGGCCCCTGCCTCACCTGATGAGGGATCACGAATGATCCGAACGCGCGCACTTCCCGTTGTACTGACCCGGAAGTGATGCGTTGTTGTTGTGAGCGAACGCTCGGAGTCGGCTCCCTGCGCCCAGCTTGCACTTGAAGCCACTAGTGTGATAAGCCCAGGTTTCGGCTCCACGGCCGTCGCTCCATCACTTACTCCCTGTTAACAACGGATGATCTTCCAATGTGATATATCTGCCTTCTCTTGTGAGTGTATTATATTTTATATTACTGTTCTATTAAAGGAGTTACTGCACTCAGAGGCGCTGCAATCCTTTTGTTTATAGGTATTCGTAGACCATGGGTTATATGCAGGCAACCTTCAGGTGATTAGACACTGGAAACAAATTAGCTAGGGCCACCCCTAGAACATACTCATATAACGTAGCCAGCTCCGTAAGAGTCCAATTTTTTAGCAAGCAATAAGGAGTGATCACAACATAAGAGAGGGACTTGTGTCTTGCATTGCACTCCAAGATAAGGAATTCACAGTTAAAGTGGAGTTCCACCCAAAAGTGGAACTTCCCCTTTACAGAAAGGTAACCCGTCTGACATGCCACAATTGCCATGTCATTTTTTTTGGGGGGGGGCCTGTTTTCACAGGGCCCCAGGTCCACATCCTCTCCTGGAGCCATGGAGCCGAAAGGAAGCTCACCTTCCCCCCTCCCACCCGGCAATCTTCTGGGACACGTCACAGGTCCCAGAAGATATGCCGGCCATTTATAGCACGCACCTTTGAAGAGGGGGAGAAGAGCGACGCTGTGGGCGGCTGCATCGCTGGAGCATGGGACAGGTGAGTGTCCGATTATTAAAAGTCAGCAGCTACACTTTTTGTAGCTGCTGACTTTTAATAGGGTGGAACTCCGCTTTAAGTTAAAATTCTTATTATCTTAATCTTAGGGTACAGAACACAGGACTCGTATTCATAGATCATGGGGCATACCCAAGCAATAAACTGAGACATGGGCAACAAAATAGCAAATAGATCTGCCAACAAGCCCACAGGAAAAAAATTGGATTAACCACTTCAATACCAGGCACTTCCCGCCCAGACCAATTTTTAGCTTTCAGTGCTCTCACACTTTGGGTGACAATTACTCAGTCATGCTACACTGTATCCAAACAAAATTTTTATAATTTTTTTCTCACAAATAAAGATTTCTTTTGGTGGTATTTAGTCCCTGCTGGGTTTTTTAATTTTTGCAAAATAAGCGAAAAAAGAGCAAAAATGTTGAAAAAAAAAACATTTTTTTTAGTCTCTACTGTAAAATTTTGCAAAAAAGTCATTTTTCTTCATAAATTTGGGCCAATATATATACTGCTACATATCTTTGGTAAAAATAACCCAAATGAGTGGATATTATTTAGTCTGTGTGAAAGTTATAGAGTCTACAAGCTATGGTACAAATCACTGAAAATGTATCACACCTGATGTACTGACGGCCAACCTCATTTCTTAAATCAGTAACAAACCAGGACAGTACAAATACCCCTCAAATGACCCCTTTTTGGAAAGTAGATATTCCAAGGTATTTAGTAAGAGGCATGGTGAGCTTTTTCACGGTTTATTTTTTTCCCACAATTCTTTTCAAAATGAAGATTTTTTTTCCACAAAATTGTCATTGTAACAGGTTATTTCTCTCACATGGCATATGCATACCACAAATTACACCCCAAAACACATTCTACTACTCCTCCTGAGTATGGCAATACCATATGTGTGGGACATTTTCACAGCCTGGCCACATAGAGAGGTCCAACATGCAGGGAGCACTATCAAGTGTTCTAGGAGCATAAATTACACATCTAACTTGTTGACTACCTATTACACTTTTGAAGGCCCTGGAGCACCAGGACAAAGGCATTGCCCACAAAATGACCCCATTTTGGAAAGCTAACACCCCAACGTAAAATCTATGAGGCATAATGAGTCTTTTGAACGGTTCATTTTTTCCAGAAGTTTTTGGAAATGTGGAAAAAAAAAGAAAACACATTTTTTTTACACAAAGATGACCATTTATAAGATATTTCTAACACATAGCACATACATAGCAAAAATGACACCCCCAAATACATTCTGCTACTCCTCCTGAGCATAGTGATACCACATGTGTGTGACTTTTACACAGTCTGGCCACATACAGAGGCTCAACATTGAAGTAGCACCGTCAGGCATTTTAGAAGCATAAATTACACATCTCATTTCTCAACCACCTATTACACTTTTGAAGGCCCTGGAGCACCAGGACAATGGAATTGCCCACAAAATGACCCCATTTTGGAAAGCTAACACCCCAACGTATAATCTATGAGGCATAATGTGTCTTTTGAACAGATCATTTTTTCCAAAAGTTTTTGGAAAATGTGGAAAAAAAATGAAAACACATTTTCTTACACAAGATGTCCAGGCAGAAATACTGCCCATTGTCAGTAGAGGCAGCAGGCAGAGATATGGTCAACACAGCCAATGTATTGGTCCAGGCAGCAGGAAGAAACATGGCCCATAAAGTCCTGGGTCATTACAGGCAGCAATATGGTCAGCACAGCCAAAGTATTGGTCCAGGCAGTAGGAAGAAACAGGGTCCAAAATGTCCTGGGTCATTACAGGCAGCAATGTGGTAAGCACAGCCAAAGTATTGGTCCAGGCAGTTGGAAGAAACATGGTCCAGAAAGCCCTGGGTCATTACAAGCAGCAATATGGTCAGCACAGCCAAAGTATTGGTCCAGGAAGCAGGAAGGACCATCAAGCTTAGGGCCAGGGGGGCAGGGGTAGAGGCTTCTCCCACCCAAATCTCTTTGAAGCCTCTGGGAAACCAGACCCTGTTCAGAGAACACAGAAAACCAAAAGCTGTTTTTTTATACTCAGAATGCTTTTCTGGAGCCCCTCACATATGTGAGACCCCTGTGTACTAAAGTAGAAGGGCAAAAGATCAGTCCAAGTGGCAGGCAAAAACATGGTTGATTAACAGGCTGAGGTTGGTGCATGTGGAAGTCAGAAACATGGTTTAAACTGCAGGCAAAGACATTGTCGGTAAACAGGCCAGGTTCAGTTAACATGGAAGTCAGAAATGTGGTTTAAAACGGCAGGTAAAGACATTGTCAATAAACTGGCCAGGGTCAGTTAACGTGCTAGCAAGCAAATGATCCACACAGGCATTTGAAATGGGGAAATGGCAGTCTTTTAAAAAATAAGGGGAACTAATAGCTGATTGATGTATGATAATTTTTGAAACAAGTCAGGAGGTCGGGAGGGACATCAGGGGCAATAATAGGTGGTATCTCTTCTGACTCCTCCTCTGGAGCATACACAACATCTCTTTTGTCACCTTCTCCCGGATTCTGTGGGGGGGATGGTGTAGGGAAAATGTTGCTCATGGAGTCGACTCACACTATCAGAGCGAATGTATCCTGGGGTGGGTCCTTACTGATAGAGGAGGGCAGTGACAATTTCTTGTATTTTGAGGTAGGTGAGGGATTGATTTTCAGACAATCTTTGGTAACTGACAAACAAATTGTACATGGCCATATGGAAAAGGTGAAATGCAGCTTTCTTGTATCAATAACGGGACTTCCGGGTCGACAAATAGGGCTGTAACATCTGGTCATTTAAATCCACCCCCCCCCCCATGAATAGATTGTAGTCGCGGACACATTCAGGCTTTACAACGGGGCCACGTCTTCTCTGAATATTCACCAAGGTGTCGTTGTGGATAGAGAGGATGTGGACATCTTTCTTGTCCCTCCACTTCATGGCCAATACCTCTTCATTCATAATGAAGGCAGAGGCAGATTCCCTGTTTTCGGTGAGGAGATGTTGAGGAAGCCCTTCCATTTTTTTTTGAAGGTGCTGCAGGACAGGGTTGTTTCTCAATAAAGGTGGAGAAATAGGGGCAAGCTCGTATAATAGTTGTCAACATATAAGTGGTATCCTTTTCCAAACAGGGGGTATGCCAGCTCCCAGACAATTTTCCCACTGGTTCCAATATATGTGGGGCAATCCCCACTTGTTCCAATATATGTGGGGCAAATATATGTGGGGCAATCACGGGGCTGGAGCTGGGAGTCTATACCTTCAGAGATACGGAAGGTGTATACGTATCCAGTGGCTTGATCACACAGTTTGTTCAGTTTAAGCCATACCTGGATCTCTTACTTGGAATGTTTTGCTTGAACTACAGCTGGACAGTAAAATGGATAAGGGACTTGTCTACACAAATGTTTTTATCTGGGATGAACACTTCCGCAAATCTCTGGGAAAAGGAATTCATTAGGGGTGTATCTTGTACAATTTGTTGTGGTTGGGGTGATCTCAGGGAGTGCACTGCGAATTATCATTAAAATGCAGAAAACGCATTGTCGTATCGTGTCCTAGACATGACAGCGAAGTATATTGGCATGTGGTGGATGGGGTGGGTGGACCAGTATGCATGGAGTTAATTTTTTTTTGTAAGCCCCATATTAAACTTAAGGCCCAAAAATAATTTAGATTTGTCCAGTGTGAGATGTCGCCAATGGAACATGTGTGCGTAAGATGAAGTGGGGTTGGCAGCAATAAATTGCTCTGCATAGAGATTGGTTTGATCCAACATACTCTGCAGCAAATCATGGGAGAAAAACAAATAAAAATAATCCAATGTGGCAAAATTGGTAGTGTCGACCTGCACACCTGGCTGTGTGGTGAAATCAGGGATTATTGCAGACCCTGAGTTGGCAGGCAACCATAAGGGGTTTGCCTGGGCATCAGGAAGGAAGGACTGGGCCCAAACCCGGATTAGGGTTCTTTGGGTTGGGCGTGTAGTTCCAGTACTTATACTGGGCTCCTCTTCCTGGGGTCTGGCGCTGCTGGTGGTGGGCAGGTCTTCGGGTCTTGGTCCTGATCTCCTTATTCTTCTAGGATGAGAGGTGATTTCCTCTGCTGAATCAGACTCTGATCCACTGCCCTCTACTGGCTCGTATTTTGAACCAGAATCGTATGAGGAGAGCTCCCCACTGCTCTCATCATCCGACATGGCAAGGGTGTCATATGCCTCCTCAAGGGTATAGACTCTCTGAGACATGGAGGCCTGGTGACTGTACTGATGGCAGTACTGATGGGTGGCGGTACTGGTGGCTGGCCTGTGTGGCGGTACCGATGGCGGTACAAGTGACGGGCCTGTGTGGCGGTACCAGTGGCGGTACTGGTGGCGGACCTGTGTTTGGCAGTACCGGTGGTCATAATGGTGGCTGGCCTGTGTGGCGGTACCAATGGCGTTACAAGTGGTGGGCCTGTGTGGCAGTACTGGTACTGGTGCCTGGCCTGTGTGGTGGTACAGGTACTGGTGGCGGACCTGTGTTTAGTGGTACCGATGGCAGTACTAGTGGTGGTAATGGTGGCGGTACTGTGTGGCGGTACCGGTGGCGGTACTGGTGGTGGGGTTGTGTGACAGATAGGCTGTGATGAAGATGAGCTGTGATGAAGATGGGCTATGACAGATCCAGATGGCACTGGTGACAGGTTCTCTTTATTGGGGGGAGGTCGTGTTGTGCACAGCAACAGTACAATACAGACACTGACTGACTCACTGATCTCTGCTCTCTCCTCACACGATCGCTGTGTGAGAAGAGGAAGGAGGGATCACATAGTGACATGTTTATGTTTACATTTGTGACTTTGACACAGCCGGCCACATGGTAAACATCCAATTTCATTGGCTATTTACCCCGATCGGGAAAGCGCTGTGTCAGTGGGACACCCACCCACCCCCCCCCCCAGATCACGCGGGGCCTCCATTTTACTGAAGTAATGTAATTGGCTGTGATTATACACAGCCGATCACTTGGTAAACAGGCAATTTCACTGGCTGTTTACCGTGATCGATGATGGCTGGTGTCCGGCAGACACAAGCCATCCACGATCGCTGTGCTGCACGCTACCGCAGGCGTGCACTATCGGCTTATTCAGCTGGACATCAATGGACGTCCGGTCAGGATAATGAAACCACCGCCCAGCCGTCATTTGTCAATAAGCCAGCGGGAAGTGGTTAAAGAACCCAAATAAAACACTCAGATGACAGTTTAACGCACAATTGGCTGAAGCTTCATAAGCTGAGGCCTGAGGATCCAGCTGTTAGAGCTGGAGAATTTGTGCAC
>BLSH010538044.1:251072-269173 GCA_018402905.1 Glandirana rugosa
ATTATGTTATAAATGTTTTTACACTCGCCACATGAGTTATATATATATATACAGTATAAAAGTGAGTACACCGCTCACATTTTTGTAAATATTGTATTATATCTTTTCATGTGACAACACTGGAGAATTGACACTTTGCTATAATGTAAAGTAGTGTGTGTACAGCGTGTATAACAGTGTAAATTTGCTTTCCCCTCCAAATAACTCAACACACAGCCATTAATGTCTAAACCGTTGGCAACAAAAGTGAGTACACTCCTAAGTGAAAATGTCCAAATTGGGACCAAAGTGGCAATATTTTGTGTGGCCACCATTATTTTCCATCACTGCCTTAACCCTCTTGGGCATGGATTTCACCAGAGCTTCACAGGTTGCCACTGGAGTCCTCTTCCACTCCTCCATGGCGACATCACTGAGCTGGTGGATGTTAGAGACCTTGCGCTTCTCCACCTTCCGTTTGAGGATGCCCCACAGATGCTTAATAGGGTTTAGGTCTGGAGACATGCTTGGCCAGTCCATCAAGTTTACCCTCAGCTTCTTTAGTAAGGCATTGGTCGTCTTGAAGTTGTGTTTGGGGTCGTTAACATGTTGGAATACTGCCCTGCAGCCTAGTCTCTGAAGGGAGGGGAACATGCTCTGCTTCAGTATGTCACTGTAGATGTTGGCATTCATGGTTCCATCAATAAACTGTAGCTCCCCAGTGTCGGCAGCATTCATGCAGCCCCAGACCATGACACTCCCACCACCATGCTTGACTGTAGGCAAGACACACTTGTCTTTGTACTCCTCGCCTTGTTGCTGCCACACACGTTTGACACCATCTGAACAAAATAAGTTTCTCTTGGTCTCATCAGACCACAGGACATGGTTTCGGTAATCCATGCCCTTAGTCTGCTTGTCTTCAGCAAACTGTTTGGGGGCTTTCTTGTGCATTATCTTTAGAAGAGGCTTCCTTCTGGGATGACAGCCATGCAGACCAATTTGATGCAGTGTGCGGCGTATGGTCTGAGCACTGACAGGCTGATCCCCCACCCCTTCAACCTCTGTAGCAATGCTGGCAGCACTCATATGTCTATTTCCCAAAGACAACCTCTGGATATGATGCTGAGTACGTGCACTCAACCTCTTTGGTTGACCATAGCGAGATGACCTGTTCTGAGTGGAACCCGTCCTGTTAAATCGCTGTATGGTCTTGGCCACCGTGCTGCAGCTCAGTTTCAGGGTCTTGGTATTCTTCTTATAGACTAGGCCATCTTTATTTAGAACAACAATTCTTTTTTTCAGATCCTCAGAGAGTTCTTTTGCCATGAGGTGTCATGTTGAACTTCCAGTGACCAGTATGAGAGAGTGAGAACGATAACACAAAATTTAACACACCTGTGCCCCATTCACATCTGAGACCTTGTAACACTAACGATTCACATGACATTGGGGAGGGAAAATGGCTAATTGGGCCCAATTTGGATGTTTTCAGTTAGGGGTGTACTCTCTTTTGTTGCCAGCGATTTAGATATTAATGGCTGTGTGTTAAGTTATTGTAAGGAGACAGCAAATTTACAGTGTTTTACAAGCTGTACACTCACTAATTTACATTGTAGCAAAGTGTCATTTCTTCAGTGTCGTCACATTAAAAGATAGAATAAAATATTTACAAAAATGTGAGGGGTGTACTCACTTTTGTGAGATGCTATATATATATATCCGCTGCATTCAGTGTAGACTATATATACAGCTCATTCAGTGTACAGTATATAGACTCGGATGTTGGTTCCCAGGTTGAGGGAGGGAGTAACATGAGCCTAGAGAGAGGGGGTGCCACACAAGGACAATAAACTAGCAGTCATGTTCCCCCAGCTGCAGCATACTGTCAAGTTTGCTCCAGTGACAAGGAGGAAGGGGATGATGAGGACACTGACTGTACTTGAGTGCCTGAGAGAAGAGAGGAGGAAAGTGAGGAGGAGGAAGCACAACTCCAACGAGGCAGGATGTCCTCCAGGGGCCATCTTGAGTGCAGCTACCCTATTGCATCACACCACAGAGCTCCACAGGTGCAATGCGTTGCTGACTCCCCGCTGACTTCCAAAAGTTCAATGGTGTGGGCTTTTTCAACATTTGTGCAGTCGATCGCATCGTTGCTGTTTGGAACAGCAGCCGCTTGGGCACCACATGCCTGACAAGACATATGACGACCTGCCATGTAGTCCATTGGCAACAGCACCTCAAAGACCCACATCATATAAGGCAGACTTCTCCTTGCTCCTCATCTGTGACCTCAGCCCCTACTATACTTTCAGTTCTCTCAAAAGCCTTCACTGAGAGGAATGAAGGTATAGCAATGGGTGCCACAAGTACTTGCATCCAATCTGCTAGCAGTACACCACCAGATGATTTCAGCAGGCAAATTTCCCTAACCCAGTTGCTGAACCGTAGAAAAAAATACTGTTCCAGCCACCCACATGCTCAGTGTCTAAATGCTAGATTGGCCAAATTGTTAGCACTACAACTGCTGCCTTTTCAGCTGGTAGACTCTGCCCCCTTTCGTGAATTTGTGGAATGTGCTGCACCACAGTGGCAGGTACCAAAAAGACATTTCTTTTCACGTCAAGGCCATTCCAGCTCTCTACCATCATTTGGAGGGCAATGTTTTGGCCTCCTTGGACAGGGCAATCAGCAACAAGGTTCATATTAATGCTGACTCATGGTCCAGCAGGCATGGTCAGGGATGTTACCTTTCCTTCACGGCGCACCGGGTAACTCTGCTGGCAGCTGGGAAGCATGCACGACAGGGTTCAGTGTTGGAGCTAGTTCCACCACCACGCCTCCAAAAAAATGGTGGTGATTCTGCCACATCTGCTTCCTCCACCCCCTCCTCTTCTTCTTCCTCTGTGGCCTCTTCTGCAGCAGTGTCCTTTGAACCAGCAGTGCTCCCTAAGCGTTCAAGGGGCTATGCAAGCAGTCAGACTAAAAGATGCCACGCGGTGCTTCAGTTGGTCTGTCTAGGGGACAGGAGCCACACAGGGGCAGAAATTCTGTCAGCTCTGTGGGGGCAGGCTCAGAGGTGGTTGACGCCACGGCAGCTTGAGCCAGGAATGACTATATTCGACAATGGTACCAACCTTCTCTCTGCCCTCCGACAGGGACACTTGACACATGTTCCATGCTTGGCACACGTCTTGAATTTGGTGGTGCAGCGTTTCTTGACCAGGTACTCAGGCTTACCAGATATTCTGAGGCAAGCCAGAAAAGTCTGTTGCCATGTCATATAATGCCAGTGCTCGGCTGGCTGACATTCAGCAGGAATTCAACCTGTCCACCAACTGCCTCATTTGTGACATACCTACCAGGTGGAACTCAAAATTAACTATTCTGCAGCGGCTGCACACACTTCATGGCATCATGGACAGGGCACTTGATGCAGAACAGCAAGAGGAAGAGGAGGACTTCCTTTCCTCTTAAGGCCCCATTTATGCAGATAGCATTCCTGCAGGGCCGACATACACACAGGAAGACGAGGAGGAGGAGGATTGTGTCAGCATGGATGTAGAGGATAACACGCAGCAGTCTTCAAGGTATGGTTTTCAGCCCCCAGAAACCCAATGAGTTGTACGTGGCTTGGAGGAAGTAGTTCCTGACAATGTCATCCTCAGTGACCCAGAGGACTCTAAAGTCTCCTCAAACTTACGCTACATGTCCTCCCTGATTCTGCAAAGCCTGCGAAAAGACCAGAGGGTTTGTGGTATCAAGGAGAGGGATCATTACTGGCTGGCAACCATTCTTGATCCACTTTACAAGCGTAAAGTTGCAGAGCTCATCCTGCCTTCACAGAGGGAGCAGAGGATGAAACATCTTCAGGATACCTTGAAGAAAAGTTTGTGCAATGCCTTTCCAGACCCTGGGAGGTTACCATTTCCTGCTGCTGGACAAAGTGTCTCTGAGGCTTCATTTGGTCAGAGGAAGAGCGGTGGAGAAGGTGGCCAGCTGAACGATGCCTTTAAACAATTCTTCATTCCTCAGCGCCCAGGGCTGACCTTTTGGAGCATCTGCATTATATGGTGCAGGAATATCTAGATTTATCTAGAGCTAGAGCAGACTTGGAGACCTATCCAACTGAGCATCCACTGAGTTGCTGGGTCTTGAGGATGGACCACTGTCCGGAACTTGCTCAATATGCAATAAAGCTACTGGCCTGTCCTGCATCCAGCGTGCTTTCTGAACAGACATTCAGTGCTGCTGGACGGTTTGTAACTAATCAAAGGGTGAGCCTGTCCACAGACTCCGTTGATAGGTTCACATTTATAAAAATGAATCAGTCCTGGGCCCTGATGCTGATGCAACTGATCGAATTTGCTAGGGATCTGGGATCCCCTGAAGACTGCCTATGCTGCCTATCCTATTCCTCCTGAATCCTGATGATGCTAGCTTCCAACAATATTTTGGGTTTAGGGCACCACCAACACCCAAGGCCCAATTTTTCTGCACCTGTTTGCCTAGGGAATGTCATTACAATTTTTAATATAAATTACAACAGCAGAGCCCGTTCCTGCACCCTACAAGAGTAATTGTGAGGGGTTACAGTGTTCTGCCACCACCAACACCCAAGGCTCAATTTTTCTGCACCTGTTTGCCTAGCGCATGTGATTACAATGCTTTAAATAAATTACAACAGCAGGGCCTGTTCCTGTGCCCAACAAGAGTAATTGTGAGATGTTACAGTGTTCTGCCACCGTCAACACCCAAAGGCCCAATTTTTCTGCACCTGTTTGCCTGGGGCTTGTCATTACAATTTTTTAAATAAATTACAACAGCAGGGCCCATACCTGAGCCCAACAACAGTGATTGTGAGGGGTTACAGTGTTCTGCCACCACCAACACCCAAGGCTCAATCTTCCTGCACATGTTTGCCGGGGGCATGTCATTACAATTTTTCAAATAAATTAATACAGCGGGGCCCGTTGCTCTGCTCAACAAGAGTAATTGTGAGGGGTTACAGTGTTCTGCCCCCACCAACACCCAACACCCAAGTTTCCTGCACCTGCGCAATTGGTGTAGTATATATAACACAGTGCATTGAAGTGGTTAAGGGGAAACACACGCTAAAATTAAAAAAAAAAAAATATTGCGTGGGGGTCCCCCAAAAGCCAAACCAGGCTCTTCAGGTCTGGTATTGTCAGGGCTGGGCTCAGCTCTCCCTTCTCAGAGCATAGTGCTCGACTGAGGGTTAATTGCCAGTCTCTGCTTCTACTCCTGGTAAAACTACTGTGGCCTCCTTTAAAAGGGTATTTGATGTTCCCGCATGCTTCACTACTGCTACCAAAAGCCTCATGTCCATCAAGCAGGGTGCGAGAACAGTTGCTGATTACGCCATTGAATTCTGTACTCTGGCAGCAGAGGTTGCTAGGAACAATGAGGCTTTCGTGGCTGCTTTTTTTCATGGTCTCTCGGATAACATCAAAGATGAGATAGCAGCCCAGGACATACCTACTGAGCTGGAGAGGTTGATCGTGTTTGCCATTCTCATTGACTCCAGACTCAGAGAAATTCCTTCCTTTAAGGAGGGCTTGCCGAAGCCTCTTGTATGTTTGGCTCCGAGCTTTGTAGTCCCACCCGTGCCTCCCTCACCTGCCATACCTCCTGGTTCCAAGCCTGACAGTGAAGTAGAACCCATGCAGTTGGGCTTCACACGTCTGCGGGTGAGAGAGCCTTTAGGAGCAGGGAGAGATTGTGCCTTTATTGTGGCCAGGCAGGTCACTTTTTGATGTCTTGTCCTACCCGTCCGGGAAACACCTGCACCTTGAGGTCCTGTAGGGGACAGATCCTAGGTGGGGGTGTTATGTCCAGTTATCCAGAAGAATAAGCCCTTGATTCCGGTTACCCTTTCTTGGCCTGAGACGTCTATCGAGATACAGGTTTTAATGGGGCTGCATACCTGTTCATAGATAGTGCCTTTGTGTCAAAGCACTCGATCCCGCTGCAGCTTCAGGCTACTCCACTTGCATTGAAGCTATTGATGGGAGATTTCTACAGCCTGCCCAGAAGACTTATGAGACTGCTCCATTGACCATGGCCGTAGGGGCTCTTCACCATGAGATAATCCAATTCCAAGTAATTCCTCTCCTTGCTTTCCAGTGGTTATTGGTTATCCTTGGTTACAGAAGCACAAGCCCTCTTTTGATTCCTGCTGAGGTTCTCTCATGGTCGTCAAAATGCAGTAAGACATGTTTTCAGAAAGTGGCGATGTCTTTGAAAAAGGTCAAGCGGGTGGTTTGCCTCCACACCGGTGGTATGATTGCACAATTGACCTTCAACATGGCGCCATACCCCCTTGTGGCCGGGTTTACCCTTTGTCTGTCTCAGAGGATAAAGCCATGGAGGAGTATGTCGCAGACACACTTTCTAGAGAGTTCATCCGCAAATCCTCGTCTCCTGCTGGTGCTGGCTTCTTTGTGAAAAAGAGGAGTGGTGAACTGAAACCTTATATTGATTAGGGGTCTCAATTGCTTCACGATTAAGAATGCTTATCTGATTATTCCTTCAGGTCTGGTATGGACTTTAAGGGGAACCCCATGCTAAAATTAAAAAAAAATGGCTTGGCCCCCCCCAAAATTCGTACCAGACCATTATCTGAGCATGCAACCTGACAGGTCAGGATAGGGGGGATGAGCGAACACCCCCCTACTGAACCATACCAGGCCACATGCCCTCAACATGGGGAGAGTGCTTTGGGGTCCCCCCAAAGCACCCTGTCCCCATGTTGATGGGAACAAGGACCTCTTCCCGACAATCCTGGCCGATGGTTGTCAGGGTCTGTGGGCGGGGGGCTTGTCGGAATCTGGAAGCCCCCTTTAGCAAGGGGGCCTCCCCATGTGAATGAGTATGGGATACATTGTACCCCTACCCATTCACCAAAAAGGAGTGTAGTGTTACAAAAAACAGTAGGCAGTTTTTGACAAGTCCTTTATTAAAAATGTCTTCTTCTTCTTTCTTCCTCCGGTCTTCCTCTATCTTCTCCTTCCCTGCTTCCTCTGGTCTTCTGCTTCTTTTGGTCTTCCTCCACTTCTTCCTTCCTCTCGTCATCTTCTTCTCCTTTCGCCACCGTCGCACCCACTGCAGTGCTGCCCAGAGGCAACTCCCAGAATGGGCGGTCTTCAGTTTGACAGTTATTTTATAGGTAAGGTCGGGGCCACCCTGTGAAATAACTGAGTGACCTCGTCCCTTTCTGACATCATGTGACATCAGAGGGGGTGGGGTCACCCATTTACGACACCGGGTGGCCCTGCCCTTACCTATAAAATAACTGTCAAACTGAAGACCGGCCTGCTGCAACATAGTTTATTACCTGATGATCCAGCTAGTAAGTCTGTATTTTTCAACTACCTTAAACAGACCGAGCTGCCCACCAAAGGTGGCAGTTAAAATGATTGTAAAGGCAGAAGTTTTTTTATCTTAAGGCCTTATGTGCACTGCTGCTGGTAAATGGATGTTTAGGAGCAGTTGGGCATTTTTTTCAGCTGCCCCTGAACTCTCCTCTTTTATCTTATCAGTACATTTACACAGGGTCGTTTATAGTCATTTCTAGGCAGATGAGTTTAGAATCATTTTTTGGAAAGCAAAAAAAACATTCAGGACGGATGTTCAGAGGCATTTGAAACGCCGAATGCCTGTAACAGCTTGTAAACACTGCCAAACACGGTAACATTGCGTTTCGTTTACGGACATTTTTCATTAAAAAAACACTTCTAGATGCAAACGTGGCTAAGCACAGCACGTAAACATGGCTAAATGGATGTTTTTAAATGTCGGTTACAAGTTGCCAAGTTAAATCGTTCAGGAGAGGTTAAACAATGTCCGTGAATATTGTACTCTATTCCAGCAGTGACATTCCAGCAGTCAACCTCAGGTTGGGTTTAAACCCTCAGTAACTTCCACTATCCCAGCCAATGCAGCACTTTAGATTTGTCCCTACTGCCTCATAAACATTGGACGTTTTGTAATATACTCCAATAATTGATTTAGCAGCATGTACACCCGTATGTTCACAACAAAATGAATGAATGGGATTGTTAATGGTGCTGAACCCCTCCCCAAGCATATTTCAAGAAGTCATAGCTTTAAAATCAAGGATTCTGTTTCAGTTGATCATGAAAGTTCCCCAAAGAATTTTAATGTTCAATGATAATAAAATACGTGACTTTAAAGCTATGACTTCTTGTTGTTTACTGTTAGGGGGTTTCAGCACCATTAACAATCCCATTTACTATTCTTTTTGTTGTTTTCTAAGTCTTATTGGGATGGGAGGCTGATGTGTTCAGTTGAACTAAATGTTTTTCTTACACCCATATGTAACTCTACCCATAAGGACTTAGCACCATCAAACTATCCATTGGACACAATCTTTATTTAAACTCAATTTTATATCACTTCTCAAAAAGACCCTACCAACATTTCTGCTTACCATTTCTCTAGGTAAGAGAACATATCCATACTTTCTGTAAGAGAGCATATCCATATTAATAGCTCATGTGAAGAATCAAGCCGAAATTCTGGAAATACCAATAATATTACAATGTTCTTCCAGCCTGAAAACTAGGGTACTAGGGTCTCCCTAGTTTGGTTTGCCAGACCAGGCATTTGAGAAACAGACCCCTTTATATATTCATTCATTTATATACTGTGCAGTACCAGTTAAGCCTCATTATTTATTTGTAACATAGGGATCTATTTTTATCAACTGCCATAACTTCTAATCCTCTCTCCAAACAGCAGACCTCAAGTCATTTCCACTTACAATGGGATTTAGTCTAGGTCCACACCTATGCGGATGCATTTTCCACTGAGTTTTCTCGTTTTTACCGTGATTTTAACGTGTTTTTGCTGTGATTTGGGTTTTGTGTTTTTCAATACTGCAGCAAAATTCCCGTAAAATCATGGTAAAATCGCGGCAAAAACGCATCACAAAAACACCACTTGCGTTTTTGGTTCAGCTCCATAGAAGTCTATGGCATGCAAAACGCAAACTGCAGTGAGAAGAAAAGTCCATTAGTAACCCAACTGCCTAACTGATTATCACGAGACATTGCTCCGCTCACCATAACTACACCACTGTCAGCTCACTAAGCAGGTAACAACCGCAACTACTCAACTAACTGCCAGCTCACTAAGCAGGTGACAGTCCTCAAGGATGTCAGTTTTCTTCAGTATTGATTTTTGCTCCTCCAGATTTATAATGTAATATTCCCAAAGGGCAGTGCCCTAATATTGTCCTTCCGATATACAGTATATACACTTGGAGTAAAGAAACTGTTACATTTGTGTTACTTCTATTGTTTATTGCCATTCTTATTTAACTCTCACACTACTCTAATTAACTAACCAGTGGCAGTCCATCCATTAGGGGCGCAGGGGCACCACCCAACTAATCCACATGCAGTGCGCTGGATGCACGGATTTCAATGGGTTTTTTTTTTTTGAAGCACATTATTAGAGCCTAAGGCTCTAATTGGCTTAAAAAAAGGGGGCTCAGGGTGCAGAGCACTGCACCCTGAGCCCACCCAGTTGTGTGTCAATAGCAAATTAATATTTGCTATTGTCTCCTCCCGGGCAATCAGGAAAAACGGGTCTTAAGACCCAATTGGCTGAGAGGAGAAGCGATCGTATTGGCAACCAAGGAGGAAGCCGCCGAGGAGGAGAAGCAGGGTGAAACTGCTGAGGAGGAGATGCAGGGTGAAGACGTCAAGGAGGAAGCACTGCCTGCTACCTAGATGGGGTAAGAACGGGGCTGGTGGGCTGATGAGCGACAGGGGATGGGGAGTTTGACCGATCGACTGACCAAATGGGTGATTTGTTTGCCCCCCCAAAAAGTGGAGCATCAGCCGCCACTGTCACTAACCGTATCAAAATGAGCATATTTTAAAGCAGAGAAATTTTTTTTTACTACAGTTTTACTAGAATTTGAAATTTAAATTTCACATTTCAATGTTGCACCTATCATAAAAAGCAATCACTATTTATTTTGAAGGGTAGTGCAAAGATTAAGTAACTGGATAATACCATTAGTAAACCAAGTCTTATGGGTTTTCGAAGTCCAGTAGAAAGTAGGGGTGGTATAGGGTGGTATAGGGACTGCAGGGGTAGATGGAGATCTATTTTCTTAAAGGATTTAGTGTATATTTAAACAGGTAATTTTGACAAATCATTTGCTTTTACTTCTGAAAAAGCGTATCTCTTATTCTCAAAAAAGGAAGCTAAAGTAGAACATTTTATCAGGGTGGCATTTGTAATGTTTGCATTTGTAAAACATTCACTTTTTTGCTGCCAATGCATTAAATGCATTAAGTCAAGTCAACAATATCTAGTGCAGTGAAATGGAAAATGCCAGGGGTTGATTTACTAAAGCTGGAAAGTGCAAAATTTGGTGCAGCTCCACACAGAAACCAGCTTCAAGGTTTTATCGTTAAAGCTTGATTGAACAAGCTGAGGTTAGCAGCTGATTGGCTAGCATGCACAGCTGCACCAGTTTTTGCCCTCTTCAGCTTTAGTAAATCAACCCCTCAGTGTCTGCTTTCTAAGCAACATGCAAAATTAACTATCATCAATGCAGAGGACCAGAAAAGGGAAATAATAAAAAAGGGGACATGGACCCTGACTGCATATTCCAAAAAAAAAAGTAAAAAGATTAGCCTACAAGTGGAAATAATGTAAGCCTGTCTGTATAAAATCTGTTTTGTACATATGTTGTAAACTCCAATATAAAAAAAGAAAGAGAAAAAGGTGGTGAAGATCTAAATGTAAAGTGAACTACTTGCATATATGCAAGGTCGTAGCTTTGTAGTGAAAAACAAGATACTTTCAAAATTGCTATGGTAATTGTCTCTTTATTTAAATAAAATTTTTTAATAATAGTGGAAAATCAACAGTTTTTAAATTCAAAGTTTGGAGGCGAGATACTCAATGCTGCTTTACTTTTGCTTACTAATATTGCATACATATTGCATATGCTAATTCAGTATGGCACAACCTACTATGAATTTCATAAATGTGTTGAAAGAATATTCTGAACGCTGACAGATTTCACAAAATTATGTTTGGTGAACTATACAAAAATAAAATCTTCTTTTGATAATATATTTGATAATATATTCTTTTAAAAGTAGTTAGGTAAGACAACACATAGTGATATACCAGTTCAGAGATTTATTTTAAAAATAAATAATCTGAATGAAACAATAATTAATTTAATTTAATTTAATTCAATTAAAAACGTAACCTCATTTTTGAAAACACAACTTATTTTTTAAAGTTTACTTTGTTCTTTCTCAACTCCACAAAATATATAATATTGTATGTCACGTGCTTGCTTTTCTTAGCAATTCTAGACAGATGTAAACTGAAAGAAATGTATAATAGGGTTTAACTGTATTTAAACATTCTTTTCAAATGAAATATCTAATAGCAACTTGGAATGTACATATTTAGCAGCTCACTAAATTAAATGGCATGTTTCCACTAAGTCTTCCAGTGCTGGGTTTCAGGTTCTAACGTATTATAATGCAATATAAAAAACATTATTCATTCCTCGTGCAATCACTTTTATTTTTTTTTCATTGTCCAGACAAAGAACAGCATAAAGAGTTGCTATCTCTACACAACTTTTTACTATAGTGTGAACAATAAAAAAGGGAAGGCATCAACAGACTTTTGTATTGCTATACCCTTTTCCACAAAAGTGTTACATGCAGTATATGTTAGATTTGGTTTAATATTTACATGCAGTTAAAAGTAAAAATAAAAAAATGGACTCTGAGCAAAATATTAGACAAATAACAAAGGACCACTTTAATCAAAAAGAAAGAAATGGAAGAAGTTCTGCTTACCTTCTACACGGAAGATGGTTAGATGAGGCCGGCAGTGGTATGAACCAAGGGCATTCCCTGCACAGTTCATCCACAACCCCTGGAAAACCCAAGTGGCTGTAATCACGGAGCTAGCTCTGCTGGTCACTCTCCATTCGTTAGACACAACCGCCCCAATTACAGCTCCGGTGCCAGAAATACAAAATATCAAAGCAAAAATCTGCATTCCAGACATAATTAATATTTTTGAACTAATATCAAACAAGCCTTAAACAATATTGCATGAATAAAAGTAAAAAGCAGGTGTTCTGCATTATAAGCAACTTGATCAAATTACACCTGCTACAAAAACATCAGATGCTTGTAAAACATAGTTTTCTTTGCTAGAGGTAGCCAGCCATGCAGAAGAGCAAAGTACATCCCCGTGGGGGTGTTTTACCTAGGCGATACAGGCAAACACTATTAAAAATTAATTGATGACTTAACCTATATTAGTAATAAGGTGAACATATAATAATATATTCAATTAGGTTTATGTCTGTGAATTTACAAATCATTAATGTTTTACAATTTGTGTACACATTTGGCTTTACCATTAATAATTTGCATTTCACTAACTAAATATGAAATCCAAGACAGTTTTTAGAGCAAAATCCAATCAAATAATTAATTGTGTGGTGACAGAGTTCTCAGCCATGGTGGTCCATTTTAAGACACAAATATTATGGAGTTTAACAAGTGGTTGCCCTCATAGAAGATCCCACATTATAAGTGAATAGAAAATACTGCTGCTAGATAACACACACAAAAATATTTGAAATTTAGAGGGCTGTTTTACTAAAACTGGAGAGTGCAAAATATGCTGCAGCTTTGCATGGTAGCCACTCAGCTTATAACTTCAGCTTGTTCAATTAAGCTTTGACAATAAAACCTGGAAGCTGATTGGTTTTTATGTAGAACTGCCGCAGATTTTGCACTCTCCAATTTTAGTAAATCAACCCCAAGGACTCTTTGGCAGAGTTGGACTGACACATTCTACTTCTTAGGCATTGACGGGAACCTGTAACGAGATAATGTATGGAATGATTATGCATGCTAATCACGAGTATTGTGCACTATGACAGTACTGTTAGCCTTTTTTATTTTTACAGGTTTATTACAGTCTAATTTTAATGTGCATTTGCAGTTATTTTGTTCTACATAAGATGCACATGTAAAATCTCTAACAGTGGTCTAATAGACCCAAAAATATCAGGGAAAATCACATTTTTATTTTAAGGATGGCACCTATCTAGTCACACTTGTTATGAAACTCAGTGTATAGACACTGTAAGCTGTGTGCAAGTGTAGAAAGTAGAAAAGTAGAGAGTAGAAGCTAAGATCAAGAACACGGGGGCACAACCTCAAACAAGCAGCAGGAGGAAAGTTCAAAACTAATCTTAGAAAGTATTATTTTACCGAAAGAGTAGCTGATGCTTGGAATAGACCTCCAGTGGAGCTAGTGATTCAGTGAATTGTAAGTGAGCTCAAACATGTTTTGAACACATATAGATCTATACTCACATATATCCATCTATATCTATAGATCATATTTTCTACTGCTACTCTTGTATGTAGGAAATACAGAGAAGTAACAATTTGGTGTGCTGGTGTATGATCTTTAGTAAATCAGTCCATCTGTGCTGACTCCTAGGGGTTGATTTACTAAAACTGGAGAGTGCAAAATCTGGTGCAGCTCTGCATAGAAACCAATCAACTTCCAGATTTGTTTTTGTCAAAGATTAATTGAACAAGCTGAAGTTAGAAGCTGAATGGCTACCATGCACAACTGCACCAGATTTTGCACTCTCCAGTTTTAGTAAACCAACCACTTAGAATCATATAAAAATATATACAAAATTAAATCCACAAAGGAGTGGCACAAAAAGGGTTAAATAAAAGATGTATGTGGTATAAAAAAATCTATTAATTGAAAAAAAAAAACATAAAAATGCCAATGACTGTGCAGGACTGTGCTGAGAAGCTATAATAGTAACTCTTACCTGCTTGTGACTTTTTGCTGCAACCTGTGCTGCAACCTGCGCTGCAGTCTGTGCTGGTTGTGCGGCTCGAACATTCTGTGCTGTTTGTGTGGCATATACCCTATTTACTGGAATTGGAGGCTTGGTGAGTCTGATATTCCTGATACACATGATACACCTGTCAGCCTGAAAGGTGAGAGAATTTCGCAGGACTGTGCTGAGAAGCTATAATAGTAACTTCTATTTGCTTGCGACTTTTTTGCTTGGTGAGTTTGATACACCGGATATGTCAGAGAGCCTGAGAGGTGAGAGGACTGTGCAGAACTGTGCTGAGAAGCTCAAATAATAACTCCTATCTGCTTGCGACTTTTTTTCTGCAACCAGTGCTGCAACCTGCGCAGCAATCTGTGCTGGTTTTGCAGCTCGAACACTCTGTGCTTTTAGTGTGGTTTATACCCCATTTAGTGGGGGAGATATTTTTTTTAAATCTGATTGGAGAGTCTGGCTTGTAGTTACTTACAGTCATACTGAAGCTACACTGAAGCAAGGGATAACTACTCGAGCCATGCATAGGAGGAATAAGGGGGATGGAACTATCCCAGCCTAGGGGGCTCAGGAGGGCCCTGGTCAACCTGATCACTGGGCACAAATGAATGAGCAAAATAAAGCGTGAAAATATACAATGGCACAGGAGATAGATCCCTGTCAAAATTTACAGGTGGAAGCCAACGATAAAAGATGTGTTTCAAGCTGTTCAACTATGTAATACCACATTATATACACTTGTAAACCAATTTCAGTATCTTCCTGAAGAAGTAACTATTATGACTATATCATGATATGGAAAAAATTTGAAATCGCACAACTGCCATGGAGGACAGAGTTAGCAATATCGAGAACACATTGGCCTTTATGCAGCGAGATCTTAAGGCAGTAGGCTTGCAATCCAAACACCATGCTAATTACTGTATATAGATAATTTAGAAAACAGACTCTGCAGAAATAATTTGAGGATAATTGACGTTCCAGAACAGATGGAGGGGAGAAATTCTGTGGAGTTTATGAAACAATGGTTGGCGGAGATTTTCGATAAAAAACATTTTTCTCAGTTTTTTTCGGTGGAGCGAACACACAGGATACCATCTAGACACCCTTCTCCTGGAAACCCCAGCGCCCATTTATTGTAAAAATGTTACATTACAGTGACAGAGGCAAAATCCTAGCCTTAGCTATAACAAAGGGCAATGTAGAAATAAATGGTTCAAAAAAGTCTTTATATCCGGACTACTCCAAAGAAGTGCAAAAACCGAGAGCACAATATACAGAAGTTAAAAAAAGACTCTGCAAAATACAAATATCGTATGGAATGTTATATCCAGCAAAACTCAGGATTTTTTCAAGGGATGAGACAGTGTTCTTTGATAATCCTAAAATGGCTATAGAATGGTTGGACAAAAATGAACAACATTCCTTAAGCCATAATAGCAAGCCTAAGAGCTAAGACTCTGTTATTTCTCCAGTATTTTTTCATTTTCTTTCTTTTCTTCATAGAGCTATTTTTGTCCCTTAATATTATAAGCTGAAAGCAGGAGTAGAACCTCTATTTTCCATTTTTTTTCTTTTTCTTTTTCTTGGTATCACGTGTGCTCATGTCCAGGCTCGGACTAGACCTCTTTTCTTCTTTTCTCTGACCCTTTTTGTTCCTCTGGGGGAAAATATTTTATATGTTAAATGTTTTTTCAGATTGTGGGTGTGGTTTGGTTCTTCCTTTTTTTGGGGGGGGGGGTCTCCTCTCTTCATATCTCATTTTGAGCCTATATTCAACCTCAATGATGGTAATAGCATGTCTGGTGGTTATGTGGTACAAAATGGAAAATGGAAAGCAGAGCCATATGTATACTCTGCATAGGGCTGATCATTCCTTATGCAAAAAGGATTGTTCACTATATATATTAATAATAATGTTAACATGAACAATAGATAGTGGCTAACGAGTTGGCATTAATATCTTGGAACATAAGAGGATTGAAAGAGCCAGTTAAAAAAAGGGCTATTTTTTCTACCTGCGAACAATATAAATTGTTAATAATCTGCCTGCAGAAAACACACCTTACTAAAGACATTACCTCTCTCATTCATTCATTATTTTCTAATTATTCTAGAGGGGTTAGTATATTAATTTCCTCCAGCATACAATTTTCTTGTGGCAGACATTAATAGATTTGCAGGGTAGATATGTATTATTGGTATGTACCCTGTTTTCCACAACATGTATAATAGATGTCAGTATATATCCCACCGCCATATCACTCAGAAATACTACGGAAGATAAATATATATTTGGCTGAATATCCTGGTATTCCAGTAATGATAATAGGGGACTTTAATAGCATTTCTTGATCTGAGTATGGATAGGTACCCAGCAGGTACTAAAACCGAAACCCCATTCACCAGATATGTGAAGGAAATGGGACTGTATGATATATGGCGCCTTATCAATCCCGAAGTTTGTGCTTTCACATGCTACTCACCTACTCATGGAACTTTATCCAGGATTGATACGGCCTTGGGTACAGAACTAACTTTATGACTGGTATCAAATATACAGTATCTAGCGAGGGGGATCTCAGATCATTCTCCAGTTTTACTTACCATGAAAAGAATCAATCCACAAACTAAAATATTTGGCGTATGAGTGTGTCATGGTTACAGCTACTACAAAATGAGGGAATCATGTGTCAACCATTTATTGATTTTTTTTATAATAATGCAGATACAGCATCACCACAAATGGTATGGAACACTATGAAGGCTCATCTAAGGGGGACATTGATACAAGCTATAAGCAGATATAAAAACAAATGTAAGGGTTGGGAAAATATGCTAGCGGCAGAGGTACAACAAAAAGAACTTAAATATATACAATGCCCAACACCCACAAATCAATCTATATGGAAAGATGTACAATTTCTAAATAAAAGAACAATTATGGAAAAGGCAGAAAAGACCCAAATTTCAATAAAAAATAGGCATTATGAGGAAGGAGTAAGTAGTGGCAAAATGTTGGCAGCAATAACTAAATCCTAGACCCAGTTTAATTTTATTCCTTATATATGTACAGAAATGGGGAATATTACCCATGAACAAGAAGATATATTGTCCTCTTTTGTCAGGTTCTACGGAGACCCATATCAGAGCAAGGCCCCATACCAAATGAAGGAACTCAGATTTTCTTAAATTCATTGACAATACCATCTATTTCTGAGGAAGCATCCTTAACACTGGAGGAATTAACTTGGGAAGTTTGGGAGTCTCCCAATGGGAAGGCCTCTGGCACAGACAGCTTACCATCAGAAATTTATAAAACATATGGTGATATATTAGTGCCAGAATTACTGAATGTCTTGAGTCAGGCTTATGACTCATTCAAACTTCCAGAATCCATGAATGATGCTTGCATCATTGTACTGCCGATGCCTGATAAGGATCACTCAATGCCAGAATCTTATCGCCCGATATCACTGCTAAACTCGGACGTCAAGATCCTGGCAAGAGTCTTGGCAAATAGACTTAATAAGGTCACTTATAGACTTAATAATGAAGAAACAGTCAAAAAAGTACCTTATATCTACTATTTACGGTTGTTTAATGGAGCAACCTCAAAAGACAAATAGTAGCTTAGCTAGAAGGAGATGTGAAAAATAGCTTGGGATAATGACAGACGAAACTTGGAGAACTATTTTAGAACACATACAGATGGTATCTGTATCACCTCAGCAATGTCTAACTCAACTATATATACAGTCCTGCTCACCATTATTGGCACCCCTTCATGTTTTGCATAACTGAGTGAATGTCTTCAGAAATAAATGGAAATGTACCAAATTTATATCAGCAGGATCTTTTAATTGGAGGTCCAAAGTAATTTAACAAAGACAATTGTTATTTCAACATAGATATTGTAATTATAAAGAAAAAACAGAAAACCAGCATGTGCACTAATATTGGCACCCCTCCTTAATATTTGGTTGCACACCCTTTGGCAGCGATGACAGCCTCCAAACGTTTCTTATATCCATCGATAAGCTTCTTGCACTTCTCGGGTGGCATTTTCTCCCACACTTCCTTTGCAATATGCTCAAGCTCTTGAACATTTGCAAGGTTCCTTTCTCCAATGGCAGTTTTCAGCTCCCCCCAAAGATTTTCAATTGGATTGAGATCAGGACTCATT
>BLSH010538044.1:277553-288526 GCA_018402905.1 Glandirana rugosa
GTACCCACAAGAGTGAGGACGCTAGGTTAAGGCCGCTGCGGGTGTCAGTACAATATTAATGACACCCTCAGATTGGTTCATAGATCGCAGTGCTAACTGTGGATTCTGATAGGAATTGGATCGCAGGAGTGAGAACACCCATGTGATCTGATTCTGGTGTGGGAAAAATAGGTCCCTGCACTGCTATGGCTGCAAAGGCTTGGCTAAATCAAATTTGAACCCTACAGACTAAGATTGGGATGCTATTAAAGTTCATGTGTGTATAAAGGCATGTGTCCCAATACTTTTGGCAAGATCGCAGATTGTGCAAGATTTGCAATGGTGGTGGAACCCTCATCCACATAAATGCTACATTTATATAAAACTTGGGGAAGGACATGAGTTATGTTTAACAACACAGGAAGAGCTGACAGCCTTTCTACAGGACGTAGCATGTTTGGGATTTAAACCTATGAACCCCAGCTTTGCTCAGCAGAAGTGCTAAGCCCTTAGCCACATTCATGGAGCATCCATTGCTGTGATGTCAAACAGTCCTAAGTCTCAGGGGTGCAATAAATGAACCAATGCAGATGTACTGTGGAAGGCTGGATAACCATTGAACAACCTGTTTCTGGCATATGCCATATGTTTTGAAGGTTTGTTATGGCTCAGTACTGTGAGCATTCTGCTATAGAACATCTCTCATTTTGGGGCATTTACCTTGGTAAGAAGCTGCAATAATTGCTGGATGGGAAATGTTAAGGCTGATTATAGTCCTTGCCCATAGAAAACATGTTACACAATTTACAATAGTGGTGGAACCCTCCTACACATAAATACTACATTTAGACATAATTTTGGTAAGAACAGAAAACCTCTCTACATGAAGTGATATTCTCAGGACGCGAACCCAGAACTTCTATGTTCCTAGGTAGAAGTGTTAAGCTGTTAGCCACCAGTCTGCCGAGTGTGCAGCCCTCCTACACATAGATACACATATACTGCTTTTATTTGCACATATAGGTGGTTTAGTCTGGAGTTTATTCTGTGCTATTTGGTGGTGCTTGGAGTGTAGAACAGTGATATTATTGCAACCGCAATGGTATTGTTTGGGCTTTGTGAAGATACCTGTGTGAGTTTGGGAAAAGATTTTTATGAGATGGACAGCAACAAGCAAAAGACAGAGAAAAACATGAGAAGATTGCACATTGTAATATTCTTAAAAACAAATTAGATTATTAAATAGCAACATTGTTGCAGGGACAATTTGTTTGAGAGAAAGATACATTTCATCTCAACATGAAAAGGATTTCTTTAGGGAAGTTACAATTGTACCATTAGAATCAATGGCTGAAACTTGCATTGGGCTTCTCAAGAAGCCATATTAGCCAACGCGAATTTGCCTTTGCAAGAATACATTATAGGCAAGTGTGAATTTGCGAATTTACTATACCACCCTCTAAAAAAGGCATGGGAGTTAAAATGAGGGAATTTTCTTGTCTGAGCATGCTCAGTTGTGCTGATGAAGAGTCAGGAAAAAAGGGGGAATTTGGCTCTTTTCAGACTTTCAATGATATTTCAGGTTATACATCACTTTTTTAAACAATTTAAAAGCAGATCATCATTAAACAAGATACTACATTTTTAAAAACAATTTAGGTGATCATATCATGCTCTAAACATTATTTCCATGTGCAATTCCCTTGCTTCTACCACGACTAGTTTTTTAGTCAGTTACTGTTGTTTGGGCGTTATAGTGAATTTGATTCTGGGACTATTTTCTCCCTCAGGGCTTTAGTGAATTCCATTTTCGCGCTAATTAGCGTGAATTTGCAATTCTGCACGTTAAAATTCACACAAAGGCAGAATCGCAATATAGTAAATGACCCCCTGTGTGTCCATTCAGACACAAAGCCATGGCTCGGCTCCGCTACCTTTTTCTCCTCATTGGTTCACTGACTTTGATGGCAGCGAGCGTCACCAGCCCAGGCTCTTGTGCAACAAGGTTAAGGGGGGGGGGGGGGCAGCTGCATACAGAGAAGGTTTTCATCTTAATGCATTAAGATGAAAAACATTCTGCCTTTAGAACCACTTTAATTCCTGAGCTGCATAAAAGGACCAAATAAAGGCAAAAAAAAAAAGATTTTTCTCACTTTCTACAAAGGCAATGAGAAACCAAAATGTTATATAATAAGTATTTCAGGGAATGCAAATTTATTGGCCACCCTCATAAATAGCCACGGGTTTGGTGAAACTTAAACCGCTTAATATTTGAAGGAATTAATAAAGTGTCTGAGACAAGTTCTATTTCAACCAATCGGCTTCTATATTTCATTTTTTTTCACACAGCAAATAGAAAATTAACATTTAAAAGCTGATTGACTGTGTTCCATTTAATACAAAGTAGAGAAAAGGGGGCGATTTACTAAAGGCAAATAGACTGTACACTTTGTAATATATTTTTCCACAGAGCTTAGTGAATGAGGTGAAGCTTTGCTGACTTCCATCATCCAATTATGTGCAAGCAAAAATGTGTTTTTTGTTTCTTTTCCAAGTACGTGATTGGTATGCTTTGCAAAGTGAAATTTTACTACACTTCACTAAGCTCTGGGGAAAATTCCCTTGCAATGTGCAACTTCTCTTGCAAAGTGATCAGACCATTTGTGCTGAGTAAGTCAAACCCAAAGTTTGTCTAAGCCACTCTTAAATTCTTCCAACTGTCCCATGTTATAACACAGTAGTGGGGCTCCGTATAACTGCTCTCTGCTGGTAAGTGCTTGCATCGATAAGAAAGATCTTCCTTTGATTTGCACACACAGGGGCACAGCGCCTCTTCAGATCATACAGCAGCCACCCACATGACATGCAGTGATGAGATCCTCCAGCTTGTAAACATTGCTGACAGGTCACCGCTCTCTCTCCCTTTTAACTCCCAATGACTGAATATATTAAGCAGTTTAGTATTTCCACTTTTGCAGCCAACCTAGGATAACACTTTTGGGATAACAATTTTCTACATGTTCTCATTCACAAAGTATAACTTAAAAAAATAAAAAAATAAATGCATCTTACCTTTTTTAGATGTTCTGAAAATTCCAGGACTGTAAAATCTTACATATCCTTTTTATTTATGAGGGGGCTGCTGTGTTTGGCATAATTAACCCTAAGTGCTCATTTACACTTGCTTTCTGCTTCAACACACATTAAGGGCTAGTTTACACCTGCTTCAAAACAAGGCTTCGGACACGCTTTGAGAGTACTAGTCAAAGCTCCTGTCACTATATTAAAATGGTTAGCTTACAGTCCTGTTTACACTTGCTTTTGCTTTGCTTTGCTTCAGCCTTACTTCAAAAATTATACCCCATGTAGCTTTAGTTGTGCTTCAAAGCGTCTTCAAAGCCTCCATAGAAGTCTATGGCAAAGCATGCTTGAAGCCCCACTGAATCCAACCGAAGCATCATCGAAGTCCCACTAAGCCTCATCGAAGCTCCACCAAAGCCTTGTCGAAGCCCCACCAAAGCCTCACTGAAGACTCATTGAAGCCCCACCTAAGCACCAAGCAAAAGCAATTTGTAAACAGGACTGTAAGCTAACCATTTTATTTAGTGACAGGAGCTTTGACTGGTGTTCAGAGAGCTTTACCAAAGCGTGTCCGAAACTGCAGAGGTGATCATATACCACCAAAAGAAAGCTCTATTTGTGGGAAAAAAGGGACGTCAACTTTGTTTGGGTACAACGTCGCGCAACCACGTAAGTGTCAGTCAAAATGACACAGTGCCGTATCGCAAAAATGGCCTGGTTATTAAGAGGGCAAATCCTTCTGGGGCTGAAGTGGTTAAACAAGCTAAAGTTAGAAACTGATTGGCTACCATGCACAGCTGCACCAGATTTTTCACTCTCCAGTTTTAGAAAATCAACCTGTCATGAAGCCACAGTAAACATTCATGTCTTGTCTGTTGCCTACCTTGCTGCATGTGTCCAGTTAGAGGCCAGGCCTCCCTCACCTGTGTGCTTTAGTAGCCCTCCTCAGCTGGGCTCCACCCCAGGCCCTAAATAGGAACATTATATAACACCTGGCAATGCAAGCCTCCTATGCCGATCAATGTTGTGGGGGTTTAGCTTTGTGTGTGGTTGTTCCTTTTGTATGCTCTGTGTCTATTTCCAGTTACCGATCTTTGGCTTGTTCTGACTATCCCTGCCTGCCTGATACCCCAATCTTCGGCTTGTTCTCTGTTTATCCCTGCCTTCCTGATACCCTGATCTTTGGCTTGTTCTCTGTTTCTCCTGTCTGCTGGTGGTCCTGACCCCTTGCTAAGCTGTAGCCAGCCGAGCATGAGATCCAGTTGCAGCCAAATTCATCTTCACCACCAGAGGCTCTGGCAAATACCTACTGGCTCTTAGACTCTGCGCCCTGGGGAAAACAAAGCACTAGCTCCCTGTGCTTCAGTGTCCATGCTCCAGGGGCCCCTCTTCTCATACCAGCCAGAGCTCATTAGCAGCAGTCAGCTATAGGTCCACAACCTTAGCGGTGCGCTTTGCAACCCTCGGTGCGATTCACACCCCATCGGTGCACACCTGTCACCTGAACCCAGGTGTCATGACACAACCCCAGTGTTCCTGTAGGGACTAAAACAAGAAGGGCTCAGCCATGTGTCCAGCATCATCTAACTGGCACAAGTCATATCCGCAACAGCCTTTCATTGGGTTATGCGCCAAGCTACAGCCAAAGTATTAAACACTGCTGCAAATACAGCTCAGAGTTACAACAGAACAGTCACTGCAAAAGAAAAAAGGTAAGAGAGCATATACAGTACGATGGCTACTATCAGTGTTTCATCAACAATTTTTAGTTGTTAGTCTGGCAAACCAGATCTACCAGTCCTAGCTTAAAATGAAGATGCCGCTGATAGGAGAGGTTTCATAGAAGTGTGTGAGAGCTCAGACCAAACCCATCTGCAGATGAGTGGATAGAGAAAACTCAAAAAGATCAAAGCACTATATCCCTGAGCAAAGATGGCGGTCTCCTTGTGCACATATGCAAATGTGAAATTGCCAAAGTATTGTGGGAAGAGCTACAGAAAGTAGATGAGAGGACAAATCTTAGCAATAAACTGTACTTAATTGGAAAGCTATACCAGGCTAAGCTAATAATAGGCCAGTTCATGCAAGACCGTAGTAAGATGGACTACAAAAGTGGTGGAATGCCGTGAGCTATAGGAGAATAAAATATTTTCATTTGGCAGCATTACTATTCAGTGGTCTCCCACGCAGGTTGGGACACTTGTTACAGCACTTGTTGCTTATCCTGGAAAATGTTCACATGTGTGTCATGCCAAAATATTTGTTCTTAGCTTTGTATAGAGTGGGGAAGGGTGTGAGCCACTGTAAGGGATATGGCAGAGAAGAACCGCTTGGAGCTGGCCAGTTCAGTATGCCTTATGTCAACTGATTGTTTCAGTTACTGTGAGCTTATAGCAGAAATGTCTCCTAGACCCTTCTCAGTAATGAATAGCTTTGATCAGTTGCTGACAATCCTCTGATCACAAGCATTTAATAAAATTCCATTGCGGTTCACTGCATTTTTAAAAAAATGTGTTGTGTGCTGTAATTTAAAAAAGATACATGCACCTGTTTGGTGTGATTTTTGTGCATTGTGCAGCTCATTCAAATGAATGTTTGAGGAATGTGGAGAAATAGCGGTGGACTTATTAGGGGGTCCTCATTGGTTTTGCTATCTTAAAGTATTGATGCTGAAAAAATTCTGGTTCCCGGGCAGGCTGCTTCTATGCCCTAGACTAGAGGATCTCTGCAGTCTCCTTGGCTTGTAGTGTAATGTAACAAAAATGGAAGTTGCTAAGAAGTCCAGATATGACTTTATTCCACTAAAAGTCAGGACAATCCAAAAAATATCGGGGTTAAAACATTTCCTCTTCTTCAGAGCTAAAATACAATATAAATAAACTAGAAGCGAACTGTACTTTTAATGATATTACTTCCAGAGTAATTACAAGCACAGGAGTTGTCAGTAGCTGTTTTAACGGGAAGACCGGAAGAAATAACATTAAAGGTCAAGTTCACTTCAAAACTATTCATGTTGTTTACAAGCCCTGATGAAGGGGACATCTTTGAGCTTCTGAAACGCATTGGCTACTTTTTGGATTGTCCCCCTGTCTTTTATTGGAACAAAGTTGTATCTGGACCTTTTAGCAGTGGTGTGGCCCTTCAATTTCCATTTTTGTTACATTCAAATTAATGTACTGCCCTAATACAATGCAGGTTAACATAAACATGCATGCATTAGCACAGTGTATAAGTAGACTTAAAGGGGTTGTAAAGACAGAAAGTTGTTTTATCCTAATTCATTCTATGCATTAAGATAATAAGACTTCTGTGTGCAGCAGCCCCCCTCAGCCCCAATAACACTTACCTGAGGTCCTTCTCTGTCCAGCGATGTCCACCAGTGTCTCAGTCATCCGAGATTCTCCCTCCTGATTGGTTGAGACACAGCAGCGGCAGCCAATGGCTCAATCAAAGTCAGCTAGCCAATCAGGGGAGAAAGGGGGTGGGGCTGGGTCAGGGGTCTGTGTCTTAATGGACAGGAGGGAGGGGCCAGGAGCCCAGAAGAGGGACCCGAGAAGAGGAGGACCCAGGCTGTTCTGTATAAAACTACAACAGAGCAGATAAGTATAACATGTTTGTTATTTTTATAGGGGAAAAAATAGACTTTACAATCACTTTAAAGTGTATTTCCACTCTTATAGTGACATTTGAGAAAAGCCCACTATATGTTTATTATGTTCCATTCACACACTATACCTAAATAACAGAGAAAAAAATCATACCTTTTAGTTGTTTCTTAGGAGAAGGGGTTATGGCAAACATTTCTGAACACCTTCATTCAGGGTGAGTCTGTCCCAATAAAAAAGGCTAAGGACTGCCTGAATGTCCTCATTAACACACAATACAACTTCTAAAGCTGGCTATATACTGTACACATTTTGGCTAGTTCCTGTTGAAATTCATTTAGCGGGGGCAGTGGCGTAGCGTGGGTTGTCAGCACCCGGGGCAAGGCAAGTAATTTGCGCCCCCTAACCTGCGGACTTTTAGCACTCCCCGAGTCCCTTTCTACAATAGTCCTGACCAGCCTGATTCCTACACTGGCCACTACACTGATCTCCCTGTCCACTACCCTGACCCTTACACTGACCTACATGATTCCTATACTGACCACTACACTCCACTGACTGCACTGTCCACTACACTGCACTGTCCACTACACTGACTGCACACTACAATCCACTGACTGCACTGTCCACTACACTGCACTGTCCACTACACTGACTGCACTGTCCACTACACTACACTGCACTGTCCACTACACTGCACTGTCCACTACACTACACTGTCCACTCCACTGCCTGCACTGTACACTCCACTGACTGCACTGTCCACTACACTGACTGCACTGTCCACTACACTGTCCACTCCACTGCACTGTCCACTCCACTACACTCCACTGTCCACTACACTACACTGTCCACTCCACTGTCCACTGCACTTTCCTGTCCACTACACTCCACTGTCCACTACACTGCCCACTCCACCCCGCTGTCCACTGCACTCCACTGTCCACTGCACTCCGCTGTCCACTGCACTCTCCACTACACTCCGCTGTCCACTACACTCCACTATCCACTACACTCCACTGTCCACTACACTTCATTGTCCACTACACTCCACTGTCCACTCCACTGTCCACTCCGCTGTCCACTACACTCCGCTGTCCACTACACTCCGATGTCCACTACACTCCGCTGTCCACTACACTCCGCTGTCCACTACACTCCGCTGTCCACTACACTGCACTGTCTCCACTATACTGCACTGACTCCACTATACTGCACTGACTCCACTGCACTGTTCACAACACTGCACACTACACTCCACTGTCCACTACACTCCACTGTCCACTACACTCCACTGTCCACTACACTACACTGTCCACTACACTGCACTACACTGTCCACTCCACTCCACTGCACTGTCCACTCCACTGCACTGCACACTACACTTACTACACTCCACTGTCCACTACCTACAGTATTCCTACACTGACCACTACACAGCGTGACTCTCTAGCTGCTCTTCTAGACTTCTACTCTCTCTCTGGCTGGCTGCTCCCTCTCCCCAGGCTGTGTCCATCGCCCAGGGGCCAGCAACATGACTCACGAGGGAGTCTGACTCTTACCTTTATTTGTGCTCCATCGTCCGGATGAGAGGAGGAAGAGGAGAAGACGGCAGCGGCTTACCATTTCCATTTCCATTTCCTGTGTTCCCGCGCTCTAGCCGCCATGTTCAGTCTCCGGCGTCCTGTGATTGAGCGAATGGGATCATGTGTGAGGGCGGGACTCCAGGAGCAACCGTGATCGCGGACAGGCCAGCTCCGCCGCCGCACATGACCCCATTCACCCAATTACAGGGCACCAGAGACTGAACATGGCGGCCAGAGCGCGGGGACCCAGGAAATTAAAAAATGAGGAGGAAGCCAGTAGTGACACACACTGGCACGGAATTTCGCCCCCCTAAATGTTGCGCCCGGGGCCACGGCCCCCTTCGCATCCCCCATGCTACGCCACTGAGCGGGGGACCCTGGCAGCCCCTTCCCACCCAAAGCCAGGCAGAAAATTGTCAGACAGCATGTAATCAGATGCAGCTGCTGTTCAGGTATTTTGAAAGCTGTCCATGCATGCAGTTAGCGTGGATGGAGGAATCTGTTCATTTTTTTCCTTCAGCTGAAGGGAAAAAAATCTATTTGTGCGTGCTCAGCTTTAATCTTGAAACCTTTGTTAGGACAGAGAGTGCACAAATATAATTTACAACTGATAATGTGATATTCCAGCAGAGTACAGACAATGTAGTTCTAAAGGCTCAAGGTTTTTTACATTCATGCGTTTTATGCATGAAAGAAAAAAAATCTCTGTGCAGCAGCTCCCCCAGCCCCCTGTAATACTTATCTGAGTCCCATCTCGATCCAGCGATGTGCACGAGAGCTTTGGCTCTCCGGGGACTCTCCTTCCTCATTGGCTGAGACAGCAGCAGGAGCCATTGGCTCCCACTGCTGTCAATCACAGCTAGTGAGCCAATGAGGAGAGAGAGGTGCGCGGCTGAACCTCAGGAATGAGCCTTCTTGGGTGCCCCTACTGCAAGCTGCTTGCTCTGGGGGCACTCGGCAGGAGGATGGGGCCAAGAACGCCCGTGAGGGACCTGATGTGATGAACGCGGGTAAATTTGCTTCAAAACAAATATAAACATGGCAGGTTTCCAACGTCTATTTTACCTTGGAAGAATAAGGGGGTGCCAGCAGTTCCCTATATGATCTGACATAGGGGTGTTTGGACTTGAAACGCTACACATTGTCTGAGGAAAGTAAATATGTCCATATTGTGGCTGTGCCAGTGATATTTTGGAAGTTGTAAAACATGCTAAAGTTTCAGTTAGAACTGCTAAACTGTGTGCACCTTATATGGATTTAGCTATTTACAACAGGCATCTGTTGGTTCTCTGGATTCGAAAGGTGAGTTTTATTAAGGTTTCCAGCCTTGAATTGTGGGTTGGGTAATGGAAAAGTCTGTGTGTCTGATCAATGGATTGATAAGCTCACAGTTAACAGTTTGTGTATTGGATAACTGAAAGAGAAAAGTAGGGGCAAGGTCACTGTGGTGTGCCCTTTACAAGACAACATGGCTATGGTGAGCTGCGACATAACAAAGTGGCCGCTGCGCACACAGCTAGGCGTTAGCACAGTACGCATCACTGTTACACCTGAGAAGAGGATGTGGGCTGCTCTGTGCAAAACCACTACACACAGCAGGTGAGTATAACATGTTTGTAATTAAAAAAAAAAAAAAGCTTTTAATATCACTTTAATTATGGCATACACAGCTCCCCAGCACCCTTATAAACAAATAGAAAAAAGTATGAGTTTTCAGTGCTGGAGTTTCTAGAGAAGACCATCTAAAAAGGTAAGCTGCAATTTTTAAATATTTTTAGGTTGTGCTATGTGAACTGGAACATGTAACAAATATGCATCGCTTACTAGCTCATTATGAAATACTTACCTTAGAACGAAGCCCTTCAGTGGCGCCCACACACCGATCAGATGGCTGACATCTTCCCCGGTGTTTCTTCCAGGTTTGTAGGCTCTGACACTGTGATTGGCCAGAGCTGCGATGACGTCACTCCCGTGCATGCACGCGGGAGCCACTGATCACGGCACAGGCCCTGAATTAACAGCACAGGCAGCCGTTCCTTCAGAGTGCATGTGCTGATTACGTCATTGGCCGCGTATATAGTAAATATCTTTTAAACTATGCTAGTTTAGGAGATATTTACAGTATCTACAGGTAAGCCTTATTATAGGCTTACCTGTAGGTACAATTAACCGCCTCAGGACCGCCCACCGTCAAATGACGGCGGAGCGGTCCTGCTCTCCCAGCGGGTGGACGTCATATGACGTCCTCCCTTTAAGCCGGGATTGCGCGCGATCGGGCGCGCGCATCCCGGCTCTGTCGGTGTCGGCGTGTCCCCAGGACACGCCGCTTCACCGACAGGGGTGAACAGCCATTGGTTATGGCTGTTCACCACGTGATCGGCTGTGACAAAGTCACAGCTGATCACAAACGGCGCGCCCGCCGTTCGCACGGCGCATGCGCGCAATCGGGAGCGCGCTGCGCGTGCGTGTCGGTGGCGGCGTGTTCCCGGGGAACACTGCCTGTCACCGACACAGGTATCAGCCGCTGGCCGGCGGCTGATACCTTGTGATCGGCTGTGATCTGCTTCACAGCCGATCACATACAGTGTAAACAGAGCGGTAACTCACTGTTACCAGCTCTTCTCTCCTCACACAGAGTCCAGTGTGAGGAGAGAAGAGCTGGGATCAGTGAGTTACTGATCTGTAATGTAAAAGCACACTGACACTGCCCCCCCTGCCCCCC
>BLSH010538044.1:329010-339432 GCA_018402905.1 Glandirana rugosa
CCATGCGGCTACCAGACCACTGTCCATGAGTCCATGAGACTACCCGTCCACTGTCCATGAGCCCATGAGACTACTCGAGAGTACCCGAGTACCTGTCACCTGCTCATCAGAGTACCCGAGTACCTGTCACCTGCCCATCAGAGTACCTGAGTACCTGTCACCAGACCATCGGCGTACCTGAGTACCTGTCACCAGCCCATCTGAGTACCCAAGTACCTGTCACCAGCCCATCAGAGTACCCGAGTACCTGTCACCTGCCCATCAGAGAACCTGAGTACCTGTCACCAGCCCAGCAAAGTACCAGAGTTCCTGTCACCAGCCCATTAGAGTACCCAAGTACTTGTCACCAGACCATCAGCATACCCGAGTACCTGTCACCAGACCATCAGCGTACCAGAGTACCTGTCACCTGCCCACCTGAGTACCCTACTACCTGTCACCACCCCATCTGAGTACCCGAGTACCTGTCACCTGCCCTTCTGAGTACTCGAGCACCTATCACCAGCCCATCAGAGTACCCGAGTACCTGTCACCAGCCCATCAGAATACCCGAGTACCTGTCACCTGCCCTTCAGATTACCCGAGTACCTGCCACCAACCCATCTGAGTAAACGAGTACCTATCTGCAGCCCATCAGAGTACCCAAATACCTTTTACCAGTCCATCAGATTACTCGAGTACCTGTCTCCAGCCCATCAAAGTACCCGAGTACCTATCTGCAGCCCATCAGAAAACCTGAGTACCTATCTGCAGCCCATCAGAGTACCCGAGTACCTATCTGCAGCCCATGCCTCACAATATATACCTTGGGTGTTTTCTTTCCAAAATGGGGTCATTTTGGGGGTAATTCCACTGCCCTGGTGCTCCAGGGCCTTCAAAAGTGTGATAGGTATGAAAGAAATTTTATGTGTAATTTATGCTCCTAGAACGCCTGACGGTGCTCCCTGCATGTTCGGCCTCTATATGTGGCCAGGTTGTGTAAAAGTCTCACACATGTGGTATCACCATACTCAGGATGAGTAGCAGAATATATTTTGGGGGGTATCTTTTGCTATGTACATGCTATGTGTTAGAAATATCTTATAAATTGACCACTTTGTGTAAAAATAAAAGTGTTTTCATTTTCTTTCCACGTTTTTCGAAGACTCGTGGAAAAAAAATGAACCATTCAAAAGACTCATAATGCCTCATAGATTATACATTGGGGTGTTTGCTTTCCAAAATGGGGTCATTTTGTGGGTAATTCCATTGTCCTGGTGCTCCAGGGCCTTCAAAAGTGTAATAGGTGGTTAGGAAATTAGATGTGAAATTTCTGCTCCTAGAATGCCTGACGGTGCTCCCTGCATGTTGGACCTCTCTATGTGGCCAGGCTGTGTAAAAGTCTCACACATGTGGTATTGCCATACTCGGGATGAGTAGCAGAATATATTTTGGTGGGTAATTTTGCTATGTACATGCTATGTGTTAGAAATATCTTATAAATTGACCACTTTGTGTAAAAATAAAAGTGTTTTCATTTTCTTTCCACGTTTTTTGAAGACTTGTGGAAAAAAATTAAACATTCAAATGACTTATAATGCCTCATAGATTATAAGTCGGGGTGTTTTCTTTCCAAAATGGGGTAATTTTGTGGGTAATTCCATTGTCCTGGTGCTTCAAGTCCTTCAAAAGTGTAATAGGTCCTTAGGAAGATAGATGTGAAAATTCTGTTACTAGAATGCATGACGGTGCTCCCTGCATGTTGGATCTCTCTATGTGGCCAGGCTGTGAAAAAGTCTCACACATGTGGTATTGCCATACTCGGGGAGGGTAGCAGAATGTATTTTGAGGTGTAATTGGAAGTGTGCATATGCAGTGTGTGAGAAATAACTTGTTGTTATGACAATTTTGTGCAAGAAAAAATAATTTCTTAATCTTCCCAAGAATTGTGGGAAAAAAGTACAACTTCAAAAAACTTGCCATGCCTCTTACTAAATACCTTGGAATGTCTACTTTTCAAAAAGGGGTAATTTGGGGGTATTTTTACATTCCTAACATTTCAGGGCCTCAAGAAATGAGATAGGCCATCAGTACATCAGGTGTGATCAATTTTCAATGATTGGCACCCTAGCTTGTAGACTCTATAACTTTCACAAAGACCAAATAATATACATTTATTTGGGTTATTTTTACCAAAGATAGGTAGCAGTATAGGTTTTGGCCCAAATTTATGAACAAAAGTTAATTATTTTCAAAATTTTATCACAGAAAAAAAACTGTTTTTTTTTTTTTCAAAATGTTCGCACTTTTTTCACTTATGTCGCAAAAAAGAAAAAACCCAGAGGTTATTAAATACCACCAAAAGAAAGCTCTATTTGTGTGAAAAAATGATAAAAATTTTGTTTGGGTACAGTGTAGCATGAGAGAGTAATTGTCATTCAAAGTGTGAGAGCGCTGAAAGCTGAAAATTGGTCTGGGCAGGAAGGGGGTATAAACGGGTCCTGTATTGAAGTGGTTAAACAAGCCTTTAAATATGATGCAATTTCTCCAATAGAACAGATTCTGGTGAGTTTGCATTGCTTACAACATGAGTGGTGGTGGAGTACTTTTTTCAGTTGGAAGATGGAATATATGGATTTATAATCATTCACTCCTTTGAGCATGGTGGATGAACTATTTCTTTTGAGACCTATTCACATAAGATAATTTGCGAGTTACCTGGACTTTTTTGACAATTGATTTTGCACTTATTGCTTTTTGTTTGCACACAATTGTATATTGATTACTTTCTATGCACATGTATGTGAATTTAAAGAGGGAGTAGCGCCACTTCCTTTATTTAATGTAACACATATTTTCGGGTGAGGGTATTCACTCTCACAAAAAGGGGGAAGCTGAATTCCCTATCTATAAAAACTAGTGGCGCCAACCTTGTTAATTATTTTACATCAAAACTTTTTTTAAATGTATACTTTTTAAAATCTTCTATTTTTTTTTTTTTTTAGGTCATTGTTCTGACTTTCAGATTTAGATTATTTTGCATTATTTGTTAGGTATTGCAGGATACCCCTGCTTACTATGGCTCCTGAGAACTCCAGGAACAACCTTCTTGTCGCTTGATTTTGAGCTCTTTCTCTTTTAGAGCATGAAAGAATGTGCACACAGCACAGTTTGCTTGGGAAAATGTTTGCTCACATATTATATCGGCAAAGGAACAAGCACAACTTTGCATATTTTTTACTCCTTTATACATTTAGTGGATTGGGCCCATAGAGTATTTTTCAGGGGATCGGGCACATAGAGTATTTTTATTTTGGCACTTATAAACTTGTAAGACAGTAATGTGGATTGGCCTTTACTTCTACTGGCTCAAAATGTATTTTATGTTACGTCAGACAGTTACATTAACTGCTGCAATACATGCAATAATGTTTGTGAAATGTAAATAGTTTATTGACGTTCATTGGATTAATATCTGAGACATTCCTTTGTGATATCACATATCTTCTAACAGTGGATGTTTTATCATTGACAGGTTTAAATGACTCATAGGAATTCAAGGACTTTTGTAAATTACAGCATGTTGTGTCATATTGTTAAAACAAAATCACAGAAAAAGGTCTAAAGTAAGATGTCAAAAGGCTTAGCAGTGTTAGTTTAAACTCTCATATATGGAAAACAGATCCCACTTTTAAATATGTGGAGCTAGGCTGGGTTCACGTTGTTGCGCTGTGGTAACACCATGTGCGTTACAGTGCATTACAATGCACACTACAGTGCGTTGTGGTGCATTACGTGTAAAAAGTAGTGCATACACAATTTTTTGTCTATTTTGCGTTAAAGTGGATGTAAACCCGATTCATGAACTTTGAGCTGGGCACATATATCTGCAGTGTTTTGTTATCTCTCTTCAAAGCACTTAGTCTTGTAGCTCTGTCCTGCCCTGTTCCTCTGTTATCAGCCTGGTAAATTTTGACCAGCGGCGGCTGGTGTATAAGGGGCGCTTGGGCGCCGCCTCTGCTGACAAGTGAAAAAAAAAAAAAAAGTCAGCCCGGCCCCCATTCAGGAGGCGCCAGTACATTGACTTTTCTTTTTTTTTTTTTCTCCCTCGGCTCCTTGCTGTCAGCTGACAGCAAGTAGTGAGCCGATTGGTCAGTCATTAAAGTGTGTGGGGAGCGGTGTGTGCCTCTCCTCCAATCAGCTGTCTAACAGTGTCTAGCAATAATCCCCTGCTAAAGGGGAATCAGGAATTGAAAATTCTAACAAGACGTGCACTTTCTAAACTTTATATAAATGTAGGGAGATTTGTTTCATCTCTGCGTATCATCTGGGGCTGTTCACTTCACTGGGTATATGTGAGGGTTTACATCCACTTTAACCTCTTTCATTACCACACAGCAGATGAATGAACCCAGCCTTACAACATCAGCACATCAGGTTGTCGGCTCTTCTCTGCCTCCTCAGGATTACCATGTGGCCACCAGTGAACTACTGACGAGGCTTACTTCATGATGCAAGCCTCCTTGATTTTTACATGAGCCGAGTGGACCTCGACTGCTGACACCGTGGAACTCCTACTTAACCACAATTGCTTCTGATCTCTGTGATGGGCATCACAGGGATCTGGTAAGTAGGCATTTTTGTCATCTTTCACTGGTGGAGGTTTGCACAGTCACTTTACTTCATCTGAAGATCTGGATTGATGCACTTTTGGCAATTCAATGGAGATTGTGAAGTCACCTTACTCTGCATTTGATATTCATCTATACTGGACAAAACTTTGCTATTTTGTACATTGAAGTTGGACTTTTTATTATTATTATTCATTGTCATATCCCACGGGGTATTAAGGACCACTATCCATCGGACACAGTTTTTGCTATATTTGCACATTGAATTGGACTTTATGATTGATTCACAGTCCTTTTTTATTTTATATTTATATTCAGAATCACATTGCACCGTTTATGGTTATGCATACTTAGCTTCGAGTTATCCTGACTCCTAGGGGCCATTTTTATTAATGAACTTTACTTACATTCATTTGATAATTTTGAATTAAGCACTTTAGTGTTTGTATTACTCATATAAAATGATTGGTTTATGCACTATATGCACCTATACATTTATTCTTATGCAAAGTGTTGCCACCTCATCCTAGTGGTAAGGACAAAGAGCTAGGTTAATATAGACATCATTACAAACCTTTTGGGCAAAACCCATTTACACCAGCAGCTCTACCAGAACAAGTTCCTTTTGCGCTGGCTTAGGAAATTTCCTTCATTTACTTATACATCAGAAATTCCGCCTGCCCTGTAATAAAAGTATATAAAAAAAACTATTATGTGGCAATGCAGTATCAGTTTAACCTCTAATATCCTATTTTTTCAAGCTGTTTCAGCTTTACTGCATACACGTTAATGTTTATTTAAATGGGCAGCAAATGTATGAAAACATAGGTTTAAGAGAACCTGCATTATTTTTCTGATGCATCACATCACAATGATGATTCACATCAGTGTTTTAAGGTGCTAACATGCACATGCATTGTTGTGTATTGGCTAGGTACCTTTAAAATAATAGGCGCTGCAGTGCACTTCCCTTTGCATACTAGCACATTATGTTAAACTTACCTGAAAACAAAGCCTTCCAGCACCGAGCTGTCACCGCTGCAGGCGCTTCCATCTTCACCCAGTCTTCCGGGTCAACAGACTCCTGCTGTGTGATTGGATGGAGCTGCAATGAGGTCACTCCAGCGTATGCGTGCGGGAGTCGCCATTTACGACACAGGACTCTAAATGAACAGCCCAGGTAGCCTTTCAATCAGAGCACATGCGAAGGTGACGTCACCGGCTGCATGTACAGTAAATATCTCCTAACCGGTGCACATTTTGAAGATATTTACAGTACCTATAGGTAAGCCTTATTAGGTAAGCCTTATTATAGGTACACCTATAGGTAAGAGTCAGAGATGGGATTTTATTCCCACTTTAAGTCAGGAGTTTGTTGATCAAAGGCAATTTACTGAAAGTAAATGTACTGTAATTATGTGTGAAGGCTCCTGAAGTACCTCAGCAGCCAAATACAAAATACGCTTGTTGTGAGTTCCTCCAGGCTGATACTGTCTTATTATGGTGGTATGGCTTGAGGTGATCCTATCACAAATGGCCATTCATTTTTCCTGCTCTGCAGTAATTTGGTGTGATTTATTCACGTTCCTAGGCTACATACATACAGTATAAGGCTTATTCCTTCCATAAAACACGTGAGTGCATTATTTTGTTTGTATAATCACCAAATAAAGTGTATTATTGTGCAAGATTGTTGCGTTTCCATTTTTGTCTTTTCTTTTTTATGTTTCAGTGCCCACCCACACTGCCAGGGTTAAATGCTCATTAAGTCTAGGGGTTAAGAAATGAGCTGTAATACTTAGGCTAGTCTTTGCTCCCCTGGCCAACAACATTATTCTTTTCTTTCCAGCACTGGTGGTGAGCAGGCCTTTGCCGTCCTGATGTACAATGCAGTACTGTCTGTTCGGCATGGTGGTGAGAGAACTGCTCAAAGTTCAGTTTGCAGGATATTCGACAAACAATTTAAACAATTTGAGGTCCCCGAGCAGCCGAACCACACTGAAGTCTGTGAAAGGCAAATCTTGTATTTTTTTGTTTTTTAAGGCACAGGTAGCTGGGCACTACAAAAGGCCATTTACCAATGCAAACAAAAAAAATCCATTCAGTGGGGAATGGGTCTTTAATAAGGCTTAGAGGGCAACATTGTGATGCTGGTTGACTTCATTATGGTCATGACCATATTGAGTCAATGATATTAGCCAGGATGCCTGCTAGCTTGTTTGCTATGTGAAACAAGCTGGAGGGTGGACCGGAAAGTAATTTATTTAGTGAAAGTACATGTAATACTGCTCCAGGTCACTCCATGTTTCCTGGACTCCTACTGGGTGCATAACTAGCTCATTACTGAGAATGTAGCAAACGGATTAAGTGCTCTCTAGTGTGAAATGTCTCACTTCTCCCATTATATGAATTTGTACCAATAAAGAATTGTTACTGGAGTGTGGTCAGACATTTAGTAATGGTACGAGGGGAGACCAATCAGTAATACCACCTCTGAATGCATAACTTCCCAAACCTCCCAAAGAACCACACATGCTTGCTCTACATTAGCAACATTGAAGCAACAGGCAGAGAAGAGGTGCCATATCCCTTCCTCACAGCCTATCAGTAGTCTCTGAAGCATGAAGCAAGATCTGAATGTGGATCATGCTGCAGAGGAAAGGAAGATTTATGTCTAAATTCCCCTTAGGCTAGGGTCACATCCATGTGGCTCTGAGAGCCGTGTTTGCACGGCCACAGCAGCTTATTCATTTGAATGTGTTCTAGTGCCTGAATTTCCATGCAGGAAAAAAGGTTCCTGCACCTTTTTTTAAAACACAGCCATGGGGAAATTGCATGGTGCTTTTCCAAAAATGTGCTGTGTCCACAAACCTCATGTCCACAAAAGAGCAGTATGTTTTGGCTGTGGGTGCAGGAACAGGTGCGATTTACATGCCTTCCTGTACCCTTAAACACCTGCACAAGTGTGAACCAGGGGCAAACTGACATTTCCATGGGGCCCCCGGGCAACAGGAGTTTATGGGGCTCCGTGGTTTAAACATGGCTGCACGGCATCCAACTTTATGACGCAATATTAATGTGTCAGGCCCGCGTGGAGGAGCCCCAAGCTCGGTGACATGCAGACTTAAAGCCCAATGACCCAATAAAGGTATCGGGAACCTCTCATGGGCAGTGCCACCCCTAAAGTCTCATTTGTGAGAGAGAAAGGGACTAAGAAGACATCCACAGTTTCTTTCTCTGTAGCCTAAACTTGCACTGCAGACTAATGAACAGGAGACAGGCTCTGGTGGGAGAGGAAAGGAGAGGGCACCCTGGAGGTATTCCAGAATCCCCCTTACATCCTCCAGAGTGCCCCCTTACATTCTCTAAAATATCCCCTTAGTAATACTGTACTAAGGGGGCACTCTGGAGGATGTAAAGAGACACTCTAGAAGCACTAAAGGGCACTCTGAAGGTACTAAATTAGTACCTTCAGAGTGCCCCTTACATCCTCCTGTAGAGTACCCCATTATTGCCCCCTTATGTCCTGCTCCCCCAGAGTGACCCTATTTAAATACCTGCTGGCCTGGTCACAACTCATTACTTATAAAACACTTTAGAAAAAAGATCCTTGTCAGTGATTAAAGTGTCTTATCACCAGCCACTTGTGAGTTGTGAGCTGCCAAGGGAACCAGATGTACTTGACGCTTACTTCCCCTTTGTTTGCCCACAGAAATCACAGGTGCAGCAGAGGGCAGAAATTGTGACGGAATTGTGCTGAGCAAGACAGGTGCTCTTAATGTGCCCCCTCTCCTATTGTGGTGTTTAACCACTTGCCAACCGTGTAATGTAATTACACGGCCGCAAGTGGGATCCATTGTTCTAACGCGTACTATAACGTCTTCACAGAATCGCGCGCCCCCTGGGGCGCGCACACGGGAGTCTCCGTGCTCGTCGGGTTCACGGGACCCCGCGGCTCACGGATCGCGGTGAAGGGCCAATGTCAGCTCTCTTCTCTCCTCACCCCGATCCAGTTTGTGAGGAGAGGAGAGAGATCGATGCCCTGCAGTGCAAGACTGTAAGTTTTGTTTTAAATACACTGTGCCCAGCAGTGCCCAGCCGTGACCAGCAGAGTTCAAGTTCTGCTGCTAGTGCCACATCTGTGCCACCTGTGCCACCATAGTGCCACCACAGTGCCACATCGGTGCCCTACAGTGCCACCAGTGCCAATAAAGTGCCACAAAAGTGCCCTACAGTGCCATCAGTGTCACCACAGCGCTCATCAGTGCCACCAGAGTGCCCATCAGTGCCACCAGAGTGCCACCTGTGCCCACCAGTGCCACCTGTGCCCATCAGTGCCACTACAGCGCTCACCTGTGCAATTAGTGCCACATCAGTGCCACCTCAGTGCCCCACCAGTGCCACATCAGTGCCACACACCAGTGATCACCTGTGCCACCTGTGCCAATACAGTGCTTATCAGTCAAACTACAGTACTCATCTATGCCATCAGTGCCATCAGAGTGCCCATCAGTGCCACTATAGTCCCACCTGTGCCCACCAGTGCCACCTGTGCCCATCAGTGCCACCAGTGCCCATCAGTGCTACCTGTGCTAATCAGTGCCCCTACAGTGCTTATCTGTACCATCAGTGTCACTGCAGTGCCACACGTGCCCATCAGTGTCACATTAGTGCCACACCAGTGCCACCTGTGCCTTCGTTGCCACTAGCGTGTTCATCAAATTAAAACAGAAAACTTCCGCGCTGGGTCAAACTATGCAAAAAATGGTTAGTCCATGAGTCCTTTTAATATAAGAAAATAGGCGACAAAGAAGAAGTATAGATGTAGAGACAGGACCAATATCCCTTAAAGGTGCTCGTGTTCAGATAAACAGAGGATTTTCACTCTGTGCTGGTTGCGCCCCACAAGGATGTGCACTCACCGTCACTCCAGTGACCACCTATCGCTAGTGTGGTCAAGGTAAGCTTGATGGGGGAACCCCCTTCTATGTTCTCCTTTGTAATGGCACTCCAGTACTTTGCTCCATCACATTAGTGTGGCATGAATAGGAGGAGGAAAAAACTCATAGTGCAAGTACGTCTGTACCAAGTTTATTATAAAAAACTAAAAACAAGTACAATTTGCACTCACATGTTAGGGTGCCCGCATATCCCGGCACCAGGTTCAAAGGCAGCTGATTCGTTTTGGGGAATCACCCTGTTTGGATGGCGATCGTTCAACTGATGGTCTTTAAGCTTAAATTATTTAAAATTCGCCCCTTCTAAATTATTTTTCTGAAAAATTTGCCCAATTATATACCCCCAACCAAAACATCTCTATTGACGAGTCCCTTTTAAAATTCACAGGCAGGCCGGCCATAAAACAGTTTATCCCCAGCAAAAGGGCCCGATATGGGGTTAAAGTGTACAAACATTGTGACCGAGCCACCGGCTACATCTATTCCTTCTTGATCTATGAAGGAAAGGACACCCAACTGCATATATTGGAGCCAGTGGAAAAGTTGTTTGGGAGCTTATTTATCCACTACTTGGAAAAGGTTACCACCTTTATGTGGATAACTTTTATTCAAGTTTGCCCCTCTTCCGCAACCTTTACCAGAGGCAGACTCCAGCATGCGGTACGGTCAGAGCCAACAGAAAAGGCTCCCCGCAAAGGCTCGTTAACGAAAGGCTACAAAGAGGGGAGACGGCGTCTTTGCGGAACCAGGAGCTATTGGCTGTCAAGTGGAGGGACAGACGGAACATCCACATGCTGACTTCAATACAAAATGACACCTATGTGGAAATCCCCAGGAGGAGAGGAGACACAATC
>BLSH010538044.1:339442-356733 GCA_018402905.1 Glandirana rugosa
TTCATATTTACATCTCTGTCCTGGTTATAGGGAATTTCCACGAGCACAAGTCTATTTGCCTGTTTGGCAGTGAGGTCGCTGGTGGATAGCGATCACACCAGTTCCATTCGAACTACCCCCTTGGGGGAAGATACAAGAGGAAAGATTACCGTGAGGTCATGAAACGAGGTAGTGTAATCACACCGTATTCGAATTGGCGAATTGTTGGCGGGGTATCTGTTAACTGCAGATGTTCCGCCAACGAATTGGTGAAGTCGGGGCCTTCCTAAACGACGAAATCCTGGCCTCGGGAAAAACGTTAAACCGTGAAGCGGCGAAGTTTACACTGCATTGCATGACCGCGTAATTACCATTTGAAGCGGCGAAGTGCCAAATTGCAAAAAGGGCTCCGGTCCTAAAGCAGCAAATCCTTCCGGGGCTGAAGTGGTTAAGCAACCGCCTTGTAGACGTCAATTGTCTATGGGGCGGTTGTTAAGCGGTTAAGCTTATGCCACACTAATGTGATGGAGCAAAGTACTGGAGTGCCATTAGAAAGGAGAACATAGAAGGGGGTTCCCCCATCAAGCTTACCTTGACCACACTAGCGATAGGTGGTCGCTGGAGTGACGGTTTGTCCGTTTATCTGAACACGAGCACCTTTAAGGGATATTGGTCCTGTCTCTACATTTATACTTCTTTTTTGTCGCCTCTTTTTTTACATTAAAAGGACTCATGGACTAACCATTTTTTGCATAGTTTGACCCAGCGTGGAAGTTTTCTGTTTTAATTTGATGTATTGTGGTTATTAACCATTGCACTGCCGCAGTGGGACTTAAGATTAACCTGTATGTAGCTTATGTTGATAATCCTAGGCGCTGAAGTTTAATAATTTATTATTTATTCAATAGCGTGCTCATTAGTGCTACTACAGTATTCATCAGTGCTACATTAGTGCAACTACAGTAATCATCTTTGCCATCAGTATCAAATCAGTGCCACCAGCGTGCCCATCAGTGCCACCTGTGCTCATGAGTGCCACCTGTGCTCATCAGTGCCACCTGTGCCCATCAGTACCACTACAGTGCTTCTGTGTTATCAGTGTCACTACAGTGCTACACCAGTGCCACACCAGTGCCACCTGTGCTTTCATTGCCACTAAAGTGCTCATCAGTGTAACTACAGTGCTCATTTGTACCTTCATTGCCACTATCAGCCCATCAGTGCCACTACAGTGCCCAATAGTGAACATTAGTGCCCATAAGTGAACGCTCATCAGTGCCCTATTATTGGATCCTCATCAGCGCCTGTCAGTGCCACCTCAGCAGTTTCAGCTAATCAGGGCAGCCGCAGTGCATTAGTGCACATAAGTGCAACCTCATCAGCGCCCATCAGTGTATCCACATCGCACCAGTCACCAGTCACCAGCAAAAAAATATTCTGCTGAGAAGGCATACCAGATTCTGAGCCTGAGCGAAGAGAGCAGCGGGGAGCTCTCTGAGTCTGCGTCCAATTCTGATTCGGATTATGAGCCCTTTGTAAGCAGTGGGTCTGATTCAGAATCGGAGGAAGAATAACTGGTGCCCATGAAAAGAAGGCATTCTGGCGAGGAGCAGCAGGCTATTACAAGTAGTGCAGCGCCATCCACATCTAGCGCAATGCCATCCACATCTAGCGCAGTGCCATCCACCTCTAGTGCAGTGCCACTGCAACAAAGGCCAAGCACTAGTGGGGTGTCATCTCAGCCCCAAAGGTTGAGGACCCATGCCAGCCTTCCCTATGCCCTTCAAAACCCCCTGTGGCTTCCATCTAATTCTGGAGCAGCAAACCTCCCCCCTTTCACCGCCCAGCCAGGTGTCAAGGTGAACACCGAAGGTTTTGCCCTAATTGATTTTTTTAATTTAATTTTTACAGAAGACTTTCTGTCATCCATTGTGGCCCAGTGCAACCTTTATGCCCAGCACTTCATTGCAAACAACCCTGGTTCTAGTTACGCCCGACCCTTTGAATGGAGAGAACTTAGAGTGGAGGAATTTAGACTTTTTTTAGGCCTAACGTTTAATATGGGAATCACAAAAAAAACGAACTGTACTCCTATTGGTCTACCAAGCCCATTCACCACATGCCAATCTATTCATCCCTCATGCCAAGGTCAAGATACCTTAGAATTATGCGGTTCCTCCACTATAATGATAACACACAGTGCCCTCCCCGCAATGACCCAGCTTTCAATAAATTATTTAAAATTCACCCCTTCTAAATTATTTTTCTGAAAAATTTGCCCAATTATATACCCCCAACCAAAACATCTCTATTGACGAGTCCCTTTTAAAATTCACAGGCAGGCTGGCCATAAAACAGTTTATCCCCAGCAAAAGGGCCCGATATGGGGTTAAAGTGTACAAACATTGTGACCGAGCCACCGGCTACATCTATTCCTTCTTGATCTATGAAGGAAAGGACACCCAACTGCATATATTGGAGCCAGTGGAAAAGTTGTTTGGGAGCTTATTTATCCACTACTTGGAAAAGGTTACCACCTTTATGTGGATAACTTTTATTCAAGTTTGCCCCTCTTCCGCAACCTTTACCAGAGGCAGACTCCAGCATGCGGTACGGTCAGAGCCAACAGAAAAGGCTCCCCGCAAAGGCTCGTTAACGAAAGGCTACAAAGAGGGGAGACGGCGTCTTTGCGGAACCAGGAGCTATTGGCTGTCAAGTGGAGGGACAGACGGAACATCCACATGCTGACTTCAATACAAAATGACACCTATGTGGAAATCCCCAGGAGGAGAGGAGACACAATCCGGAAGCCAGCTTGTGTCCATGATTATAATATGTTCATGGGGGGTGTCGACTTCAATGACCAGATGATCGAACCCTGCCTTCCCACAAGAAAATCCCGCCACTGGTACAAAAAAGTTTCCATATACCTTTTCAGTTTGGCCATGTATAACAGTTATATTATTTACCAAAAATCTACCGAGAACCCCATATCCTTTCTACAATACCATGAAGAAGTCATCACCACCCTAGTGTACCATGAAAATATTCGCTCGGATTCAGTGAGCAGACTACAAGAACATCACTTTCTTGAAAAACTCCCCGTCTGTTAAACAGGCCAAAGAAGCCAGAAAAAATGCCGGGTGTGCTCCAAAAGAGGTGGTAAAAGAGACACAGTGTATTTTTGTCCCCAATGCCCTTCCCAAACCAGGCCTCTGTATAAGTGACTGTTTCCACCGTTACCATACTTCACTACATTATTAGTGAAATATGGTAAATGTAATTGTCATTTACAGCCACACCCATTATGCCACTGCATTGCACATACCGCTGCCTTCTTTGGAACTGACCCTGGCCTGCTATACGACCACGCTTCTGCCTCACGCTAAAAATACCTCTGCCTGCTTCGGAACTGACCCTGGCCTGCTATACGACCACTCTTCTGCCTAACATAAGCATACCTCTGCCTGCTCTGGAACTGACCATGGCCTGTTATACGACCACGCTTCTGCCTAATGTAAACATACCTTTGCTTGCTCTGGAACTGACCCTGGACCGGTTGACCATGTTTTTTTGCCTACCTCTTGGACTGATCTTTTAGCCTGCTGCTGGAGTAATGGGATTTACACACAGGGGTCTCACATATGTGAGGGGCTCCAGAATTTGTTTTTCTGGATGAAAAAACTACATTTTTAGTTTTCTAATTTCCGGATTAGGGTCTGGAGACTCGGAGGCTTCAAAGAGATTTGGGTGGGAGAAGCTTGTACCCCTGTCCCCATTCTTTCCTGGCCTGCTACCTGTACTATGGATCCTGTTCCTGCCTACTACCAGGATCAATATTTTGGCACTGCCGGTAATATCTCCAACTGCACTGACCCTGGACTGTATATGGACAGTACCCCTGCCTGTATGGACTATGGACAATATTCCTGCCTGCTGCCTGGACAATTCTGTTCACTGTCGCTGACCATGTCCCTGCCTGCTGCCTGGATCAGGCCTCTCCTCCTGTGAACAGCGGCACTACTAAACCCACAGGTAATCTTTTGTTTACCCTTTGCTCAGCATAATGTATTTTGGGGTGTAGTTCTTGGTATGTACATGCTATATCTTAGAAATATAAAGAGCTTTCAAAAATGTGATAGGTTGTCAGGAAATTAGATGCATAATGTATGTCCCTCGAACACCTGATGGTGCTCCTTAAATGTTGGGCCTCTGTATGTGGCCAGGCTGTGTAAAAGTCTCACACATGTGGCTTCGCCATACTCAGGAGTAGTAGCAGAATGTATTTTGGGGTGTCATTTTTGCTATGTACATGCTATGTGTAGAAAATATCTTATAAATGGACAACTTTGTGGGAAAAAAATGCATTTTCATTTTTTTACCACATTCTCCAAAAACTTCTGGAAAAAAAATGGACCGTTCAAAAGACTCATTATGCCTCATAGATTATAAATTGGGGTGTTAGCTTTCCAAAATGGGGTCATTTTGTGGGCGCTTCCATTGTTCTGGTGCTCCAGGGCCTTCAAAACTGTAATAGGTGGTTGAGTAATGACATGTGTAATTTATGCTCCTAGAAAGCCTGAAGGTGCTACTTCAATGTTGGGCCAGGCTATATAAAAGTCGCACATATTTGGTATCGCCATACTCATAAGGAGTAGCAGAATGTATTTTGGGGTGTAATTTATGGTATGCACATGCCATGTGAGAGAAATAACCTATTAACATGACCATTTTGTGAAAAAAAAAAATCTTCATTTTGCAAAGAATTGTGGGAAAAAAATTACAACTTCAAAAAACTAACCATGCCTCTTACTAAACACCTTGGAATGTCTACTTTCCAAAAAGGGGTCATTTGGGGGATATTTGTACTTTCCTGGCTTGTTAGTGTCTCAAGAAATGAGATAGGCCGTCAGTACATCAGCTGTGATCAATTTTCAATGATTGCCACCATAGCTTGTAGACTCTATAACTTTCTGAAATACCAAATAATATACACTTATTTGGATTATTTTTACCAAAGATATGTAGCAGTATAAATTTTAGCAAAAATGTATGAAGAAAAATTATTAATTTGCAAAACTTTATAACAGAAATTAAGAAAAATGCAATTGTTTACAAAATTTGCGGTCTTTTTTCATTTATAGCGCAAAAAATAAAAAACCCAGCGGTGATTAAATACCACTAAAAGAAAGCTCTATTTGTGTGAAGAAAAGGACAAAATTTTCATATGGGTACAATGTTGCATGACTGAGTAATTGTCATTCAAAATGTGAGAGCGCTGAAAGCTGAAAATTGGTCTGGTTAGGAAGGGGGTTTAAGTGCCCAGTGGTCAAGTAGTTAACTGGTTCCAGACCGCCTTCCGCACATTTACTGTGGAAAGGTGGACCAGCTGCTCGAAATGACATACCCGTATACCGCTTCGTGCAGTAGCTTCTGTGGGCGGGCAAGCTGATTAGAAAGAGGAGGAGCCAATCAGCGGGTCTGGCAGATTGTTCTGCCGGGGGGCAGATTATGGTTCTGACAGGAGAGAAGCAGAGATCTTGTGTTCCTGCTAAGCAAGAACACTGATCTCTGTGTTTCCCCAGTCAGAGCAATACCCCCCCACAGTTTGCAAGCACCCCTAGGGACAAACGTAACCCTTTAATCGCCCCTGGTTTTAACCCCTTCCCTGCCAGTGTAATTTATACAGTAACAGTATATATATGTATATATATATATTTTTTTACAATCAAAGGTGCTTTATTGGTATCGTACACATTAGATACAGTATTCCAAGTGACACGGAACAGAATACAGAAGAGAAGGTACAGCAACCAACTCAGTACATCAGGGTAAGTAGCATCTTACAATCTGCACAGCGTTATAGATATATACTCGACATATTGGCAGAGTAACAGCAACATAGAATATCCACAGAAGGGTTATGTTCTCGGATTCTGCCTCCCAACCCATCCCTCCAACAATCGCATCCAGCAAAATTAGAATAATATTGCAGCGTCCCTAGGAGGATGTCCAAGGGGCCCACACTTTATCATACTTCAGGCACACCCTCTATTCATGAATGTAATTCTATACATTGGCAGAGCTACATCTATCAGTGCCTCCCAGGAGGAAAGGGCCGAGCTGGACAGGGGGGTCCATTTAAGGAGAATCTACTTTTTGGCATAGAACAAAAGATATGATATCAGTAGTTTAGAATGGTGTGTACGCTGGGCATCTTCATGAATCCCCAGTAGGGCTAATTCAGGTGTCACCAGAAGAGAAAGCTGCAGCTTAAAGTTAATCTCCTCAAATATTTCTCTCCAATACGTTGTGATGATGAAACACTCCCAGAACATATGGAAGAAGGTACCCAGTTGCATCCCACATCTCGGGCAGTTGGGGTCCCTATCCGGAAATATTTGATGCAGTTTTAGGGGTGTGTAGTATATTCCATGAACAAATTTGACCTGTATGAGTTTGTCACAAGAGGAGATAACCAGGTTAGGGCCAAGCTCCAGGCAGTCCTCCCAGTTCTCCCTATCCAATGACGGGATAACCTCCTGCCATATTGTCCACAGCCTAATCTTTACCCAGGAGTGCGCTATAAAGTGTCGATAGTGGCTTGCACAGGTCATCCGGGCCTAGTAACGCCTCAAATGGATCTTCCTGAATGGATGGTGTTTGGTTGAATTAGACTCTGATGGTGTGGCACAGCTGCAGATACCTGAACTGCATCCAACGTGTGAGTTGAAATCTTTGTGAGAGCTCAGAGAAGGGTATCATGATTCCCTTGAAAAGCTCTGCAGCCGATGAACCACTATTGAACTGTAACTAACATAGCCGTCCAATAGTAAACTTGAAAATTGGGAAGAGCCAAGCCCCCAAGCCTAGTTGGAAGCCATAGGGTAGAACGTGCCAACCGGGGCACCCATCCACTCCATATGAAGGATCCCACAATCTTATGTAGGTCTTTGAAAAAAGAAACCGGGACCCAGATTGGGCAGTTCCTGAATATGTAGTTAAATTTGGGCAAGATCATAATTTTGATGAGATTGATACGGCCTAGAAGATTTAGGGGGAGTTTATCCCAGGAGGAGCACCATGTTTTAAGTGTTGTTAAAAGGGGGAGAGGTTCTTTTCCACAAAACTGGAGGGTCGCCTTGTAATCTCTATACCAAGATATCGAAATTCATCTACCCAGCGCAATGGGGAGGGGATAGCTGTTTTTATAGCGTCCTCATCTATAGGGAACAGAATGGACTTAGTCCAGTTTATCTTGATACCAGAGAAGACCCAAAAGGTATCAAAAATACGTAGGGCTGGCTGAAGTGAGGGTCCAGCAACATTTAAGTATAGCAGGGTATCATCCGCATATAATGAGATTTTTTCTTCCAGTCTCCCCAGCCTAAGACTCACGACCTCCGTAGCCTTCCTGATCATAATGGCCAGGGGCTCCAGTGCCAGGGCAAATAGACTAGGGGAGAGAGGACACCCCTGGCGCGTTCCCCGCGATAGGCCAAATGGGGCAGAAAGCCGGCTGTTTGTGCAGACCCGTGCTCTTAGGGAACCATACAGCAATTGAAGGCCATGGAGAAATTGTGGGCCAAACCAGAAGCGACGAAGGACCTCCCACAGATAAGAAATGAGTAAGCGCCTTTAGGGGGGCGTGAAACGCATCAGCATTCCATTCCCTGTCTGTACCATATGGGCTTGATTCAATAAATATTCAAAGGAGTGCGGCCGTCCGGAGTCTTTTTCTTACCACGACCTCCCACAGATAAACGCACTCTACGGAGTCAAAGGCCTTCTCTGCGTCAAGTGAGGCAATGACTCTAGAACCCACATTGTCGTGAGAGACAGATTCAAATGAAGGCGTCTCAAGTTTATGTCAGTGCCCTTACCCAGCATGAATCCAGTCTGGTCAATATCTACCAAACTTTCTATGACTTGTGATAGACGGGTAGCCAAGACTTTTGCAAACATTTTTGCATCGACATTCAATAAAAATATGGGTCGATAGGATGCACAGTCCTGTGGGTCCTTACCAGGTTTGGGAACTAGAACAATAATTGCCTCAGCCATAGAGTCAGTCAATGACTCCACTACCCCAAATGTGGAAAACAGGGAAGTCAGCTTAGGTGCAAGCAATGCCGTGAAGTTTTGGTAGAATTCAGATGGGAGGCCATCTGTTCCCAGAGCCTTCCCTCCCTGCATTCTCCCCATTGCTAATTGGATCTCCTCCAGAGTTACTGTATGTCCCCCTCTAGTCTCTCTCATTCTTCCACAGTTAGTGTGGGAAAGGATATCGGATCAAGAAACAATGAGAGGTCAGAATGGTGGAAATCCACCCTAGAGGAGTACAACTGCTGGAAAAAGTCAGAGAAGCGCTCGTTGATACTACCAGATGTCAATATCTGCCCCCTCTCATCTTTAAAACTACCTATGGGTGTAGAAGTATCCCCCTTACCCAACCAAGCCAACAGTTTCCCGTTTTTACCCCCATATTCAAATACCGTTTGAGTGGAATAGAGGAGAGCTTTATCAGTTTGGGCCGCCCTTTTTGTAGCTAATTTGCATAATGCATGTTTCCATTTGTCATAGTGATCCCTATCAGGACTGGCAACATAGTCTGCCTCCAGTCTGGTCGCCAACACACATTCAGAGCCACGTTTCAACTAGCTTCCAGATACAGAACCTCGAGAAGGGCCTTATTCACCCATATTACTAACCTACTACAGGTATATCAAACTATACTATCACACAAATCAACCCGTTACCATAATATATACATGTACATTCTAATCACCACCTTAAGCATCCCACCCCCAACCTCCTATACCCCGTCATTGTGTACAAGGGATGGGATTAGGCAGGCTTGCTCAATATGGCCTTTCCTACCGCAATTCTGGCATATATGCAGTGCTCTGTGATTCTGAATTGGCAGTAAAGCCTCCAACTTGTGATCTCACCGTCAATTCGTCCCACAACTTGCATAGATAAATGCAAAACCTTTATATAAACATCGGATCACACATGTTTAAACTTGAAACGATGACAAAACCATAAAATTCCATCCCTGTGCCTGGATTTCAGAGACCATGCCCAGGGTATACCATGCACCTCTAGCTATGGTTAGATTCACGGAACACCCTAGTTCCATGACAAACATTACATTGGTATTCTTTAGGACAAAGAAACAAACACGTCTATGTTCCAAATAATACCCAGGTGCTTCCTTCCCAGCAATGATCTTTCCATCCAGAACACAGCGTGAAACATCTTCCCAACATTCCCAGCGGTGTACTGATCTGGCATACACAGGACGTCATGGTCATGCCTCCAACAGAGGTAAATATCAACCTACCTCCAGCCTCACTCCACTCTGACCACAGGTGGGTAATTTAGCCATAAATGCAACAAGGTAGAATCCCCAGTCAGTAAGCCCATTGATACCACAGAATATACAGACCGAGTCTGTACTTCTGTATCTGGGATCAACGAGTAAGCCAAATACCTTCCATAATCCAAACTAGCGCCGCCCATCCAGGCATTAGACCACCACTTTGGATTATTGTAAACAATGTGTTTGACACCATCTTACTGAGCTGTGAAGCTAACTCATAAGGCCACATACAGAGACTGCACAATCAGCTTGATGTTGGTTGATAATTCCGCCTGCCCCTGCGTGCATGCCAAAGCCCATGATACATTCTTGCCTTGTGTCACCACACCCTCTACCAGCCTCTCCAAATGGTAGATAAAATCTTGAGCCACTTTAACCTGGGGTATTCATTGAATGTTATTATGGATATCAATAATCTCTCTCTGAGCAACAAACCCCGCTTACTGTCTGCCGCTATGGCTGAGAGTTTGTCCCTCAGGATACTGACATTCACTTCATTAATAACACCCATCCCCGCTCCTATTCCCCCCAATATAGTGCTGAATACATTCCTCCTCTTTCGGTTGCTCCCCAGAAATAAGCGTCCTGAATTAACATCACTCTGTGTCCACACACCTCTGGGAGCAAGCCACTGGTACAATGACCGCACTTGATTCAGTATATAATCAGCATATATAGGGTAATCAATTCTTATCAACCACTGTGAGACGTTGAAGTGCCATGTGGTGAAGGCATATTGTACCCTGGTAGCCAGCAAATGGGAAGAGCTTAAAACCATTTTGTAGCAGTTCCCCTCTTTCCAACGAAGCATGTTTTTGTGAATAGACATGGGCACCGCCTGTGCAGGGTTCCAACTGCTCAGGTGAGACATCAACAAGGTGTATTTCCCTTATGTCCAGTTCTGGTGTCCCACATGTCCTGTATCCGATACCTTCTCTATAGGACTGCTAGAATTGAGACACCACCCCTACAAGGAAATTCTCAGCCCGTTGATGTGTCATCTGGAGCTCTCCAGTCTGGCCAACAGACATCTAATTGTCAGCCTCCTGGTACCTACACCATGTTAATTCAATTATGCCAATACACTTCACACATTAAAAACATATTTCCTTCTCAATTCTTCACCAAAAACAAACAAACATTTTTTACATTTCTTGTTTTGCAGGATTGGATAGGTTATATTCCTTCCCTAAACTCCAACCCATTGGTTGAAAGATTCCGGCAAAAATGTTGTTGATGGGCACAGTCTTTCAGATGCAGTGTTAACACTAAATTGTCCATAAGAAAAAGAAAACTTATTTTGCAAATATTAATCGGAATCTTGGTTTGTCCCTTCTCCCCTGACTGTTTGTCAGAACAAATTTGTGGCATGGCATGGCACAGACAAAATGCCAACCAGATGAACATCTTTCATCCATGTTGCAGAGACCTCTTCAATCTTTCGCTCCACCAGGACTCTGGAAGTGAAAAACAAGGGCAGAATCAAATTCTTATCCGCAATATCTATTTGCTTGCATTTTTCTTACAGAACCTCCCTTGGAACCCAGGAACTTAGTTTTCCTGGCTTCTGCCACTCTGAACAGACTATTATAACAGCCAATGACTTCTTTAGGCTGAACCCACTCTAAACTGAATTCCCATGATAAGGAAAAAACAATAAAAATGACTGCTGCTTTCCAACGGTTCTCATTATAAACATAAAAAAAACAAACAGAATGCATGTATCTGTTACCTAAAACCTACACGCTAACTCCCCTTTCAGGTGGAAAAAACCTAAACATTTTAGAATTTTTCCACCTGAATGAAAATAAAAATATAAAACCTAAAAAAAACTCCAGAGGCCACTGTGGCTTTCTGCCAACTCCTGCCTCAAGCAAACTATTCAGTTGCTAATTTAGGGCCTATTCACTAACTCCCTTTCAGGTGGACTAAACCTAACAATTTGGAATTTTTCCACCTGAACAAAACAAAAACTAAAAATCAAAATAAATGAACAAAAATTGAAAAAAACTACAAATAAATCAATAACAAAAAAATAAATAAAAAAATAAAACAAAAAAAAAACAAAAATAGTAAGAGGGAAAAAAACAAATACGAAGGAGAGAAAAAAAAATACTAATATTTTTAAGAAAATAAATCCAGAGGCTTATCCTTGAAAATACTAAAACATACATTAAGGTCCTCCATAATATTCCAAAAATGTAAAGCCAAAACAAAAGACTTGCATCTAAACCTTATCCATCGACAAGCACCGTTAACCTGAACATCCTTATCATCACTGAAATTCACTAAGGGCTGCTAACAAAGGATTTTTCCCCCAGTGCTATACCCATGTGAACATGCGGCTGCCTCCATTTTAAATTTATTCAGCTGCTCCAAATACAAATGTCTTTCCTGTCTTAACTGACTATTTTCAGCTTGTAGTCTCAGCATCTGGGTTTTAAAGGGGACACGGGCTTGATAATTATGACCTCTATGCCTCGAATTGCTACCCCATCTGGCGGAGTAAACTTCATAGTGTAGTTTTAGGGTGCTGAGATTTTCTCTGCATATTATTGTTATTAGACATCAAACAATATCTTGCAATGTGACCCCACTTTTTACAGGCGAAGCACTTGAGAGTTGGTCTCCCTGCATGGGCCTGTCTATAAGTATATGGCGATGGAGACCCACGTTTCTGCATACCATTGCTATGTTTGGAATCACCCGACTTTACACTGTCATTGTCTGAGGAGTAATCGCTAACCATGGACTCATCCGAAGTCTCCACTGTTACATTGCTACTGTTCTCGAAAAGATCAGGCGTGTTCTCCATTTCAACACCTGAATCAATTTCAAGAGCAGTTATAGCACTTTTGTCTAAATACTCCTCCTCCACTTTGCCAGCATTGATTCCAGCCCGAGCAATATCATTTGCATCAACCAGAGCATCCGGTTTCCCTAATTGTTGTTCTTCTTTCTGCGTTAAACATTGAGACTGCTCAGCATTGGAATATTTGTAAGATAATTGTTTTATGGTCATCTGAGCTTCCTGTAGTTCCATTTTAAACATTGTTATCCTACGCTCATTCTCAGCTTCTCTTTGATTTAAATAAGCTAAACAACTTTCTCTTTGTTTACACATTACCTGCAATTCACTCATTTTCTGTTCCAATATACACTTCTCATTAATCCATTGAGTTTCTTTGTGCTGAGCAATGTTCGTCATTCTCACTAGCATGCATACCACATTTGCCATTTTCACTTTTTTGGCTTTTTTATATGAGGCTTTTATTTTTAAATTCTCATTCTCATTCTCACATTGTTTTAATAAATCATTAAATTGGTGAGTCAATGTATTCTCTGCCAAAGTCTTAAACTTAGCAGATGCATGCTTTTCAATGAACATTCCGATGCTCTCCATTGATATGCTAATTACTTTCACACTTAAGCTTGTTTGACCAGTTTGTCTATTTTACGGCAGCAGCTGACTACACACTGCTCAAACACACAAACAGACAGACAAAGTAGTTTAAAACTCACAGGGATTTGTAGTCCTCCAGAACTCCCTACTACCAACTGTCTGAACCCCGACACCTCAGATTCCAGGACCATGGTCCTCTCTTGGAGCCAGAAATCTTTTACACTTTCCCGTGGGTGCAAAAAATATAATCTATATTTCTCCCACTTTCTCCTCAAAGACGTATGGGCTCTCCTATAAATCTGCAGGGTACCTCAGTTAACCAAGAGTGATCAACCCTTCCTCGCTTGCAGAATGGCACAGCGAACAGGCCTAACAAATTCGCAAATTTGCATTAACAATACAACAAACATTAACACATACAATACACATATACCAGCCAAAAATCTCACCAGATCTGCCCGTCCGCTCACTGATGAAATGTTTTCACAGAACTTTTAAGATCACTCCAGCAGTCTTCAGAATTCACGAACCAGCGCAAATGTCCACCGCAGAGAGATACCTTCAGTTCTGATTGCTCTTGTAGAGTTGAGGACTCCTTAGCTTAGAGGAACTCAAGACAAAAAAAAATCAGGGTTATGGATTCATGTTTAGGACTTCTTTCCACGCTCCTTTTGAGGGTGCCGAAGAAAGTAACTACACTCCTGCTTCTGGGGTGCCAAATGAAATAAAAATGGGATGGGATTGGTTTCCCCAAGTTTATTTGTAACTATATATTAATTGCCTATTCCTCTCATTCATTAAACTACTAAAACTCTGATAACAGTAACGATAATGGTACGATAATAAGGTTAGCTTATATATAGATAATCACTCTGCTTTAATAAAGCAAGGATTTCATTTATTATACAGAAAGTAGAAATGCTAACATAAAACACTAAGAAAATATAGAGTATACAACAAACAATGATAAGTTACATGTCACCATCCTCAAGATGCTGTTCTGGCAGGAGAGCAGGAAATGGCTTACAACTTTAAACTGTGCTCAGTCACCCACCCAAACACACCCATATGCCAGCCTATATAGGATTATAACCAATGGTGGCCGATTTCCTTTCTTCAATCCATCCCCTAGGACGCATGCTGTGTTGCATGCGGTAGCAACCACTAGAGGCAGTATATGTCCATGTATATCTCATATCTGATTCCCCCATCTTCCCAAGTCAGGTGTTCCTTTGAAGATCTGTAAGTCAGGCCATCAATCACTTTAGCAGTTGACTATTGATGTTTTTATGTACAGTCATTCAGGTCCCAAACTTTATTACACCATGTGGCCTACACTCCTGCTGTTACTCCCCTGACTGGGGGCAGGACTCCAAAAAGAAGGTTGATATGCACTGGTCATCTCCATAAAACTTGTTGAATGGCATTCCAGGTTACTTCCAGTAGTGTGCCGACCAGATATGATTAGATTTCATATTTCTTGCATTATGGAAAAACCATGTTGCCCTCCAACACTTGTGAAAAAAATGTTATGTTCAAAAGACTTATAATGCCTCGCAGAATATACCTTGGGGTATTTGCTTTCCAAAATGGGGTCATTTTATGGGCGTTTCCTTTGTCCTGGTACTCCAGGGCCTTCAAAAGTGTGATAGGTCATCATCAATTTAGATGTGTAATTTATGCTCCTAGAACGCCTGGAGATGTTGGGCCTCTGTATGTGGCCATGCTGTGTAAAAGTCTCACACATGTGGTATCCTTATACTTAGGAGGAGTAGCAGAATGTATTTTGGGGAGTAATTGCAAGAAATGAGATCCATCAGAACATCAGGTGTGATAAATTTTCAATGCATCATAGCTTGTAGACTCTATAACTTTTACACAGACTAAATAATATCCACTAATTTGGGTTATTTTTTACCAAAGATATGTAGCAATAAAAATTACTTATTTGCAAAATTTTACAATAGAAACTAAAAAAAGTTTTTTTTTTCAAAGTTTTCGCTTGTTTTTTCACTTATATCGCAAAAAAAAAAAAAAAAAAACAGCAGTGATTAAATACTGCAAAAAGAAAGCTTTATTTGTGAGAAAAAAACGATAAAAATGTTCTTTGGATACAGTGCAGCATGACTGAGTAGTTGTCATTCAAAATGTGAGAGCACTGAAAGCTGAAAATTGGTCTAGGCAGGAAGGGTATATAAGTGCCCTGTATTGAAGTGGTTAAAAAAAACTTCTGGGTGTGTTGAATGTTGGTGTCCACCACCGAGTCTTACATGACTGCAGGATAAAAAAGTGATGTAGGGCCAGTGAAAGAAACCACATAAGGTAGTGGGGGATCAGGTGCCTAATACACCGAAAAGTGTGTTGAATACTGATGATCTTCTAGCAAGCACAGATCTTTAACATAACAGAGCAGTGTTAATTTTGATGTCAAATGCCATTTTAGTCGCATTTAATCATCTGAATTGTTTTAGTTTTAGTTGTATTTTAGTCTACTAAAATCTCCACTACATTTTAGTCGATTAAAATCGAATAAGTTTAGTTAAATTGTAATTTATTATTTAACCACTTGCTTACTGGGCACTTAAAGCCACCTCCTGCCCAGACCAATTTTTGGCTTTCAGCGCTGTCTTATTTTGAATGACAATTGCGCGGTCGTGCAATCTTGTACCCAAACAAAATTTTTATCATTTTTTTCCCACAAATAGAGCTTTATTTTGGTGGTATTTGATCACCTCTGCGGTTTTTATTTTTTGTGCTATAAACAAACAAATAGTTATGATTTAGAAAAAAGAACAATATTTTTTACTTTATGCTATAATACTAATTCAAAAAAAAATTATTTATCGGGTTTGGCCAATTTATATTCTTTTACATATTTTTGGTAAAAAAAAAATCGCAATCGGCGCATATTGATTGGTTTTCGCAAAAGTTATCGCATCTACAAACTATGGGAATTGATTTATGGCGTTTTTATTATTTATTTATTTTTTACTAGTAATGGCGGCGATCTGAGATTTTTATTGGGACTGTGATATTGGGGCGGACATGTCAGACATTTTTGACACTTTTTGGGACCAATGGCATTGATACAGCGATCAGAAATTTAAATATCCACTGATTACTGTATAAATGTCATTGGCAGTGAAGAGGTTAACACTAAGGGGGCAGTGAAGGGGTTAACTGTGTTCCCTGCATGGGTTCTAACTGTGGGGGGGGGGCGGGCTGGCCGAGACATAACAGATCTAACTGATCCCAGAGACAGGGATCAGTAGATCTATCATGTCCCCTGTCACAGAACGGAGAACCGCCGTGTTTACATTGGCGGTTCCCCGTTCTGCAGCTCTGACAGGCGATCGCGGGTCTCGGGCGGACATCGAGTCCACGGAGCGTGCGGCGGCCACACGCACCGCCGCTGCCTGTGAGTGTGCGCCAGGAGCGTGCACAGGGGACTACGTCCCGGAAATTCAGAACCGCGCTGGAGCCGTACTTCGGCAATAGCATGGATCTGAAGGGATTAAGCATTTCTCTAGACTTTCCAAAGTCATGGTAAACTCCTAAAAATATAATACCATGTTATTATTTGTGGTATGAGGGTTTGAACATGCACTACAGGCATAGATTTAAACTTTGTGATATCCACTTGCTGACCAAGCCTTTTCTGACACCTTTTTGTTCAAATCAGTATTTTTTGCTAGAAAACTTACTTATACACCCAAACATTATACATTTTTTTAGCAAAGACCCTAGGAAATAAAATGGCCATCATTGCAATTTTGTCACGTGGTATTTGTGCAGTGGTTTCTCAAACTCAATTAAAAAAAAAAAAATACACTTTAATGAATTAAGTAAAACAAAACACAATATATACCACATTTTTTGCAAATTATGAAAGGTAATGTTATGCCGAGTAAATAGATGCCGAACATGTCACGCTTTAAAATTGTGCATGTCCGTGGAATGACGACAAAGTACAATACTTAAAAATCTCCATAGGTGATGCTTTCAAAACTTTTACAGGTTATCTGTTTAGAGTTACGGAAAAGGTCTAGCGCTAGAATTATTGCTCGTACTTTAACTTTGTGGTAATACCTCACATGTGTGGTGCAACCACTGTTTACACCAGGGACTTATGTATGCGTATGCTTCTGCATGCAAGCAAGGAGGGATGGGGTAGCTTTAATTTATTTTTTATTTATTTTATTTTTTATTTTTACACTGTCCCTTCCATTTCTATTTTTTTTTTAAATCACCTTTATTCCTACTACAAGAAATGTAAACACCCCTTGTAATATAAATAGGGATGGCATTTTTTTTTTTTAATGCATTTACTTCTGCCCTAGACCGGAAGTTACATCATGACATTGCTCCGGTCCTCCAAGGCTATAGAGGTGATCAGAGAAGATCTGGTCTCTTTTTGCCTCTGTGACCAGTCAGCCGCACCATCAGATCATTTCTCAGGCACATCGGTAAAAATGGTATGTCTAATAAACCCCGGGGAACAGCGGGGGGGGGGGGGGGGGGGGG
>BLSH010538044.1:356743-366850 GCA_018402905.1 Glandirana rugosa
GGCCCTTATGCCTTGGCTGTAATGTCATTGCTCATATTGCTGAATATATTACCAAAATTAAATATTAAGGAAACAAAATAAGAAAAGCCTTTTTTAAAAGTGTTTTTCTATCAGCAGCTTAGTGGATGCCCTCTACTTTTTCTTATGTAGTAGTGCAATAGTGCAATACATGTTTAAACTTTAATGTGCTAATAGGCTGGGGATGGAATTGTGTTGCTGATTTAGAAAAGGCCAACAGAGGGTGCCAAAGAGATAGTGTGAATGAGTGTAATAACTGGAACTGCATAGGAAAAGGAAAGGACTGATGGGAACCTGCGTCTCTCAGCCAATACAGCTTGCGGATAGAGTCAGGGGGGCTAGGGCTTTAACAGACAGGCGAAGCTCCAAGGAACAAAACACAATATATTAGAGCGCTATCTCTGTGTCAGTCCCATAGTCATAAGCCATAATAAGGTAAAAATAAAATAGATAAGTAAGAAACATCCGTATTCCCGGAAGTATGGGAGTAAATATCTAAAAGTCTGGCTAACACAGTTAGATGCTTACAGGCTGACTTTTAAAAGTGGACTGAGGATCCACCAAGCAGGCATAGTGTAGCACAGTTTAATAAGGGTTAAAATTTCAACATGATATGTAAATGCAGCTGATTGACTCCGCAACCCCGAGTGGACGTCGATATTGTCCACGGGTGTACTAGTGCTGGCGGGATCAGCTGCTGCTGCTATTTGCAATTAAAGAATATATTTTTAACCACGTGTCGACCATGCAATGTAAATACACGGCCGCAAGGTGGATCAATTATTCTGGGAGGGTGTACTATAACGTCCTCCCAGAATCGCGCTCCCGCGCGCCCCCTGGGACGCGCACCCAGGAACATCTGTGACCGCCGGGTCCGTGGGACCCATCGCATCACGGATCGCGGTAAATGGCTACTCGCTGTGGCCGTTTACCACGTGATTGCTCTGTCAAATGATGGAGAGATCAGGTGTAAACAAGCTGGTGGATATCAGGCTTGTCTCTCCCCTCTCCGCACTGATCGGTACAGTGTGAGAGGAGAGGGGGAGACATGAGAAGCAGCGGTGCTGTGGGCAGGATCTGAAGTGCCCACAGCACTGCTATGTGCCAGTCTGCACCTCCCATCCATCCATCCATGCTCTCCCATCCAGCCTCACCCATCCAGCCTCATCCATCCAGCCTCATCCATGCTAACCCATTCAGCTCATCCGTCACCCATGCATCCGTGCTCACCCATGCACTCGTGTTCACCCATCCAGCCATGCTCACCCATGCATCCGTGTTCGCCAATCCAGCCATGCTCACCCATGCATCCGAGTTCACCCATCCAGCCATGCTCACACATCCAGACATGCTCACCCATGCATACGTGCTCACCCATGCATCTGTGCTCACCCATCCAGCCGTGCTCACCCATCCAGCTTCATCCGTGCTCACCCATGCATCCGTGTTCATCCATGCATCTGTGCTCACCCATGCATCCGTGTTCACCCACCCAGCCATGCTCACCCATGCATCTGTGTTCACCCATCCAGCCATGCTCGCCCATGCAATCGTGTTCACCCATCCAGCCATGCTCACCCATCCTGCCATGCTCACCCATGCATCTGTGCTCACCCATCCAGCCGTGCTCACCCATGCAGCCTCATCCGTGCTCACCCATGCATCCGTGTTCATCCATGCATCCGGGCTCACCTATGCATCTGTGCACACCCATGCAGTCGTGCTCCGCCATCCATCTGTGCTCACCCATGCATCCGTGCTCACCCATGCATTTATGCTCCGCCATCCATCTGTGCTCACCCACACATCCGTGCTCACCCATCCAGCTGTGCTCACCCATGCATCCATGCGCCACCATCCATCTGTGCTCACCCATGCATCCATGCTCACCCATCCATCTGTGCTCAAAAATGCATCCATGCTCACCCATCCATCACCCATGCTTAGCCATGCATCCATGCTCAGCCATACATCCATACTCCGCCATCCATCTGTGCTCACCCATGCACTCGTGTTCACCCATCCAGCCATGCTCACCCATGCATCCGTGTTCACCAATCCAGCCATGCTGACACATCCAGACATGCTCACCCATGCATCTGTGCTCACCCATCCAGCCGTGCTCACCCATCCAGCCTCATCTGTGCTCACCCATGCATCCGTGTTCATCCATACATCCGTATTCCGCCATCCATCTGTGTTCACCCATGCACTCGTGTTCACCCATCCAGCCATGCTCACCCATGCATCCGTGTTCACCAATCCAGCCATGCTGACACATCCAGACATGCTCACCCATGCATCTGTGCTCACCCATCCAGCCGTGCTCACCCATCCAGCCTCATCTGTGCTCACCCATGCATCCGTGTTCATCCATACATCCGTATTCCGCCATCCATCTGTGTTCACCCATGCACTCGTGTTCACCCATCCAGCCATGCTCACCCATGCATCCGTGTTCACCAATCCAGCCATGCTGACACATCCAGACATGCTCACCCATGCATCCGTGTTCACCCATCCAGCCATGCTCACCCATGCATCTGTGTTCACCCATCCAGCCATGCTCACCCATGCAATCCTGTTCACCCATCCAGCCATGCTCACCCATCCTGCCATGCTCACCCATGCATCTGTGCTCACCCATCCAGCCTCATCCGTGGTCACCTATGCATCCGTGTTCATCCATACATCCAGGCTCACCTATGCATCTGTGCACACCCATGCAGTCGTGCTCCGCCATCCATCTGTGCTCACCCATGCATTTATGCTCCGCCATCCATCTGTGCTCACCCATCCAGCTGTGCTCACCCATGCATCCATGCGCCGCCATCCATCTGTGCTCACCCATGCATCCATGCTCACCCATCCATCTGTGCTCAAACATGCATCCATGCTCACCCATCCATCACCCATGCATCCATGCTTAGTCATGCATCCATGCTCAGCCATACATCCGTGCTCCACCATCCATCTGTGCTCACCCATGCATGCATGCTCACCCATGCATGCATGCTCACTCATGCGTCCGTGCTCAGCCATGCATCCATGCTCCGCCATGCATCTGTGCTCACCCATCCATGAATGCTCACCCATGCATCTGTGCTCACTCATGCATCCATGCTCACCCATGCATCCATGCTCAGCCATCCATCCATGCTCAGCCATCCCCATCCATGCTCAGCCATCCCCATCCATGCTCAGCCATACCCATCCGTGCTCAGTCATCCCCATCCATGGCTCATCCACCCCCATTCGTGCTCACTTATGCCTCCTTAATTCTCATCCATACCACATCAGTTCTCATCCGTGACACATCCATGCCACTACAGTGCCCATCTGTGCCACTACAGCACCCATCAGTGCCACTACAGTGCCTCGCAATAGTGTAATAGGTAGTCAAATTAGATTTGAAATGTATGCCCCTAGAATGCGTGATGGTGCTCCCTGCATGTTGGGCCTCTGTATGTGGCCAGGCTGTGTAAAAGTGTCACACATGTGGTATCGCCATACTTGGAAGGAGTAGCAGAATATATTTTGGGATGTCATTTTCGCTAGGTACATGCTGTGTGTTGTAAATATTGTATAAATTGACAAATTTGTGTAAAAAATGCGTTTTCATTTTCTTTCCACATTTTCCAAAAACTCGTGGAAAAAAATGACATGTTCAAAAGACTCATTATGCCTCCTAGAATATACATTGGGGTGTTTACTTTTCAAAATGGGGTCATTTTTTGGGTGTTTCCATTGTCCTGGTGCTCCAGGACCTTCAAAAGTGCAAGAGGTAGTCAAGAAATTATATGTGTAATGTATGTCCCTAGAACACCTGATGGTGCTCCCTATATGCTGGACCTCTGTATGTGGCCAAGCTGTGAAAAAATGTCACGCATGGGGTATCACCATATTCAGGAGGAAAAAAATCTCCATTTTGCAAAGAATTGTGGGAAAAAACAACTTCAAAAAACTTGCCAGGCCTCTTACTAAATATTTTGGACTGTCTACTTTGCAAAAAGGGGTCATTTGGGAGGTACTTGTACTTTCCTGGCTTGCTAGGGTCTCAGGAAATGAGATAGGCCATTAGTACATCAGGTGTGATCAATTTTCAGTGATTGGCACCATAGATTGCAGACTCTATAACTTTCACAAAGACCAAATAATATACACGTATTTGGGTTATTTTTACCAAAGATATGTAGCAGTATAAATTTTGGCCAAAATGTATGAAGAAAAATTACTAATTTGCAAAATTTTATAACAGAAACAAAGAAATGCATTTTTTTTTTTTACAAAATTTTCGGTCTTTTTCCATTTATAACACAAAAAATAAAAACCCCAATGGTGAATAAATACCACCAAAAGAAAGCACTGAAAGCTGAAAATTGTTCTGGTTAGGAAGGGGGTTTAAGTGCCCAGTAGCATAAGCACCAAAAAATATGTGAATATACTGTAATTTATTGTGAAAGCAGCATCAGAGTAATGTCACATATGAGTGAAGTAATGAACCATAAAAATGAAAAAAAAAAAAAAATATATATATATATATATATATATATATATATATATAAAGTGTCTCACAAAAGTGAGTACACCCCTCACATTTTTGTGAATATTTTATTATATCTTTTTTCATGTGACAACACCGAAGAAATGACACTTTGCTACAATGTAAAGTATAGCTTGTATAACAGTGTAAATTTGATGTCCCCTCAAAATAACTCAACACACACCCATTAATGTCTAAACTGCTGGCAACAAAAGTGAGCACACCCCTAGGTGAAAATGTCCAAATTAGGCCCAAAGTGTCAATATTTTGTGTGGCCACCATTATTTTCCAGCACTGCCTTAACCCTCTTGGGCATAGAGTTCACCAGAGCTTCACACATTGCCACTGGAGTCCTCTTCCATGACTACATCACAGAGCCGATGGATGTTAGAGACCTTTCACTGCTCCACCTTCCATTTGAGGATACCCCACAGACGCTCAATAGGGTTTAGGTCTGGAGACATGCTTGGCTAGTCCATCACCTTTACCCTCATCTTCTTTAGCAAGGCCGTGGTCATCTTGGAGGTGTGTTTGTGGTCATTATCATGTTGCAATACTGCCCTGTGGCCCAGTCTCCGAAGGGAGGGGATCATGCTCTGCTTCAGTATGTCACAGTACATGTTGGCATTCATGGTTCTCTCAATGAACTGTAGCTGCCCAGTTCCGGCAGCACTCATGCAGCCCCAGACTATGACACTCCCATCACCATGCTTGACTGTAGGCAAGACACACTTGTCTTTGTACTCCTCACCTGTTTGCCGCCTCACACACTTGACATCATCTGAACAAAATAAGTTTATCTTGGTCTCATCAGACCAGGACATGGTTCCAGTAATTCATGTCCTTAGTCCGCTTGTCTTCAGCCAACTGTTTGCGGGCTTTCCTTTGCCTTATCTTTAGGCGAGGTTTCCTTCTGGGACGACAGCCATGCAGACCAATTTGATGCAGTGTGCGGTGTATGGTCTGAGCCCAAACAGGGTGACCCCCCACCCCTTCAACCTCTGTGTCAATGCTGGAAGCACTCATATTTCCCAAAGACAACCTCTGGATATGACGCTGAGCACGTGCACTCAACTTCTTTGGTCAACCATGGAGAGGCCTGTTCTGAGTGGAACCTGCCATGTTAAACCACTATATGGTCTTGAACACAGTGCTGGAGCTCAGTTTAAGGGTCTTGGCAATCTTTTTATAGCCTAGGCCATCTTTATGTAGAGTAACAATTCTTTTTTTCAGATCCTCAGATTCTTTGCCATGAGGTGCCATGTTGAACTCCCAGTGACCAGTATGAGAGAGTGAGAGCGATAACACCAAATTTAACACACCTGCTCCCCATTCACACCCGAGACCTTGTAACACGAATGAGTCACATGACACCAGGGAGGGAAAATGGCTAATTAGGCCCAATTTGGACATTTTCACTTAGGGGTGTACTCGCTTTTGTTGCCAGCGGTTTAGACATTAATGGCTGTGTGTTGAGTTATTTTGAGGGGACAGCAAATTTACACTGTTATACAAGATGTACACTCACTACTTTACATTGTAGCAAAGTGTCATTTCTTCAGTGTTGTCACATGAAAAAGATATAATAAAATATGTACAAAAATGTGAGTGGTGTACTCACTTTTGTGAGATACTGTATATACAGTATATATATATATATATGTAGATAGAGGGATGGGAACAGCAGAATATGTGACAAATGTCAGTGTGTTACAAATGTTGATTGTATTCTATATATGAATGGGCGGACTATTATGATCAAAAAGGTTGTCTATAGAGACAATAATGAAGAAACTGTCAAAACAATATTAATAAGTGTTAAAGTTGGCAAAAATGATCAATGAAATGAAGAAAATATATAAATTAAAAGTCAAGGGAAACAATAAGAAAGTGTCAAAATATATCTCAAAAAATGTCAGAGAGTAAATTGATGAAACATAGAAAATGGAAAGAAAACATGAATAAAAATGAAAATAAAAATGTGAAAGAAAAATATTAATAATAAAAATCTAAAATTTAAATTAAAGGTAAAATAAATAAATAAAAATAATCTATCTTTCATCAATTTTCTCCCTGACATTTTTTGAGATATATTTTTTGATACTTTCTTAATTTTTCCCTTGTCTTTTTATTTATATATTTTTTTCATTTTATTGATTGTTTTTGCCAACTTTAACTTTTATTAATATTGTTTTGACAGTTTTCATACCATCTCAGATAGAGACTCTAGTACCTGGCTCATACTCGGACCTTCCACCCTTGCGATCTGTCATCCCTTATCCCACCCGTTTGTGAGTGTATTTACATATCCTGTTGAATTTTTAACCCTTATTAAACTGTGCTACACTATGCCTGCTTGGCGCTTTCTTTCCTGGAGCTCCGAGGAAATCGAATGTTCGGGTGGGTATACGCCCTTCCCTCACATTTTTGTTCTGTTTTTATTTGTTTATTGTAATGAAAGCGGAGCCTGTGGGATTGCGGACCGGAAGTGACATCAAACCAGGAAGAACGGTACCCCTGTGAATGCTATTTGTGTTTTATCTTCATATAAGCACATTTTTCATAATTTTCAAATAAAGTATTCCCATACAACATTGAACTATTGTGGGCATCCTCTTTATCTTGACAAGTAACTTAACATTGCATGAGTAAGGCGCTGTTAAAGGGACCAGCACCCAATTACCCAGGAGGAACATCCAACAGGATACAAGTACCCTAGTGAGTGGGAGGCCATACTACAAGTACATACATGATCCCTTCACTGTATAATGGCTGGAGAGAACCAAGCTAGATATGATTATACATGCATTGTATATCATATCACTAAGGTGTGGGCATCGGGAGCACAGTGGTGAATGGTAAGAGGTTCTTTAAGAAGCATATGAAGATCTTTCTGATAAGTATTTCACAATTATACACATTTGAATAAACTGTCACGGTCTTGGAAAGAATATGCTCTCTTTTTCAGCCTGGTGGAAAAAAAATTTATAGTAACAATGTGAAGTTAAAAGGCTGTAAACATGATGACTCAGGGATCTAAACAGATCCTTATATGATAACTGGTAACAGAGTCTATGTAATTATTAACATGTTACATAAGATTGACATCTGACTGTAATAGCTAGGTATAGCTTTTAGCCTGAATACAATAAAAGAAGAGATATTCAGCGCAAGACACACCCTGCACAATATTAAAAAATTGTCATCTGGACACTAAAAGGATAATACACAATAACTCATAGTTAAATAAAATAAATAAATAGTGCAGCACAAAAAAGTCATTGATGAAATTAAATACACCTCGTCAAAAAGTCCTGCAATGAATATATCTTGCTGTGCTCAATTGATAAAGCCTATGTGATGAATGGTGAATCCAATAAAATCATGCAAGTGACAGCGTGAGTCCAGCCCATCCACCAATGGCATCTGCAGCCTCTCACCTTATAATTCTAACACGCAGGTCTACACCCACCTTTCCCAATGGAAATGAAAGTCACTCAGCGGCAGCAACAGCAGGGGTAATCAGTAGCAGATGGAAAGGAAAATTCATCCGTATAAAAATAAAAATAGAGGACAATCTAGTGCTCTCCATAAAGGATCTGTTTTAATGAAATAGGTTAAAACAATAAAGTACTCACAAGTCACAAACAAGGCACTTGAGCCAAATGCATGCAGTAAAACGATCTGTTTACACATGAAACCAGTAAGATGGTCGCGGGTGAGGTCACTACATAGCTCCTTCCCCGTACATGTTACGTCCATAGGCGGGACTTCATCATGATGAAGTCTCATCTACAGACGTAACATGTACGGGGAAGGAGCTACGTAGTGACTTCCCCCATGACCATCTTACTGGTTTCATGTGTGAACCGATCGTTTTACTGCATGCATTTGGCTCAAGTGCCTTGTTTGTGAATACTTTATTGTTTCAAACTATTTCATTAAAACGGATCCTTACGGAGAGCACTAGATTTTTCTCTTTTATTTATTTTTAAATCTTTTCATTTATTTTTTAAGAGGACAGAACAACATTTAAACGACCAACATATAAGGAGGGGAAAACAATTCCTTGTGCCACAGAATAGCATAATTCTGTCCCACGCAGGGGTACCTTGGAACATTAGAATACAGGATATCTGATCATAGTTACATAAGCAGAGTGGCATATCATAACAGCATTTATAGTTTGGCTTGTGCTCAGTTACTGGAATCCACAGGTTTATATTGGCACCCAGATGAGGGAGAACCTCCGGTAGCGAGGTACAATCTTTCCCAAACAAATACTGTTATGTTTTATGAAAAGAGCTCTCAGTCTGGTATGGCAGTGGAGGGCCCAGCCAACAACTTGGCCTATACCCTATCATAATTTTTGGGACAGCCTCTATGATAGTAGGTGTCTCTGTAGAGGGGGAGGACCTTGTTTACATGACTTTTCCATAGAGAGATGGAGGGTGGACCCGTTTCTCTACCAGTCCCAACAGACATACTTGTAGGGATGGAACTATTGTCAAATTAAGTAGGTCATTGATCAACGAGACCACGTGTGCTGTGCTACTTATTTATTTTATAGCTTTTAGTCTGCAATCACATCTAGTAAGCACTTACATAAGCCTTCATGTAGGTGTTTTTTTTTTTTTTGGTTCTTTAGTAGTTTTAGTTTTGAGCATTTTTACAGGTGTGTACGCATGTTTTTATAAGTCTTTTGCAAGTGTGTGTGCATGCATATCCAAACTCTTGGGTGGGAGGTGAGGAAAATGAGAGCAGAGGAGAACAGTTGTAAAGCCCAGTACACATGGGCAGAATGTCGGGAGACATTTGGCAGTACAAAAAATACTGGCCGACATTCTGCCCGTGTGTATGTTGGTCTGTCCGACAGAAGCCAGCCATGCATACTGGAAAACCAGCAGCCGACCAACTCCTGATCAGTGTTCTCAGCCAATGGCAGAGATCACTGTTCAGAGTGGAGAGAGAGGCCGCCCCCCTGTCAGAACACAATAGCTCAGCGGGGGAGATCGCTGGACTAACTTTGCATGCTTAGTATAGCAACTCCCAACCAGAGCTGTCAGTTTTTTTTCGTGCAACCCACAACAGGCCCCTAACAGGCTTAACCACTTGCCGACCGCCGATCGGCATCTGACGGCGACAAAGTGGTTCGTTATCGCAAAACGCCGTCATACGACGGCGGCTGCGATAACGCGCACTGTGAGCGCGCGCGCGCCGCCGGAGGCGCGCCCGCGCGCTCACTGTGTCCGGGGGGGTCCAGGGAGCGGGTGCGGCGGCTTCGATTGCCGCCGGCTACCCGCGATGGCCCCCCCGGAGCGAATGAGCGGGGTCCGTGTATGTAAACACGGACCTCCGCTCTGTGTGAGGGGGAAGGGAAGTGATCACAGCCTTCTCGTACATGAAGGCTGTGATAACTTCCTTTCCCCAGATAGGCAGTCCCCAAGACAGTTAGAACACGCCCAGGGAACATAGTTAACCCTTAGCGCGCCCCCTGCAGGTTAACCCCTTCACTGCCAATGGCATTTACACAGTAATCAGTGCAT
>BLSH010538044.1:368497-382981 GCA_018402905.1 Glandirana rugosa
TTGGTCAAGTCGGGGCCTTCCAAAACGTCGAAATCCTGGTCTCGTGAAAAACGCTAAGCCGTGACGCAGCGAAATTGCCTGTTAACGCGCCAGCACGCTGCAACATGGGTTTGTTTTAAACGCAGGAAAAAAAGGGTGTTTATCTCGAAAGAAAACCACCATAAACTAGCGGAGACGCAGTAAAGACTAGCGGCGATATTTGTTTTCTTCTCGCTGGTAAAACGTTTTTTTGGGTTTAAAGAATGAAAAACGATTTTAAGTTTAGGTTTTTTTTTTATATTTTTTTGTAAAAAAAAGTGGCAAAAACCGGCTAAATATAAGAAGGAGTATAAACGGTTTGGGTACAACGTCGCACGACCGCGCAATTGTCCGTTAAAGCGACGCAGTGCCGAATCGCAAAAAGTGCTCTGGTCCTAAAGCTGCAAAACCTTCCGGGGCTGAACTGGTTAAATGTGAATTGGAAGGTAAATGATAACTGGTTTACATTTGCAATGGTTTGCAATGACAGCTGCAAGTCTTTTTGAGGATGTTTCTACCAGCTTTGCACATCTGGAGAGTGACATTTTTACCCATTTTACTTTGCAAAATAGCTCAAGCTCTATCAGATTGCATACAGCGCGTCTGTGAACAGCAATTTTCAAGTCTTGCCACAAATTCTCAATTGGATTTAGATCTGGAACTTGACGGGGCTATTCTAACACATGAATATGCTTTGATCTAAACCATTCCATTGTAGCTCTGGCTGTATGTTTAGGGTCGGTGTCCTGCTGGAAGATGAATATCCGCCTCAGTCTCAAATCTTTTGCAGACTCTAACAGGTTTTCTTCTAAGACTGCCCTGTATTTGGCTCCCTCCATCTTCCCATCAACTCTGACCAGCTTCCCTGTCCCTGCTGATATCAAAAGCATCCCCACAACATGATGCTGCCACCACTGTGTTTCACGGTGGGGATGGTGTGTTTAGGGTGATGTGCTGTGTTAGTTTTTTGCCACACATATCTTTTGCTTTTAGGGCAAAAAGTTCAATTTTCGTCTCATCTGACCAGAGAACCTTCTTCCACATGTTTGCTGTGTCCCCCACGTGGCTTCTCGCAAACTGCAAATGGGACTTCTTATGGCTTTCTTTCAACAATGGCTTTCTCCTTGCCACTCTTCCATAAAGGCCAGATTTGTGGAGTGCACGACTAATAGCTGTCCTGTGGACAGATTCTCCCACCTGAGGTGTGGATCTCTGCAGCTCCTCCAGAGTTACCATGGACCTCTTGGCTGCTTCTCTGATTAATGCTCTCCTTGCCCGGCATATCAGTTTAGGTGGATGGCCATGTCTTGGTAGGTTTTCAGTTGTGCCATACTCTTTCCATTTTCGGATGATGGATTTAACAGTGCTCTGTGAGATGTTCAAAGCTTGGGGTGTTTTTTTATAACGTAATCCTGCTTTATAATTCCCCACAACTTTATCCCTGACCCGTCTGGTGTGTTCCTTGGCCTTCATAATTCTGTTTGTTCACTAAGTTTCTCTAACAAACATCTGAGGACTTCACAGAACAGCTGTATTTATACTGAAAATTAATTACACACACGTGAACTCTATATACTATTAGGTGACTTCTGAAGGCAATTGGTTCCACTATTTTTTAGTTAGGTGTATCAGAGTAAAGGGGGCTGATAACAAATGCACGCCACACTTTTCACATATTTACAGTTGTATGCAAAAGTTTAGGAACCCCTGATAATTTCCATGATTGTCATTTATAAATATTTGGGTGTTTGGATCAGCAATTTCATTTCACTATCAAATAACTGAAGGACACAGTAATATTTCAGTAGTGAAATGAGGTTTATTGGATTAACAGAAAATGTGCAATATGCATCAAAATGAAATTAGACAGGTGCATAAATTTAAGCACCCTTGTCATTTTGTTGATTTGAATACCTGTAACTACTTAGCACTGATTAATTGGAACACACAATTGGTTTGGTGAGCTCATTAAGCCTTGAACTTCATAGACCGGTGCATCCAATCATGAGAAAAGGTATTTAAGGTGTCCAATTGCAAGTTCTTGTTCTCTTTGACTCTCCTCTGTAGAGTGGCAACATGGGGGCCTCAAAACAACTCTCAAATGACCTGAAAACAAAGATTGTTCTACATTATGGTTTAGGAGAAGGTTACAAAAAGTTTTCGCAGAGATATAAGCTATCAGTGTCCACTGTGAGGAACATAGTGAGGAAATGGAAGATACAGGTACAGTTCTTGTAAAGGCCAAAAATGACAGGCCACATAAAATATTGGAGAGGCAAAGGCGAAGGGTGGTGAGAACGGTCAAAAACAGCCCACAGATCACCTCCAAAGACCTACAACATCAACTTGCTGCAGATGGTGTCACTGCGCATCGTTCAACAATTCAGCGCACTTTGCACAGGGAGAAGCTGTATGGGAGAGTGATGCGAAAGAAGCCTTTTCTGCACACACGCCACAAACGGAGTCGCTTGAGGTATGCAAATGCACATTTGGACAAGCCAGTTTAATTTTGGTCATAACAAGAGGCGTTATTCTTGGCGGCAAAAGAACACAGCATTCAAAGAAAAACACTTGCTACCCACAGTAAAATTTGGTGGAGGTTCCATCATGCTGTGGGGCTGTGTGGCCATTGCCAGTACTGGCAATCTGGTTAAAGTTGAAGGTTGCATGGATTCCACTCAATATCAGCAGATTCTTGAGAATAATGTTGAGGAATCAGTCACAAAGTTGAAGTTACGCTGGGGCTGGATAATTCAACAAGACAATGACCCAAAACACTGCTCAGAATCTACTTGAGCATTTATGCAGAGGAACAAGTACAATGTTCTGGAATGGCCATTCCAGTCCCCGGACCTGAATATCATTGAACATCTGTGGGGTGATTTGAAGTGGGCTGTCCATGCTCAGCAACCATCAAACCTAACTGAACTGGAGATGTTTTGTAAGGTGGAATGGTCCAAAATACATTCATCCAGAATCCAGACACTCATTACAGGCTATAGGAAGCATCTAGAGGCTGTTATTTCTGCTAAAGGAGGCTCTACTAAATATTGATGTGATTTTTCTATTGGGCTGCCCAAATTTATACACCGATCTAATTTCATTTTGATGCATATTGCATATTTTCTGTTAATCCAATAAACCTCATTTCACTACTGAAATATTACCGTGTCCTTCAGTTACTTGATAGATTAAAATGAAATTGCTGATCCAAACACCCAAATATTTGTAAATGACAATCATGGAAATTGTCAGGGGTTCCTAAACTTTTGCATACAACTGTATTTGTAAAAAAATTTGAAAAACATTTATCATTACCATTTACCATTTGTGTTGGTCTATCACATAAAATCCCAATAAAATACATTTACATTTTTTGGTTGTAAAATGACAACATTTTTAAAATTTCAAGGGGTATGAATACTTTTCAAGGTACTGTACATGGGTAAGAAATGGGCAGTTGGGGGCAATTGGCCAAAAAACAAAAAGGCAATTGTAACAATATGTGGGCAGTAAATAAGTAATAATGATAATGTTTAAGCAACAAATGGGAAATTGTGACAATACACAAGCCACAAACAGACAAACAGACAATCGTGACAATTGATGGGTATTGATAATAACAGTGCCAATACCTGCAGCTTAATTAGTGGAAACAAAGCCAAATGGTCATTGGGAATAATGTTCCCCAAATTGATTGACAGAGTGCAAAAAGTCCTTTACACTGGCGGTCAGTGAGAGGATAAATTCTGTTCACAATGGTAGTGAGAGGGAGAAATAATCCCTGTTACATTAAAAGTAATCTTTCCCAGTGATCACCCATATAAGGCACACTCTTCCTGTCTCTATCCACCAGTGTAAAGTTGTCAATAGGAAAATACCACATACAGACATACCCTTTACTTTACTTGGTGTATTGATGTCAGTGATGGCTTTTACCTGCATCATATTCCTCCAACCTCTGTATTGATGCCATAGCCCTGCAGAGTGATGTTGGCACCAGAAGTATGCATGTCTATTGGGTGGGATATCAATCTGCACGAATATACCACATTTATCAGTGATCCTTTAAATGGCTGTGAATAGACAGAAACACACCCACTGCCCCACCCTAGGTATACCTCTACACAAAACCAACATGAAGAATTTTTTTTTCCTCAGAAGAAGTAAGGTTAAAACAATTAAAATGTGCCCATTCCCATCAATAAAGAATGTAATGCTCTTTTTTTTTAGATGTTGTAAAAAACAAGCACTACTTACCATGCCCATTGACCCCACAGCAGCTGGCAGACTGTTCCACCCCTCTCTAGTGCTTTAATATGGGTGGGTACTTCCATGTCATCTCATACCATATAGGACTACAGAACAAAAGGGGGATGGGGGATAGGGGAATCAGCACCACAAGTTCAGACCAACCAGGCTGAGGGGTTAGGAGAAGGTAACCTGCAGCAGAAATTTTCAGGAGACTAGACAGTTGATAAATACAAAAACATACACACAGCACAGTGGAAAATCTTGACCTATTGCCCCCTAGATTCCTATGAGAATCCAATAGTGTAGGAAATTCACAATGGGTACACATGTGTGTGAAAGCCCATAGATGGTCAGATGGAATTGGTCTACAGTTAGAATAAAAAATTTGCTGGCCCAAACCATTTTATGTCCGGTGACCCTAAGACCATGGAGGATTTTCCTTAATGGCAATGTGGTTCCCCTCACCCTTCACACAATCCAGGGCTTATGACTGTTAAAAATTCTAGGAGTAGGTATAACAACAATACAAACAGACATAAGAAAAAGTGAAAAAAGAAAAAACGTCCCAACAAGATGCGTCTATATTCAACAGATCTCTATGTTGGCCCCATACCTCTTAATGAAGCTACTACTTCTTGTGAGCTTCCGATTACACCATCAAGTCCAGTAGTCGATCAAGGGACTAAAACACAGGTACAAGGTGAGTCCTTGACCCATCCCTCTGAGACTTCAGAGACAGATTCTATACCCATTGCCACTGAGAGTGTGGCCGACACTGTCAACGTCCCTACGTTCAAAAGATATGCTCCGTTGGAATTTGTGGAGGACAGGAATTATGACAATGAAGGTGCCAGGAGTAAAGTCTTGGAGAACTTTGTTCCCAATTTTCTAGTGGAGATGATCATCAGCACTCCGTCTCTCCACAACCTTGTAAATTATTCTTTTTTTAGAACTTCCATCCATCAATCGATTCAAAGAAAAAAGTGCAAAGAAGAAGAGGAGGTAGAAAGCACATTAAAAAAACAAGAAAGGCAGGCGAGAAACCCTAACCTCTCTCATACAAATACAATATAAACAATCTTTTGGACCATGTTTTAATTACTGGTAAACATTCTTTATTATCTAGAGCAGGGGTGTCAAACTGGCGGCCCTCCAGCTGTTGCAAAACTACAAGTCCCACCATGCCTCTGCCTGTGGTAGTAATGCTTGTAACTGTCAGCCTTGAAATGCCTCATGGGATTTGTAGTTCCGCAACAGCTGGAGGGCCGCCTGTCTGACACCTGTGATCTAGAGGTTTTAATTTTGCACCGGATGTGGGGTCTAATGCTTATTATCTATTTTAAGACCTCAATAAATTTATTAGAAAATTAAATCTGATGAGACATTTTTCTAAACAGGAGCAAAACGATGAACCCACCCGACCCCAGTGGGGGCAAGGGTCAGTAAATCGAGGCCTTCTTTGGAGCAACATATAATACATTATTAGAATTATGTAAGGCCCCTGCACAGGATAATAAGAAATTTAACCATCTTACTTGTTTACAATCTTTTACAATCTTACATGTGAGAAACTAGTCCTTAAAAGTCTAGCGGAGAACAACAACATTGTGATCAAACAGGCTGATAAGGGAGGTAGCCTAGTCATACAAAACAAAACTGATTATCTGAAGGAAGCATATAATTTTCTGTCCAATAAGTCCACTTCAAAACGGCTAACAATAGATCCCCTTCCAGTGTTCTGCAAGGAATTAACAATAGTTATAGAGGAAGCCTTCAGTGGGGGCATCATTTCCAAAAGAGAAAAAAAGTTTCTATTAACCGAAGTCTGTTGTACCCTGTACTTCTATCACCTTCCCAAGGTCCACAAAAGTCTTGTGGACCCCCATAAGGCCCATTATTGCCAGCACTAATAGTTTGACTAGTGGTCTTTCCCAGTATATAGATTACTTCCTGCAGCCAATAGTTTTGGGGTTACCTTACAATTATGACTCAGGACACCTTATAGACATTTTGAAAAATTACAAGTAGAAGCCACATTACAACTGGGCCTCTTTGGACATAAGTTAATTGTATGTACATCCCACATATAGTATGGTTACAGGCACTTCAGTATTTCCTAGGCAACAAAGATAACATGAATTATAAACAAGCTCGGTTTATTATAGAATTTACTAAATTTAATCTCAAACATAACTATTTTTCGTTTTTGGAAGAATTCTACCTACAGATACAGGGCACTGCCATGGGGGGAACCTGTGCCCCATGTTATGCAAATCTAACCATGGTCTATTGGGAGGATATCTATATATGGAAAAACAACCCCTTTTCTGAACATCTTGTCTTACATGGTAGGTAGATTGACAATATTATTGTAATATGGGATGGCGACTCAGATAAACTTGAAGCCTTTGTTAGGCATTGCACCATAAAGTCTTAAATTTACCCATGTAATAGATATGGTGTCTTTAGGTGTTCCTGATTTGGAATTGACTCCTGATCAGGGTGAGATCATCAGCAGTAATCACTTCAAACCAACTGGGGGCAATTCGTATCTACACTATGGGAGTTGTCACCATCCAGAATGGAAGCAAAATATCCTGGCTGGACAGTTTTGTAGACTTAAAAATAATTGTAGTAGAGTGGACGATTATGTTAAATAGATTGAACACTTGAGTGACAAATTCAAGGAAAAGGCATACCCCCGACAATGTGATTATGCAAGCATTCAACAGGTATCTGAACAGTGGCCCTGAGAGAAGGGATCAGGTTCCACCCAACAATAGTTGTTGTTTCATTACCAAATATAACCATAGCTTCAAGGGGATCAAACATACACTATATTGCCAAACGTATTGGGACACCTGCCTTTACACCTACATGAACTTTAATGGCATCCCAGTCTAAGTCCGTAGGGTTCAATATTGAGTTGACCCATCCTTTACAGCTTTAACAGCTTCAATTATTCTGGGAAGGCTGTCTACAAGGTTTAGGTGCATATCTATGGGAATGTTTAACCATTCTTCCAGAAGCGCAGTTTTGAGGTCAGGCACTGATATTGGACAAGAAGGCCTGGCTTATAGTCTCTGCTCTAATTCATCTCAAAGCTGTTCTATCAGGTTGAGATCCTGACTCTGTGCAGGCCAGTCAAGTTCCTGCACTCCAAACTCGATCATCTATGTCTTTATGGATCTTGCTTTGTGCACTGGTGCGCAGCCATGTTGGAACAGGAAGGGGCGATCCCCCAACTGTTCCCACAAAGCTGGGAGCGTGAAATTGTCCAAAAATGTCTTGGTATGCTGATGCCTTAAGAGTTCCCTTCACTGGAACTAAGGCCAAGCCCAACCCCTGAAAAACAATGCCACACCACAGTCCCCCCTGCACCAAACTTTACACTTGGCACAATGCAGTCAAGCAAGTACCATTCTCCTGGCAACCGCCAAACCCAGACACATCCATTGGATTGCCAGTCAGAGAACCATGATTCATCACTCCAGAGAACACGTATCCACTGGTCTAGAGTCCAGTGGCAGCATTCTTTACACCACTGAATCCGATGCTTTGCATTGCACTTGGTGATGTAAGGCTTGGATGCAGCTGCTCGGCCATGGAAACCCATTTAATGAAGCTCTCTAAACACTGTTTTGGGCTAATCTGTAAGCCACGTGAAGTTTGGAGGTCTGTAGCTATTGACTCTGTAGACAGTTGGTGATTGACAGTTGCTGTTGTTCCCAGTTGCTTCCACTTTGTTATAATACCACTAACAGTTGACCGTGGAATATTTAGTAGCAAGGAAATTTCACAGATGGACTTATTGCACAGGTGGCAACCTATCACGGTACCACACTTGAAATTACTGAGCTCCTGAGAGTGACCCATTCTTTCACAAATGTTTGTGAAAGCAGTCTGCATGCTTGGGTGCTTGATTTTATACCCCTGTGGCCATGTCCCAATACTTTTGGCAATATAGTTTATCTTGAATGAATATTGGTACATTTTAAGCACAATCCCAAATTCCACAGGTTATTTTCAAGAAAGCCTGCAATCTTAAGAATGCCTTAGCCCCAGCAAGTTGTCAAAAGGGGATGGAAAAATGTTTCTATATTGCCCTCATTTGACCATAAGGTTGGCATTTTTCAATGTAGGAAGCCTCTTTGCTTGACATGCCAGTTTATTCGACATGGTTTGACCTCCTTTCAAGACACCGCAGTGCTGTTTACCCCATTAAACAGTTTATCACATGCTCTAATGAGTATGTGATATATGAGCTAACGTGCCCATGTAAATTGCTTTTCATTGGATGACCAAAAAGAATTGGTGATCATCGCCGGCTCATTGCAGCAGGTTCACCTGACCATAGTGTACCATCTAGCCTTCTTACATTTGAGAGGTTTTTTAAAATTGTGTAGTCAGGAAACATACTGCATATACAAGATTAATAGTTTGTCTCCAAGTAGTCTCAATGAAGATCTTGAATTGCATACAATATTATAAATTGAGTGCTGGTGAGTTTGGCCTAATCGTAAAGTTTCTCCTTTATTCTGTATTTTTATGTTTTTTAATTGTAATAATTTTATATATGTGCAGACCTGCTTTCCATATATCCATATGTACATATGTTGATGGCCCCTATCCATAACCAGGTATATGTGGATGGATTGGATTTTCATAGATAACATTTGATTTTTTTTTTTTTATTATAATTCTAGTCTCTCGTAGCTTGCTGTAGATCTTGTCTTTATGTGTACAAACTACAAAGTGAATTTATTGTGTATTTTGAATATATACAGTCACTATAGGCAATTAATTAATACATTTTTTAGATATATGTGTGTATATGTACAGCTTATTGGGATTGGTCCCAATTTTAATTTTATTTTAGTTGCAATGTTATACATGAAATGCTTAAATGTCATGGTGGGTATGCCCTGGCTGGATGGTCCATATTGATAGGTGCAGAGCTGATCAGTGGTTCCCTTAGTGGCTTGTTCCAGCGACTCCTGCCGGTCGGACGAGTGTCAGCTTCCACCTCCCCTGACTTGCGGCTTTAGCATGGTTTTGCTATTGTCACTCCACTGAGCTACATTTAGCTTTACCTTTCCCAGGGTTTGGTCTCCTCAGGGTGTGAGTGACATTAGCAGCACTGTGATCAGCTCCCCAGTGCCATTTCATCCTGGCTAAAGACCAGCAGGCATGTTTGGGAATTTCTCCTACACCTGTGCAGCTTCCTGGATTCCCCCCTCGGCAGCTCCACCAGCCTGACAGTCCCAGTTCCAATCCGCCTCTTTGGTCAAGAGGCGGTTGAGGGATGCATCCATTCAGGTCTGTGTCACCCCATACTGTTCAGCTGGCTGCTTGTTCTGCTCTTTGACATACATTACCGTGATTCCATTTTTATGTATTTCTATTTTAACTTAATTTATGGGAATTAGTTCTTCAATAAACATTTTACACAGCCTATGAGTTCCCCCGTCGGTCTTGATCCCATTTGAATTGAGCCAAGACACAGATGGAACTATGGTCTCACAGCAAGGGCTCAACACCTACAGATGACATCTGACCAGCTATGGGCTTTCACACACAGCCATCGTGAATTTCCTACACTATTGGGTTTTCATAGGACTCTAGCTGTCAATAGGTCAAGGTTTTCTACTGTGCTGTGTGTATGTTTTTTGTATTTAAGCAGGACTTCAGTTGGCTGTTGGTTCTGCACTGGACAGGATGATATCAGTAAAGCTGGCTGGAAATTTGCAGAAATTTGGCCAGTTCAGCAGGGCAGGCTGGTTGTACTGAAGTCATTCTAACGAACAACTTCAGTGCAACCAGCCTATCAGGGTTTTTTGGTATGATCACTGCCATAGGTGTGCACAGCCTATTGTATTAGGGTGTGTACCCCAAAGCACAAATACACATGCCTTTCTCTGCAGCCTCAGCTGCACTGGATAGTGAATGAATGGGAAGTGCTCTGTGCTGAGCGGCTTCCTGTTCATTGACAAACTGAAGCATAGTAAACACAGGTTACTATGCTTCAGTTATAAGTGAACACAGTGAGTGTGTTCACTGTGTTTATTTGGAAAAGGAAGGGGCTGGTAAATGTCATATTTACTAGCCCCTTCGCCCGCTCTCCACTCTGAAACATCCCCCACAGAGACAAGGGGAGAGGAGAGAAGGGAAGCCAGTAGCACTGCTGGGGGAAAAGCTGCAACACAGGAGGAAGCCTGGACAGTAGGGGGAATCCACACATAGTGATTAGAGTGTGCCCAGGCACACCTGGCACACCCCCTGTGCACACCTATGATTACTGCCACTGGCTATAGGTGGGAGCAGTAATCATTGTATTCTGTCATTGGGAAACCTCCCGCTGTCAAAATACAATAGTGCAGCATGTGGGATTCCCCCCATCAACACAGTGTGATTGAAGAAGAGAAAAGTGCATAACGTATGCCCAGCATAAGGCCTTGTTTACATTACGTGTAGTGGAAACTTGTGTGTTTCATGTAGAAATGTGTGTTGCACATAGGCAGCCCATTCATTTTAATGGACTTCCTTATGCAATTGTCGTTCCAGGGACATTCAGGGACCAAATTTTGGTCTTGAGCCAGGAGCAATTTCTCACTTGTATGTTGGCGTGCTTTTCATGCGTTTTGTCATTCGACAATCACAGCAAATCCTGCCGTGCTTGGGGTGCCCTTCAAGATGAATGGCACACAAACGTGATTTACACGTTTTGCTGTGATTTGGAATTGCAGACAGAATTGCGACGATTCTGCCCGCAATAGCAAATTGCTTATATATGAACATGGCCTAAGAGGGTCAGCTAAAAGAGTGTCTGGAGATTGCTAGGAAGAGCATTGTTGAGGGACCAGTTGTAAAAACAGGAAATAGTAGAGACTGTGGAACTGTGGAGTATGGTAAGTAATACAGTATCACATCATCACCTAAAAAAAAAAAAAACATTATATTCTTAATCTGCAATTTTAATTGTTTTATCCCAAAGTCATTGTCCAGAGTTAGGCTTTAATTAGTGATATGGAGTCGCCAGAATGTTAAACATGTGATAAGATTTACATAAGTAAACAGTTTTCTTCTGCAGTTCCAAGAATTTTTATGTCGTCTCAATTCTCTCATTACATTGTTATGAAATGTCTGCTAATCTGTGGTTAATATAAACTGAAACACACAAAAATGTTTGGTGTGTTTACACCTCGCAGGTGTGACTGAGTGCACGCGCTTTTTTGCATGTAAGAACTGTTGCCTAAAATAGCGTTAATAAGCAAGTCCTTTTTATAGAACGTCAGTCAAAAAACTCACAAACATGCTTCAAACAGCTGTTAACATTTGTTTGTACACAGAGAAATCAATTTTATGAAAGCTCATCAATTATTTAAACATATAAAATATGCATTACAGGCAATTGTACATTGGCACGGCGGCACACAAATGAGCGCTTTAGCACAACGCTACAAAGAGCGAGCAGGATATGAAAAATATAGTAATCACTAGCAACAATTAATCTGAATAAAAGTTAAAACTCCCCAATTCTGAAACATAATATATACATGTAATGGCTTGATACAAGGTTTGCTTACATACTGTATATATTGTGATCCTGACATTTGAATGCATATACTGTTTTAGGTTGCTTGTCTCTTGATTTTAAATTTACATTATGTAAATTTTGTAGCATTCCATCCCATTGCAATATCATGTAGTAGTTATTTTGATTTCCGATCAGTTTTCCAAGGGCATGATCTTCATTGTTTGTACAAGCCATTGTTGATAAGTTCCACTGGGCAGTGCCAAAGTCATTCTATGAGTCACAACTATTCATAAATTCACTGTTGATAATAGTTCTGAAGCTGGTAACAAATGTGATTTCCCTACAGGCCTATGCACAACACAATGCTAGCGTTAAAGCATGGGCATTTTTTAAGTGTTTTAATATGTTTTAACATGCTTTTCAGTGCATTTCTTTCTACTTGATGTGGAGAACCAAGTTTTTGAACAATGTCTGTTCTCACAGGCATTTATTATGGTGCTCGGCAGGGGGTTTCTTTTCTGGGTGCATTCTCTTACATAGTTACATAGTTAGTCAGGTTGAAAAAAGACACAGGTCCATCTAGTTCAACCCAAAAAAAAAAAATTTTAAAAATTATATATAACCATACAATCCCATATAAAATCCTTCACCAACAGTTGATCCAGAGGAAGGCAAAAAACCCCAGCAAAGCATGATCCGATTTGCTATAGCAGGGGAAAAATTCCTTCCTGATCCCCAGAGAGGCAATCAGATTCTCCCTTGTTCAACTTTACCTAAAAATGTTAGTACCCAGTTATATTATGTACATTAAGGAACGAATCCAGGCCTTTTTAAAGCGGTAATAAACCCATCCATTTAACAGTTTAAAAACCAGTTACATTTCCTGCACGAAATGTAACATTCCCATTGGTTGTGCTCTAAATCAAACTGTCAAACCATCCAATGGCTGGTGTCATAGCTGATCACATGTGTAGCCTCATGGCCGTTGTAGATTAAACAGAGGCCAAGATGGCAGCTTCCTTGGCTGAAAATGATAGGAGGGTTTACTACCACTTTAAAGCAATCTACCGTGCTGGCCAAAACCACCTCTGGAGGGAGTCTATTCCACATTTTCACAACTCTAACTGTGAAGAAACCTTTCCGTATTTGGAGATTAAATCTTTTTTTTCCTCTAGACGTAAAGAGAGAGCCCCTTTGAAGTGAATAACTCAACACCAAGTTTACTATATGGACCACTTATGTAATTGTACATGTGGATCATATTCCCCCTTAATTTCCTCTTCTCGAGAGAGAATAAATTCAGTTCCTCTAATCTTTCCTCATAGCTGAGCTCCTCCATACCTCTTATTCATTTGGTTGCCCTTCTCTGCACTTTCTCCAGTTCCCCAATATCCTTTTTGAGAACCGGTGCCCAAAACTGAACTGCATATTCCAGATGAGGACTTACTAATGATTTGTGCAGGGGCAAAATTATGTCTCTATCTCTGGAGTCCATATCTCTCTTAACCACTTGCCGACCGCCGATCGGCAATTGACGGCGGCAAAGTGGCTCGTTCCCGCAAATCGCCGTCATACGACGGCGGCTGCGGGAACGTGTATAGTGAGCGCGCGCGCACCGCCGGAGGCGCGGCCGCGTGTATAGTGAGCGCGCGCGCGCCGCCGGAGGCGCGGCCGCGCGCTCACTGTGTCCAGGGGGGGCCAGGGGGGGCTTCGATTGCCGCCGGCCACCCGCGATGCCCCCCCCGGAGCGAATGAGCGGAGGTCCGTGTATGTAAACACGGACCTCCGCTCTGTGTGAGGGGGAAGGGCTGTGATCACAGCCTTCCTTTACGTGAAGGCTGTGATAACTTCCCTTCCCCTGTTAGGGCATCCCCCATACAGTTAGAACACGCCCAGGGAACATAGTTAACCCTTAGCGCGCCCCCTGCAGGTTAACCCCTTCACTGCCAATGACATTTACACAGTAATCAGTGCATTTTTATAGCACTGATCGCTGTATAAATGCCAATGGTCCCAAAAAAGTGTCAAAATGTTCCGCCATTTCCGCTGAAATATCGCAGTACCGCAAAAAATCGCAGATCGCCGCCATTTTTAGTAAAAAATAAAAAAAAATTAAAAACCCCAAAAATGAATTCTCATCATCCGTAAACGCGACCACTTTTGCGCAAACCAATCAATAAACGCCGATTGCGATTTTTTTTATCGCAAATATGAGGAAGAATATAAATCAGCCAAAAACGGTGAAAAAAAATGTTTTTTTATATTTTTTTTTTGGATTTGTATTTTAGGAAAAAGTAAGAAATTTGGGTTTTTTTGCAAAATTGTCGCTCTTCTTTTGTTTATAGCGGCGATCAGAAATGACGCAGCGGTGATCAAATACCACCAAAAGAAAGCTCTGTTTGTGGGAAAAAAAGGACGCAAATTTCGTTTGGGTACAACGTCGCACGACCGCGCAATTGTCAGTTAAAGCGACGCAGCGCCGAATCGCAAAAAGGGCTCCGGTCCTAAAGCTGGAAATCCTTCCGGGGCTGAAGTGGTTAATACAAGAAAGGATTTTGCTTGCTTTGGAAGCCGCAGCTTGGCATTGCATGCCATTATTAAGCTTATGATCTCCCAAAACCCCCAGATCCTTCTCCACTATGGATTCCCCCAGTTGTAATCCCCCTAGTATGTAT
>BLSH010538044.1:382991-397301 GCA_018402905.1 Glandirana rugosa
CAAAACCCTCTAGTATTCGAATTATTACCGTACGTTACGGTTCGACGCCGAAGGTTTCGTTCGTTTTAGGAAAGAACATAATTGGTGAAGTCGGGGCCTTCCTAAAGGTCGAAATCCTGGCCTCGGGAAAAACGCTAAGCCGCGACGCAGCGAAATTGACTGTTAACGCGCCAGCACGCTGCAACATGGGTTTGCTTTAAACGCAGGAAAAAAAGGGTGTTTGTCTCGAAAGAAAACCACCATAAACTAGTGGCGACGCAGTAAAGACTAGCGGCGATATTTGTTTTCTTCTCGCTGTTAAAACGTTTTTTTGGGTTTAAAGAATGAAAAAGGATTTTATGTTTAGGTTTTTTTTTTTCAGTTAAAGCGACGCAGCGCCGAATCGCAAAAAGGGCTCCGGTCCTAAAGCTGGAAATCCTTCCGGGGCTGAAGTGGTTAATACAAGAAAGGATTTTGCTTGCTTTGGAAGCCGCAGCTTGGCATTGCATGCCATTATTAAGCTTATGATCTCCCAAAACCCCCAGATCCTTCTCCACTATGGATTCCCCCAGTTGTAATCCCCCTAGTATGTATGATGCATGCATATTCTTAGCCCCCAAATGCATAACTTTACATTTATCAACATTAAACCTCATCTATACTTTCTACTCTAATTATCATAAAACATATACAAGAATAGACTACCTCCTTATTTCAGAGAGCATTCTTTCGCACTTCTCAGCAAGTATAGGCTCCTTCACTTTATCTGACCATGCCCCTACATCATGTTTAATCAATCTAGGAGGGGTACAGGGATGGGAGTGGCACTGGAAATTGAACGAGAGTATCCTGGGCGAAGAGTCGTATAAAAATCAGGTAGCTCAGGAGTTGGATCAGTTCTTTGCTGAAAATGAAGTGGAGGAGGTATCCCTTAAATGCCCGTGGGAGACACACAAAGGGACCTTCATCATATTAGGCTCCCAAGAAACTCCTAACTTCCCAATTAAATTCATTGTTAACAGATATTTGTTCTTTAGAAATTCTGCATAAAAAATCTTAGGAACAACAAATTGCCGTTAAACTGCTGCAAGCAAGGAAGAAACTCAACTCTCTGCTGAATGCGAAAGCAAAGGCTAAAATCACTCAGAGCCACACAGAGGTTTATGAATATGGTAATAAGGCAGGTAGATTGCTGGCTAAAGTACTACGGAGGGGGGGGGGAGGAATTATATTTCACAAATTAAAACAGAGAGAGACGTTATGGTGAAATCTTCTAAAGAAATTGCGGGGTAATTTAAAAAATATTATGCAGCCCTTTATAACATAGGACAATATAATAGGACCCAGAGGCAGGAGGACAAATACAATATGGCCAGGCGATACATAAAGGAATTGGGGATGGCGACGCTCGCTAAAGAAGCTATAGAGGAACTAAATAAGCCAATTACTGAGGAGGAATTTAGAAATACCTTCGAGTCAATGAAAAAGGGAAAGGCCCTGGGGGTAGACGGATATACTCTGACCTATTACAGAATTTTTGTGGATAAATTAGGGAAAAGGTTCGTACGGGCGTTCAATTCTCTGAGAACAGGACAACTACAATTAAGATTAATACAAGATATTTTAAGGGCAAGCATAACGGTCATACCCAAAGAGGGGAAAGATCCGGCCATGTGCGCCAGTTATCGACCCATATCCTTATTAAATATAGATCTGAAAATTTTTACTAAAATTTTGGCTTTAAGGTTAAACAACAACATGACATCGTTGGTCCACCCGGATCAGGTGGGGTTGCTCCAAGGGAGAGAGGGAAAAGAAAACATACAAAGAGTCTTAAATGTAATCCACCTCGCTTCTAGTAAAAAGTGGCCACTAGTGTTTTTTCCGCAGATGCGGAAAAAGCATTTGACAGAGTGGATTGGCCCTTTATAAAGGCTACCTTAGAACATATTGGCCTTTCTGAGGAGGGGTGGGGGCTATGGATCTCTGCATTATATTCAGTGCCATCGGCCAGAGTGAAGGTGAATGGTAGTTGCTCAGAAGATTTCCCCATTTGGAAGGGTGCCCACTGTCTCCTCTCATTTTTATCCTTACGCTGGAACCCTTCCTATGTACAGTTAGGGCAAGCCAATAGATAAAGGAAGTATTGACTAAGGGGTTGGAGCATAAAGTAGCTGCGTATGCGAATGATCTGATCTTTATCTGGACTAACCCCAAAAAATCTATAATCTCACTACAGAGTGAACTCCACAAATATAGCGACTTGTCCAACTATAAGGTGAATTACTCAAAATCTGAGGTGTTAGGAGTAAATTTAGTCTCCAAAATGAAACAGCAGATAAGTGAGATTCGTAGTTGTAGATGGTCAAACTCTCACATTCAGTATTTAAGAGCTAAGATTCCTATAAAGGCGAGTAAAATCTTTGAACTCAACTTTGCCCCACTTCTTCATCAATTCAAAACTGACTTTAATAAATGGGATAAGGAGATTTTGGACGGTCCAACGCTATTAAAATGAATATAATGCCTCGTCTGATTTACCTCTTTCAATATTTGCCAATGAGTATACCCATGAGTTTCTTAAAGGACCTACGAGTAAGAATCTCCAAATTTATTTGGGAGGGTAAGCCAGCGCGTGTGAGTAGAGCTATCTTGACACTCCCAAAACCGAAAGGGGGATTGGTTTCCCCGATCCAATAAAATATTATGAAGCAGTCCAGAGAATCCAGAGTAATGGAATGGTGTGCTCAAATGAAAAACCCCAAACAATGGGTACAGTTAGAAGAGGCGACAGAGGGCCTCCCTTTGGCAGGTCTACCTTGGTTGGCGAAGGAGGATATCCTGGCCAAGGCGAGGCACCATCCTCTTGTAAGAACAACCCTTAAGGTAGTAATGTCAATCTTTAAATATGCAAACCTCTCCCCCTCGCCTAGTCCCCTTATCCCAATTTTAGGTAACCCAGCTTTCCAGGCGGGCAGCAAAGATACAATAAACATGTTGCTGCGCAGAGAAAATATCTATACTAATATATAAAAGGCGCTAGCACAATATTGCAAATTGTAACAACATGAATAGACATAAAAGAGAAAAAGGTGCAGCGCTAAAACATTAATAAAATTCAGTCCATAGATACACATATGAAGATCCGTATGATCAAAGTTTAACCACTTGCCGACCGTCAACCGCAGGTTGACAGCGACAAGGTGGCTCTCCTGCGCAAACCGGCGTCATCTGACGGCGGCTGCCAGATCGCGCACTGTGAGCACGCACGCGCCGCCGGAGGCACGCCCGCACGCTCACTGTGTCCGGGGAGGGCCGGCTACCCGCGATGCCCCCCCCCGGAGTGAAAGAACGGAGGTCCGTGTAAGTAAACACGGACCTCCGTTCTGTTAGAGGGGGAAGGGAGTGATCACAGCCTTCCTCTACATGGAAGCTGTGATCACTCCCCTCCCCCTGCCAGTCAAACACTAAGACAGTTAGAACACACCCAGGGAACATAGTTAACCCTTAGAGCGCCCCCTGCAAGTTAACCCCTTCACTGCCAATGGCATTTACACAGTAATCAGTGCATTTTTATAGCACTGATCGCTGTATAAATGCCAATGGTCCCAAAAAAGTGTCAAAATGGTCCAACATGTCCGCTGCAATATCGCAGTACCACTAAAAATCGCAGATTGCCGCCATTACTAGTAAAAAAAAATAAAAAAATAAAAACCCCAGAAATTAATTCTCATCATCAGTAAACGCGGCAACTTTTGCGCAAACCAATCAATAAACGCCGATTGCGATTTTTTTTTATCACAAATATGAGGAAGAAGATAAATCGGCCAAAACCGATGAAAAAAATGTTTTTTTATATTTTTTTTTTAATTTGTATTTTAGCAAAAAGTAAGAAAGTTCTTTTGCAAAATTGTCGCTCTTCTTTTGTTTATAGCGGCGATCAGAAATGACGCAGCGGTGATCAAATACCACCAAAAGAAAGCTCTATTTGTGGGAAAAAAAGGACGCAAATTTCGTTTGGGTACAATGTCGCACGACTACGCAATTGTCAGTTAAAGCGACGCAGTGCCGAATCGCAAAAAGGGCTCTGGTCAGGAAGGGGGCAAATCCTTCCGGGGCTGAAGTGGTTAAAATCTATTAATAGCATACCTGCAGCAACCTTGATGTTGGTATCATGTAACCTATGCGTTATTAATAAATAAATTTATGTCCCACTCCACGTTCATTCCCAGGAGACTTTGATCTATTTGGTGGGAATGTTGGTTATCAATATTCCTTCCTCCTTTAATAAGGTTTCTTATATTTAGTGGTATAAACTGGAATTGTTCCTTATATCGTGTTTTTTTATATTGTGTTTTAGTTTTTCAATTTGTCACAAGATGGCGCTGTGTCTGGTGCTCCCACTCCTGCATAATCCCCTCTTTTTCCCTTTTTTTGGTGGTTATGAGTGTGTATGGGAGGCCTGGCTCCACCCCCATATGCACAGTTTTTATCTATTATTTGTTATTTGTTTGGTTTTATTACCCATATGGTTATGGCTGATACAATGGCTGTTATGGTTTATATCAGCCATGTCTACAATAGTGGCCCTGGACGGAAGTACTATGATGTTTAATTCTGGTTTGGTGGCTGATTGGAACGCAAACTCCAGGCTGGATTGGCCCAATGCCTCAGAGGCTTGGAGCGCACAATATCCAGCGTCCCACGCGTCACGATCGTATGGGCCTATATAACGCCCAGAAACGTTCATCCTAAGCCATGCCCCTGACGACGTCAAACTATGACAAAACGCGCCGGTAGGAGCTTAGGAGGACACGCAGGAGTGAGGGCAAGGACGCGGCGGCCATCTTGATTGTGGGAAACCATGCTGACAGCTTGATGTGGCTCTGTGATAGCCGAGAAGTTTGTTTACCATCTTTTTAATGTAAATGTTTGTAACTGTACTTTGAATAAAAGCCTGAGTGAAGTTACTGCACCATGAGTTCCCCCTCTGTTATCATTTTTACATGCCAAGGATGAGGTGATGCTGGGAATCACGGTTTGATCTGATGACTGCTTACAACTACTCAGATACCTGCTGATTTGGATTTCTCTTGCCAGAAAGTTTATTTGACCCCTGTAATAAGGGTCCTGTGGTTCTGGTAAGAGACAGTGTGTTTGGTGCTGGTGATGGGCTTTTCTGATCTCTTTACCATCTGGATCTTCACATGTGTATCTATGGAGTGAATTTTATTAAATGTTTTAGCGCTGCACTTTTTTCTCTTCTACAGCAGCAAAGAGTCAATTTGAAGCTCTGAGGAGGCAAGGCCTTTTCCGCCTTATACATTTCAGTCAAGACAATCGACCAATGACAAATGCCAACTTTAGAGGAGAGATTCAAGACAGATTAGATTTCCTCCACTGTGCCCAGTTAAGCACTTTTGTCCGGGAAGTTTGTGGGATGGGTTCAGAGCTGAGAGTCCTGACAACATTTAAACAAGCCTGCATCTCGGGGGAACCAGCGAGACACTTACTGTCATTTCTGTACGCTCTGTTGATAACGGCTACAGCCCCACAAAATCTTCCATTTCTTGCTCAATGGGAAACGGATTTGGGAACCAAGTTCACGCAAAGGCAAAAAAATAGAATTCTAATGTTTGCACATGAGGCTTCAGTGGCAAGCAGATACCAGGAGTGGGGGTATAAACTTCTTACAAGGTGGTATCAAACGACTGCAGTTTTACATAGGAGGTTTCCTCAAATCTCGGACAAATGCTGGCACTGTCAAGAATCAGAGGGTACTCTAATGCATATCTTCTGGGACTGCAGGAAACGGAAAGATTTCTGGGAGATGGTAGATAGGGTGGTGGAGGAATTGACAGGGGTGTCCCTTGGGACGAAGCTGGCGGCATATCTATTACATGATACGCCAATATCCAACAAAAACTATAATAATTCATTATTAAAACATTTATTAATAGCTGCAAAAGCATGTATACTCGCACTTTGGAAAAAGGACGTGGCTCTGACTAAATCTCAATGGTTGGACAAGATCTCAGAGATACAGGAAATGGAAGAGTTAACATTGTTAGTGAAGGAACAGGCAGATATGTATCACACTACCTGGAATCCATTTATCCACTACAAAGAGAAAGAGCAGATATAGGGAGAGTGGGAGAAGAGGGGGTAGGAAGCCTGGAGGCTGAGGAGGGGGGACGGAGGAGGAGAGATTTTTTTTTTGGGGGGGGGATGGGGGGTGGATAGAGCGTAATGTAACATAGCTTATGTTTAGGGAGAACAGCGGGAGTTGACTATAGAAGAGTAGCTAGTAGTGGCAGGGGTGGAGGTTATAATATTGCCGTATCTACACTGGATAACAGGGCAGGGTTATAGATCAGAGGGGGATAAGGGGTTAATGTAACGTAAATTGCAGTGCAAATATTTTAGGTATTTTTTTTCTATTTGGAGAACCGAAGAATATAAGTACAGTCAGGTCCATACATATTGGGACATCGACACTATTCTAATCTTTTTGGCTCTATACACCACCACAATGGATTTGAAATGAAACGAACAAGATGAGCTTTAACTGCAGACTTTCCGCTTTAATTTGAGGGTATTTACATCCAAATCAGGTGAACGGTGTAGGAATTACAACAGTTTGTATATGTGCCTCACACTTTTTAAGGGACCAAAAGTAATGGGACAGATTAACAATCATAAATCAAACTTTCACTTTTTAATACTTGGTTGCAAATCCTTTGCAGTCAATTACAGCCTGAAGTCTGGAACACATATACATCACCAGACGCTGGGTTTCATCCTTGGTGATGCTCTGCCAGGCCTCTACTGCAACTGTCTTCAGTTCCTGCTTGTTCTTGGGGCATTTTCCCTTCAGTTTTGTCTTCAGCAAGTGAAATGCTTGCTCAATCGGATTCAGGTCAGGTGACTGACTTGGCCATTGCATAACATTCCACTTCTTTCCTTTAAAAAACTCCTTGGTTGCTTTCCCAGTATGCTTCGGGTCATTGTCCATCTGCACTGTGAAGCGCCGTCCAATGAGTTCTGAAGCATTTGGCTGAATATGAGCAGATAATATTGCCCAAAACACTTCAGAATTCCTCCTGCTGCTTTTGTCAGCAGTCACATCATCAATAAATACAAGAGAACTAGTTCCATTGGCAGCCATACATGCCCACGCCATGACACTACCACCACCATGCTTCACTGTTGAGGTGGCATGCTTTGGTTAATGAGCAGTTCCTTTCCTTCTCCATACTCTTCTCTTCCCATCACTCTGGTACAAGTTGATCTTGGCCTCATCTGTCCATAGGATGTTGTTCCAGAACTGTGAAGACTTGTTTAGATATTTTTTGGCAAACTCTAATCTGGCCTTCCTGTTTTTGAGGCTCCCCAATGGTTTACATCTTGTGGTGAACCCTCTGTAGTTAGTTTGGTGAAGTCTTCTTTTGATTGTTGACTTTGACACACATACGCATACCTCCTGGATAGTGTTCTTGATCTGGCCAACTGTTGTGAAGGGTGTTTTCTTCACCAGGGAAAGAATTCTTCAGTCATCCACCACAGTTGTTTTCTGTGGTCTTCCAGGTCTTTTGGTGTTGCTGAGCTCACCGGTGCATTTTTTCTTTTTAAGGATGTTCCAAACAGTTGATTTGGCCACACCTAATATTTTTGCTATCTCTCTGATGGGTTTGTTTTGTTTTTTCAGCCTAATGACGGCTTGCTTCACTGATAGTGACAGCTCTTTGGATCTCATATTGAGAGTTGACAGCAACAGATTCCAAATGCAAATAGCACACTTGAAATGAACTCTGGACCTTTTATCTGCTCCTTGTAAATGGGATAATGAGGGAATAACACACACCTGGCCATGGAACAGCTGAGGAGCCAATTGTCCCATTACTTTTGGTCCCTTAAAAAGCGGGAGGCACATATACAAACTGTTGTAATTCCTACACCGTTCACCTGATTTGGATGTAAATACCATCAAATTAAAGCTGAAAGTCTGCAGTTAAAGCACATCTTGTTCGTTTTATTTCAAATCCATTGTGGTGGTGTATAGAACAAAAAAGATTAGAATTGTGTCAATGTCCCAATATTTATGGACCTGACTGTATATACAGTGCCTTGCGAAAGTATTCGGCCCCCTTGAACTTTGCGACCTTTTGCCACATTTCAGGCTTCAAACATAAAGATATAAAACTGTAATTTTTTGTGAAGAATCAACAACAAGTGGGACATAATCATGAAGTGGAAAGAAATTTATTGGATATTTCAAACTTTTTTAACAAATAAAAAACAGAAAAATTGGGCGTGCAAAATTATTCAGCCCCTTTAATTTCAGTGCAGCAAACTCTCTCCAGAAGTTCAGTGAGGATCTCTGAATGATCCAATGTTGACCTCAATGACTAATGATGATAAATAGAATCCACCTGTGTGTGATTAAGTCTCTGTATAAATGCACCTGCACTGTGATAGTCTCGCAGGTCCGTTTAAAGCGCAGAGAGCATCATGAAGAACAAGGAACACACCAGGCAGGTCCCAGATACTGTTGTGGAGAAGTTTAAAGCCGGATTTGGATACAAAAAGATTTCCCAAGCTTTAAACATCCCAAGGAGCACTGTGCAAGCGATAATATTGAAATGGAAGGAGTATCAGACCACTGCAAATCTACCAAGACCTGGCCGTCCCTCTAAACTTTCAGCTCATACAAGGAGAAGACTGATCAGAGATGCAGCCAAGAGGCCCATGATCACTCTAGATGAACTGCAGAGATCTACAGCTGAGGTGGGAGACTCTGTCCATAGAACAACAATCAGTCGTATACTGCACAAATCTTGCCTTTATGGAAGAGTGGCAAGAAAAAAGCCGTATCTTAAAGATATCCATGAAAAGTGTTGTAAAGTTTGCCACAAGCCACCTGGGAGACACACCAAACATGTGGAAGAAGGTGCTCTGGTCAGATGAAACCAAAATCTAACTTTTTGACAACAATGCCAAACGTTATGTTTGGCGTAAAAGCAAAACAAGTCATCACCCTGAACACACCATCCCCACTGTCAAACATGGTGGTGGCAGCATCATGGTTTGGGCCTGCTTTTCTTCAGCAGGGACAGGGAAGATGGTTAAAATTGATGGGAAGATGGATGGAGCCAAATACAGGACCATTCTGGAAGGAAACCTGATGGAGTCTGCAAAAGACCTGAGACTGGGACGGAGATTTGTCTTCCAACAAGACAATGATCCAAAACATAAAGCAAAATCTACAATGGAATGGTTCACAAATAAACATATCCAGGTGTTAGAATGACCAAGTCAAAGCCCAGACCTGAATCCAATCGAGAATCCGTGGAAAGAACTGAAAACTGCTGTTCACAAACGCTCTCCATCCAACCTCACTGAGCTCGAGCTGTTTTGCAAGGAGGAATGGGCAAAAATTACAGTCTCTCGATGTGCAAAACTGATAGAGACATACCCCAAGTGACTTACAGCTGTAATCGCAGCAAAAGGTGGCGCTACAAAGTATTAACTTAAGGGGGCTGAATAATTTTGCACGCCTAATTTTTCAGTATTTTATTTGTTAAAAAAGTTTGAAATATCCAATAAATTTCGTTCCACTTCATGATTGTGTCCCACTTGTTGTTGATTCTTCACAAAAAAATTACAGTTTTATATCTTTATATTTGAAGCCTGAAATGTGGCAAAAGGTCGCAAAGTTCAAGGGGGCCGAATACTTTCGCAAGGCACTGTATATATAAGCACCACAATGATGTAAGACTCTGTTAGAGACAGTAAATGAGCCTCCAGCCGATTAGTCTCTCAACTGTGTTTTCTGAAGTGGGAAAAAAAGGAAAAAAAAAAGAAAACATTAAACCTCACTTGCCACATAGTCACCCAATTAGACAGTGCATTGAGGTCTGCTTGTAAGTTGGAGACATCCTGAAAGGACAACTGCATAGCTTGGTGTCATCTGCAAACACTGAAATGGTACTTTTAATCCCAATTTTAAAGTGAAAAGTATGGGTCCTAACACTGAACCTCGGGGTACACCACTGATAACCTTAGACCATTCAGAATAAGAATCATTAACCACTACTCTCTGAATTCGGTCTTTTAGCCAGTTTTCTATCCATTTACAAACTGATCTTTCCAAGCCTGTAGACTTTACCTTACACATTAGCCGTGTGTAGGGAACTGTGTCAAACGCTTTTGCAAAATCCAAGTATACAACGTCCACAGCCACCCCTCTGTCCAAGGTTTTACTTACCTCCTCATAAAAAGAAATCATTAATGGCCAGGTAAACAGAGAGGCAGATCACAAAGTGACAAAAGCATTGTGTTAGGAAAAGACTGTGCTAAGGGTTAATGCATTTGGTTGTGCTCTATTTCCTGGAACAGCAGCTCTATTTAAACTTCCTGCTTCCTGTAGCAAATGCTGTCCGTTCTATAGCGTTCCAGTGTGTTCCCCTGACCTGTTTGCTAAAGACTTTCTGTATCTGTGACCCGGCTTGCCTGACCTTGATTGAACTCTGCCTGTACCGACCCTCTGCCTGTTTACGACCACGCTTCTGCCTGAACCCCCTTGTACCGCACCAGCCAACCTGTTAACGACCCTGCCTGCACCTGACGACCCGTTTGCCTGCTCCCTTGTACCGCACCAGCCAGCCTGTTAACGACCCTGCCTGCACCTGACGACCCGTTTGCCTGTTCCCTTGCACCGCACCTGCCAGCCTGTTAACGACCCGGCCAGCATCACCACTCTTCTGTCTGCACGAGCTCCTGGAGGATCCTCACAACACCACCGGCATCCGCACCAGCCCTCGTGCCCCCCTGTGCTCCGGAATCTCCTGTCTGCTCTACCAGGGGTTCCCGAACCAGGGTCGTAAGAGAGGTTGCCCTCTGCACAATCAGACTCCATCACCAGGTACGTGACACATTGTTGCTTCCAGTTCAGAGAGGGAGGAACAATGTGAGTTCCTCTCTATTTGTCTAATGCCGCTGTTGCCACTGGTCAGAGCGCTCCCGGGCTCCGCAATCAGATGACAGAGCCTGGGAGAGGCGGCGATGGGAGGAGAACCACCTTCAGCTGCCCACAGAAGTGATCGAGTGGCTGTTCAGCCATTTGAATCACTTCTGCAGTACAGGGGATTGCTGGCTCAAAATGTTAATACCAGAATGATGCCTGTAGCTGCAGGCATTATCCCGGTATAACTACTGCCAATCAAGGACGTCATATGACAGCCTATGATCAGTAAGTGGTTAATATACTTTGTTGCTCTGAAGGAAAACCTGTTTATTTGTGTCAATGTGCACAGAGAATGTAAATGGAAGTGACTTATTTCATTATTAAACAGCTGATGCTGTTACATTGAGTTCTAGTGAGGAAAATGTCAGTGTCTGAATCCCTTCAGACATGATTAACTCTGAGAGTATCTCACCAAAAATGATATGTTTCCTACTGAGGATGCCTAAAATCTGACTTGTATCTTAGAGCAGATTTCTGGGAGAATCAGTGAGCCAATCATACAAGCAGCCAATTACATTTCTGGTGGGGGCAATTTATACACCAACTGTGTATACGGAACATACAGGTTGCCATATTGAATTGAATTTTAGAGAAACTTACAGCACTGCAGAGTAAAAAGAAAAGGTACATTTTAATAACACTCAATTACAATATAGCCTGTGTAGCAATTCATATATTATTTGTTTCTATTATTTTCTTATTTTTTTTCTCCCACGAAAGTGGAGTTACCATCTAAAAAGTATATTGTGATGGAGAAGGGGGTTCATGTACCTCCGGACGTCCTGCTCATGGCTACATATATCGAGGCTCTTTACTCGAGTATCCCCCATGAGCAGGGTGTCTGGATGGTGGGCTCTTTTCTTGAAGCAGGATCACAACACATGGCTCCTGAATACATTCATTCTTAAACTGTTGTATTTTATCTTAAAATAAAAAAAACTACGTTACCTTTATGGATCGGATCTACTTACAGATCCAAGGTGTGGCCATGGGTACAGCCTGTGCACCTTCCTATGCAAATTTGTATCTGGGTGGATGGGAGAAATCTGTATTTGCAGATGAGTTGCTTCAACCATTCCTTAGCAATGTCCTCTGCTGGCACAGATTTATAGAAGACCTGTTCCTGATATTGACAAGAACAGAGGGTCGTTGAATAGAATTCTATGACTTACTCAATGCCAATCATTTCAACTCATGCTTTACATACAGCTATGACTACAAGAGTATTCTCTTTCTTGATCTTAAAATCATCATTGGCCCCAACAGTTAGATTGGTACGGACCTCTATCGCAAGCCCTTAGCAGGCAGCCCTCATGCTTCCAGCTCGCATTCTCGCCCTTTAGTTCACAGTATCCAGTATGCCCAATATTTGAGGCTGCGTTGTAACTGCATTAGGGACGAGGACTTTTTCACTCAGGTTTCCGCACGTGAGTGCCTCCTGGCCAGAAGATATACTCAGACCAACCTCAGAAAGGCCTTTAACTAGGCCTTTGCATGGTCCAGAACTTCACTTCTATATGGACCTCCCCATGCCAAACAATTGGAAACTGTTAAGGTGGTCACTAAATTCTCTGCTCATGACAATCAACTGCGCACTGTCTTGTCCCATCATTGGCATTTACTAGCTGACCATCATGTCCTAAAGAAGTATGTTAGATCTACACCTGAGCTGGCATTTCGCAGGGCAACCTCACTCAGAGATAGACTTACCAGCAGCCACTACCAAGCTGAGCCGAGGGGACATTGTGGTCCCCGGGGCACTTTTTGTTGTGGACACTGTCCAGGATGCCCCTTCTCCTCTCCAACACCTGCCAATTGTGGTATGAAAGGCGTAATTTATCTAATGCTGTGGATATGCAATGCCTTTTATGTGGTCAAGGCGATTACAGAGCTCCGCCAGAGAATTGGTGATCACCTATATTATTCTTCCAATGGCAAATTCACCACGGTGGGTCAACATATTGGCTTATACCATAGGTTTAATCCTGAAACTGTTAAGTTCTTGGTACCTTGGGGATTGAGCATCTCGATGCTAATATCCCTCCCGACATCAATGAAGTACATACAGTACCTATAAGCCCTTTCTATAACAATTTCTAGATATTTGGTTTTAATACTGTGTTTGGAGAAATGGTCATTCGCAATTTTTCTATGATGTTCGCCATGTTCCCTCCCCTTTACCCCTTCTCTCCCCCTCCCCCTCCTTGCCGATCTATGTCCATGCAAGCAGCAATGATGTTTCTATGCCCCCTTAAGTATTTACAGTTGTCTACAAATGTCATCCAGTTGTGAGTTAATACACTAAATAGACTTCTTGTCCAGATCATCTTTTACTTTTCTATATAAAGTGCTCTGTAATTAATTTGCACTTCCACTTTTGACAATATGATGTTGAACATTCCTCTACAGGTTGTCCTGTGTTGTGCCCTGTTGTCCGGCAGTGCATAGCGGGCTTTATACTTCCCCTAGCGGAGGGCATGCGGCTCCTCTGTGCGTGGAACACCACCTTACAGCAGTGTTTTGCTGCCGCCCTCGCCTGGATGACATGCTGTATCCTCCATATGGTCACGCACATGCGTGTCTCTGCGCCTGCTTAGTGGGGGGGGTCGAACACAGCGGCGCCATGTCCCGGCATCTGCCAACCCATTGTCGCCCCTCTGATACATTATTATCTATCCTGATCTATTGACTCTACCTTAATCTTTATTATGTAGCTTCAGCCCTTTCAGTCTGTAGTCTAGTGCTCGATACTTACACTGGTTTTATTTTCTGAGCCTATGTACCATTCTTTGTTATATAATAATCTGCATTAGCTTTTGTATTTATTGACTCATGCATGTCCACCTATATCGGTGCCCTGGCTTATTTATTATATCTGTCATGCTCTCATTACAGGTGCTGGCTATCAGCATGCACCTGAGTTTAAAATCATTTCATCCATGCAATTTCCACTTTCCATCTGGAAGGCTAATTAGATATACTTAATAACTTCACTGAGTATGGCCTCTTCATCTCCACCCCCCATGATGCAACTCTAGTAGGTGGATCTCCAGTATGTTTATGCATCTGCATTTGCATTTATTTTATATTTCATTGCTATTCTCTACATGTTCTCTCATCCTATACTATTCCTGTCCCTTTCTTTCCTTCTATTGCCTCCCCTTTCTCCCAGTCCAGCCCCTCTCTACTGTACCCCCCCTATCAACCCCCCCTTGTCTAACCCCTCCCCCCTTTCCCCCCCTTCCCATTCCCTCTCCCCTTCCTTCCCCCCTTTACCTACTCTTCCCTTTTGTCCCTCTTCCTCC
>BLSH010538044.1:397311-409346 GCA_018402905.1 Glandirana rugosa
GTCAGGCCCAGCCGTTGCACGACCGCCACGACATCTCCTCCTACTCTGTCCGTCTACCAGTTCCACGTCCGTCCCAGTCGTTGCACGCCCGTCGTCTCCATGTGTTCTAGTCCGTCCTCTCATCAGCATCTGTCCGGTCCCCAGCCCCGTCCGTCTTTCGTTGTTCAGGTTCCATTTCGGCCCAGTGTTTGTGTCCTTCAGAAGAGTTTCATCTAAGTCCCCAGTGTTCCGTGGTCTTGCGACATCTTTCCTGTCGTGGACGACGTTCCACGACAGACGAATTTATCGGCAAAACCGTGGTAACCGCGTGTGCCGCGTGTCCACGCGCGTTACGCGTGTCCCGTCGGTTTTGACCAAAAGGATTGTCCCTTTGTTGTTTTTCATTCCCCCTGTTTTTTTCGTCCCTCTTCCTCCCCCCTCCCACTTTTTTTGTCCCCCTTACTTTTTGTTGTTTCCCTGTTAGGAAAACCAGTTTTGGCTGCCCTGTGCGCATTGCGCGCACCTGTGCGCCGTGTGCGCCAATGGTGCCAAAACGGCTATTTAAGCAGACAGCACCTTGCAGCAGGTGCTGTCCTTTCTACAGCGTTCTGGTGCCTTGTGACCCCTGAATCTACTTTGAGAAGACTTCCTGTGTTTGTGACCCGGCTTTACCTTGGACTTGTTGCTTTCTGCCTGCCCCGACCCCTGGCCTGTCTACGACTACTCTCCTGCCTGATCTTGTGTACCTCTGCTGCCCGCACGTTGCTGACCCTGCCTGCACCTTGACCATCTGCCTGTCTCATCCTCCTCTACAGCACCGCCAGCACGTTGCCGACCCGGACTGCACCACCATGCTTCAGCCAAGCACGAGCTCCAGCGGACAGGCCCCCACCACCAGTGACCAAGTCCAGCCCTCGTGCCCCCCTGTGCTCCTGAAATCCCTGTCTACAATATCAGGGGTTCGCGAACCAGGGCCGTAAGGGAGGTTGCCCCCATAAGTCAGACTCCACCATCAGGTACGTGACAGTAACGGACAGCCATGTCTGAGTCTGCGCAGGGGGCCTCTCCCATGGAAGATTTATGTGTACACCTAGTGGGACTTACGCAAGCTGTTAAAAATCTTCAAGAGGGATATCATCGCCTGGAGAAAAGAGTCCATGAGCTCTCTGTGCCAGCCTCAGCCAGTCCTGGTCAGCCTGCCTAACGCACCATTGTGGTCTTACCAAACAAGCCTAAGGTGCCTATGCCCGAGTGGTTTGAGGGAGACCGCAAGAAGTTTAGGACCTTCTGCAATTCCTGCAAACTATATTTTGCCCTCCAGCCACTGACCTTTTCCTTAGAGGCCCCTAAAGTGGGGCTAGTGATCTCGCTTCTGCTGGAGGAACCCCAGGTGTGGGCCCACCGCCTTCTGGAGCAAAGGGCCCCAGAGACTTCTAGCTTAGATTGCTTCTTTCTAGCTATGGCCCAGCTCTACGAGGACCCCCATCTGGCCACTACGGCTGAAGTAGCCCTCCATGCTTTGCAGCAGGGCCGCCGTACAGCCAAAGAATCGGTGCTGGAGCGCAGACACCGCCTGGAACAATGCGGCCTTTCGTCATCAATTCTGACTGGGTCTCTCAGAGCTGCTCAAAGACAAGCTGGCCCGAGTCGGGGTACCACAATCCCTCTACGCCCTGATCAATCTGGCCATCCAGATAGATCACCACCTGTGGGAACGTAGAGCTGAGAGAACCGCACGGCCCACACGGCTCACCTTTAGGATGCCCACAGACCTCAGCTATCCTGGTCCTAATCCAGTCACTGCCTCCTCCTCCATTCCACCAGACCCACTGGAGCCGATGCAAACTGGGCTTCTTCGCCTGCCATTGACCCCAGAGGAACGCCAGCTACGCATGTCGCAGAATCTGTGCCTGTATTATGGAGGTCCTAGGCACCTGGTTCGGAGCTGCCCCGCCAAAGCGGGTAAGGGCGCACCTCTTCCCTCTGAAAGACAGATGTACCTGCCTAATGACAAAGTTCATCTCGTGCTTCCTATTTCCCTGAAGCTCCCCAGCAGGGACACCCAAGTATAGGCCATCATTGATTCAGGTGCGTGTAGCTGTTTTGTTGACGCCACCTTCGCAGCGCACCACCAGATACCCCTTCGACCCAAGGATCATCCCATGTTGGTCCGGCTTGCAGACCGGTCAACCAGTAAATCGGGCACCATCACCCAGGAAACTATCCCTATGCTGGCCACCACGGAGGGAGGTCATCTGGAATTTCTACAACTGGACGCCATCGCGTCCCCACTCTTCCCAGTCATCTTGGACCTCCCCTAGCTCTGGACTCACAATCCTTCCATTAATTGGGCAACTGGTGAGGTCCGCTTCAGCTGCCCCTACTGTGTCCACCACTGCCTGTCGCAGCCCCAGGAAGTTTCCCCATCTTTGCTCTGTCTGAATACTGATAATGACCAGGAAAGCCGCCTGCTCGTCCCAGCACCCTACCACGACTTCCTGGACGTGTCTAGCAAGAAGGGGGCTGACGTCCTCCCACCGCACAGACCTTACGATTGCCCGATTGATCCCTTACCAGGGACTGAAGTTCCTTTCGGATTTTCCCCCTGTCTGAAATGGAGTTGGTAGCCCACAAGGCATACTTGGACGAGAACTTGGAAAAGGGGTTCATAAGACCCTCCACCTCACCAGCAGGGGCGGGAATCTTCTTTGTCGAAAAGAAGGACCGTTCTCTGAGACCCTGCATAGACTACAGGGATCTTATTCGTATTACTGTCAAGAACTGGTATCCCCTGCCTCTGGTCCCTGAGCTTTTCCAGAGACTCGGAACAGTAACACTCTTCACCAAGCTAGACATCTGAGGGGCATACAACTTAATCAGCATCCGGGAAGGGGATGAGTGGAAAACGGCATTCCGAACCCGGTTCGGTCACTTTGAATATCTTGTGATGCCGTTCGGGCTGTGTAACGCCCCAGCTACGTTCCAGCACTTGGTGAACGACACCTTTCGGGACTTTTTGGACCAGTTTGTAGTTGTCTATTTGGATGACATTTTCATTTTCTCCCCATCTTTGGAAGAACGCTGCCGGCATGTGAAAAGCATACTTGCCCGTCTCCGACAACATGACCTGTACGCTAAGGCAGAAAAGTGCGCTTTCAAATGCGCTAACATCTCCTTTCTGAGCTTCAATATCACCGCCTCAGGAATCTCCATGGATCCAAAGAAAGTTTCAGCTATTCTGGACTGGCCAGCCCCAGTCGACAAAAAAGGTGTCTAGCGCTTCGTAGGCTTCGTAAATTTCTACCGGAAATTCATTAAGGGCTTCTCAGCAGTCATCTCGCCCATAACTCAGCTTACCAAGCAAGATGTACGCTTCCGCTGGACTCCTGAAGCCCAAGAAGCCTTTTCTTTTCCAGGCTCAAAAAGTTGTTCACCTCGGCTACTGTTCTGAAGCATCCTAACCCTGCTCTGCCCTATACCCTTGAATGCCTCAGAAACAGTGGTAGGAGCAGTCCTTTCACAGAGACGAGGTCCAAAAGCCTCGCTCCACCCCATCGCTTTCTTCTCCAGGAAACTTTCCCCACCAGAAAGAAATTATGATGTGGGTGACAGGGAATTCCTGGCAATTAAGTGTGCCCTGGAGGAGTGGCAGTACCTCTTGGAAGGAGCCTCACACCCTATCCTGGTATTCACAGACCACAAAAACCTGGAGTACCTACGAACAGCTAAGAGGCTCAAACCTCGGCAAGCAAGGTGGGCACTATTCTTCTCACAATTCCAGTTGCATATTACCTACCGGCCAGGGGACAAGAATGTAAAGCCAGACGCCCTATCCTGAATGTTTCATGTTCCGGAAGACCTCTCCCCTCCAGACACAATTTTACCTGCTCACAGCTTCCTACTGACCCAGGAAGACCTCCTTACCTGGCTCAGGCGATCCCTTGCCGGGCTCACCATACCACCGAACCACTGACTTACGTTAAAAGACGGGCTGTGGTGGTGCAATAACCGACTCTACATTCTACAGGAGCTACGACTAACCATCCTTGACCTCTGCCATGATCTCAAGTTGGCCGGGCACTTCGTTGGGCGCAAGACAGCAGAGCAACTCTCCCGCTCATTTTGGTGACCTCGCTTAGCAGAAGATTGTAAGAACTATGTGGCAGCTTGTCCTGTCTGTGCCAAAAACAAGAAAGAAAAGTCTAAGGCATGGGGGTTACTTAACCCGCTACCCATTCCTGAACATCCATGGTCCCAGATTTCAATGGACTTTATAGTCAAGCTACCACCATCAGCTGGGTTCAATACTATTCTTGTAGTGGTAGACCTCCTCACGAAGATGGCCCACTTCATAATCATGAAGGGCACCCCCACAGCTGCCGAAACTGCAGAAGCCTTCATCAAAGAGGTGGTTCGGTTACACGGTATCCCTGCTAACATTGTGTCGGATCGTGGGGTGCAATTTTTGTCCTGTTTTCGGAAAGCCCTATGCTCCTCCCTGGGAATCGACCTAGCTTTTTCCTCAGCTTACCACCCGCAGTCTAACTGGCAAACGGAGAGGACCAACCAGACCCTCGAGCAGTATCTCCGCTGCTACTCTTCATACACTCAGGATGACTGGAACTCCCTACTGCCAGTAGCCGAGTTTGCTTATAATAACTCAGTTCATTTAGCTACCAAGCAATCCCCATTCTGGGCAAACCTCAGTTACCACCCCACCTTTATGCCTGACTTATCTACTGAGAACACTGTACCCGCGGCCCTGGAAGTTACACAATTCCTGAAAAGGAACAATAAACTCCTTCAGGAGACTATTACCCAGACTTGGGTGGCCAATAAAAAGAAATTTAACAAGGGAAGGCAGGGAGAACTAGTAGTTCAACCGGATCAGCGGGTCTGGTTGTCCACAAAACATCTGAAGCTCTCCTGCCCTTCTAAAAAGATGGGGCCAAGGTTCATAGAGCCTTTCCCAATTAAGAGAAGGATCAACCAAGTGGCTTACGAGCTGGAGCTACCTCCGTCACTCTGCATCCATCCGGTCTTTCCTGTGAGCTTGCTCAAACCTGTGGTCAAGGACCTCTTCCCTGGGCGCAACACAGCCCCACCAGAACCGGTCTTGGTGGACGGAAAGGAGGAGTCGAGGCCATCCTTGACTGTAGGAAAGGAGGAGGAAACAATCAGTGCCTGATCAAATTGAAGGGCTATGGACCAGAGGAGAGCTCCTGGGAGCCTGAGGAGAATGTACACGCAAAGGAACTGGTCAGAGCCTTCTGGAGAAGACACCCGACCAAGAGAGCCCGTTTGGGGAGAGGCTGCCCTTTGGGGGGGGGGCAATGTTAGCAAAACCAGTTTTGGCTGCACTGTGCACATTCCGTGTGCCTGTGCGCGTTCGAATGGCGCCAGAACGGCCATTTAAGCAGACAGCACCTTGCAGCAGCTGCTGTCCGTTCTACAGTGTTCCAGTGCCTTGTGACCCCTGAATCTACTTTGAGAAGACTTCCTGTGTTTGTGACCCGACTTTACCTTGGACTTGTTGCTTTCTGCCTGCCCCGACCCCTGGCCTGTCTACGACTACTCTCCTGCCTAATCTTGTGTACCTCTGCTGCCCGCACGTTGCCGACCCTGCCTGCACCTTGACCATCCGCCTGTCTCATCCTCTTGTTCCTCACTGCCAGCACATTGCCGACCCGGACCGCACCACCATGCTGCTGCCAAGCACGAGCTCCAGTGGATCCTCACCCACCACCAGTGACCAAGTCCAGCCCTCGTGCCCCCCTGTGCTCCTGAACTCCCTGTCTATATTATCAGGGGTTCGCGAACCAGGGCCGTAAGAGAGGTTGCCCCCTGCATAAGTCAGACTCGACCATCAGGTATGTGAAACTCCCCTTAACGAGAATAAGTTATTTACCATCATATATTACTTCTAGATACCTAGTAATTCATGGCCCGGTTGTCCCCTGTGTCCGCCGTGGGGGGAGGTGCCCTCAGGCATCTCTTGCTACGCTTTCATTCTCACTGCTGGCTAATCTGGGTAAGCAACATAAGATATTAACTCATCCCCATGCTAATATCTATTTACTGAATTGTTTTGATTACCTTTATATGAGATGACACACTGTACATCATTGTATGTTACAGACCATTGTTTATTCCTCTTAGATGTTAATATTTGACCCCTCCTGAAGAAGCAGTAGGATCTGCGAAACCAGAAGAGGAATCGGTCAAGACTCACTACTCACTACATCCTAGATCTCCATCCAATACTGGAGACTGTTGTAAAGTTCTTGATTATGATACTGTCAGGGCTGGGCTCAGCTCCCCCTTCTCAGAGCAAGGTGCTTAGCTGAGGGTTAATTGCCAGTCTCAGCTTCTACTCTATCTCACCTGATGACCATATCCTGCCTCGTTAAGCAAGCTCTGCTGCTATATAAACTGCCTGGATCAGATCGCAGATGCCTTCGCCCTGGTCAATAACTCTGGAGAAGTCTCTGCTGTGTATTCCTGTGAAAGACTTTGCCTGTTTGACATTCCCTTCTGGTTCCTGGATTCAAGACCCTGCTCGGCTGACTCCCCTCCTGGCTCCTGACCCTGCATGCTGTTTGACCTCACTGATCTCTGGACTTCTGTTTCACTGGCTTGCTCTGACTATCCACTCTGGTTACTGAACCCTGGCTATGTTTTGACCACATTTACTCTGTTTATATCATTTTACCTTTTTATTAAAAAGTGGGATTTTACTGCACTTCAGTCTTGGTCTGATTCATGGTTCCTGACAGATACACGGATGTAACTACTGTTTTTAAATTGTCTTTTTTTATATTTCCCAATTTTTATCAACATTTTCAATAAATTGTTAAATTTTACTTATACAGTCAGGTCCTTAAATATTGGGACACTGACGCAATTCTAATCTTTTTGGCTCTATACACCACCACAATGGATTTGAAATGAAACAAGCAAGATGTGCTTTAACTGCAGACTTTCAGCTTTAATTTGAGGGTACATCCAAATCAGGTGAACGGTGTAGGAATTACAACAGTTTGTATATGTGCCTTGCACTTTTTAAGGGACCAAAATTAATGGGACAATTGGCTGCTCAGCTGTTCCATGGCCAGGTGTGTGTTATTCCCTCATCATCCCATTTACAAAGAGTAGATAAAAGGTCCAAAGTTCATTTCAAGTGTGCTATTTGCATTTGGAATCTGTTGCTGTCAACTCTCAATATGAGATCCAAAGAGCTGTCACTATCAGTGAAGCAAGCCATCATTAGGCTGAAAAAAACAAAACAAACCCATCAGAGAGATAGAAAAAACATTAGGTGTGGCCAAATCAACTGTTTGGAACATCCTTAAAAAGAAAGAACGCCCCGTTGAGCTCAGCAACACCAAAAGACCCAGAAGACCACAGAAAACAACTGTGGTGGATGACCGAAGAATTCTTTCCCTGGTGAAGAAAACACCCTTCACAACAGTTGGCCAGATGAAGAACACTCTCCAGGAGGTAGGTGTATGTGTGTCAAAGTCAACAATCAAGAGAAGACTTCACCAGAGTGAATACAGAGGGTTTACCACAAGATGTAAACCATTGGTGAGCCTCAAAAACAGGAAGGCCAAAATAGAGTTTGCCAAACAACATCTAAAAAAGCCTTCACAATTCTGGAACAACATCCTATGGACAGATGAGACCAAGATCAACTTGTACCAGAGTGATGGGAAGAGAAGAGTATGGAGAAGGAAAGGAACTGCTCATGATCCAAAGCATACCACCTCATCAGTGAAACATGGTGGTGGTAGTGTCATGGCGTGGGCATGTATGGCTGCCAATGGAACTGGTTCTCTTGTATTTATTGATGATGTGACTGCTAACAAAACAGCAGGATGAATTCTGAAGTGAATTTGGGCAATATTATCTGCTCATATTCAGCCAAATGCTTCAGAACTCATTGGACGGCGCTTCATAGTGCAGATGGACAATGACCCGAAGCATACTGCGAAAGCAACCAAAGAGTTTTTTAAGGGAAAGAAGTAGAATGTTATGCAATGGCCAAGTCAATAACCTGACCTGAATCTGATTGAGCAATTTCACTTGCTGAAGACAAAACTGAAGGGAAAATGCCCCAAGAACAAGCAGGAACTGAAGACAGTTGCAGTAGAGGCCTGGCAAAGCATCACCAGGGATGAAACCCAGCGTCTGGTGATGTCTATGCGTTCCAGACTTCAGGCTGTAATTGACTGCAAAGGATTTGCAACCAAGTATTAAAAAGTGAAAGTTTGATTTATGATTGTTAACTACTTCAGCCCCGGAAGGATTACCCACTTTAGGACCAGAGCACTTTTTGCGATTCGGCACTGCGTCGCTTTAACTGACAATTGCGCGGTCGTGCAACGTTGTACCCAAACAAAATTCGCGTCCTTTTTTTCCCACAAATAGAGCTTTCTTTTGGTGGTATTTGATCCCCTCTGCATCATTTCTGATCGCCGCTATAAACAAAAGAAGAGCGACCATTTTGCAAAACAACCCAAATTTCTTACCTTTTGCTAAAATTCAAATCCAAAAAAAATATAAAAAAACATTTTTTTCACTGTTTTTGCCCGAATTATATAATTCCTCATATTTGTGATAAAAAAAAAATCGCAATCGGCGTTTATTGATTGGTTTGCGCAAAAGTGGCCGCGTTTACGAATGGCGAGAATTCCTTTCTGGGGTTTTTATTTTTTTTTTTTACTAGTAATGGCGGCGATCTGCGATTTTTAGCGGTACTGCGATATTGCAGCGGCCATGTCGGACATTTTTGACACTTTTTTGGGACCAATGACATTTATTCAGCGATCAGAAATTTAAATGTCCACTGATTACTGTATAAATGTCATTGGCAGTGAAGGGATTAACCTGGGGGGGGGGGGAGCTAGGGGTTAACTGTGTTCCCTTGGTGTGTTCTTACTGTTAGGGGGTTGGGCTAACATGGGCATGAGAGATCTAACTGATCCCAGTGACAAGGATCAGTAGATCACCCATGCCCCTACTAACAGAGTGGGGAACCGCAGTGTTTACATTGGCGGTTCCCCGTTCTTTGCCTGTGGCTGCTCATCGCAGCTCGCTGGCGGACATCGGGTTCGCCCGAGCCGCGGGCACACTCCTCAGGAGTGCGGCGGGCGCGCGCCCCCTAGCGGCTGTTCGTTTTTACGGCGATTCGTGCTCAGCATCCCAACTGCCGCCGTGAAAACACGGCAGGCGGTCGAGAAGTGGTTGAATAATGTTAGGCATGAGGAGCAAGAACAGTACCTCAAGCATAGCATTATACAGTGTTGCCAACCTCCAGCAGTGTGTTTTACTGGCAAAACATAGAAAAAATTTACTGGCGGAGAACATTTTTTACTGGCAACTTGCAAAATAATAGAATTCCTATTAAAAATGAAGACAATTGATATTAAACACAACATGGAAACACTGACAATACCCATATCAAGTAATTTGCCTGATTTACACTTAAAAAGTCAGCACAGCGTGACAAATTATCAGACCCTGATATTTATAGACAATTGTAAAATCACTGATTTTTACAAACTGTCAGTAAATTTACTAGCGGTTGGCAACCCTGGCATTATAGTAAGGCCATGCACAATGCAGCTCAAAGCAGCTGCTTGCTGCTCCGGGCATTTGAGCTTTTTTTCTGCCTGTTGACTCTCCCTTCCAATGCCTCCATGTTAGCCTATGTGACTGACTGCTGTCCATGCACACTATATGCAGTTTCAGAAGTCTAGTAGGAGTCCAGCAGAAACTGCATATAGTGTGACTCAGACTGACTGTGCAATGGACACATAGGCTAGCTATGGAGGGGGGTGAAAAAATATGAAATCTCAGATTTCACAGAAAAAAAGGTCATCATTGACAATTTGTAGCATCACAGAACAGTTCAACTTCACAACCAACCCAAGTGGCACAGTGCAATACAGAAGTTTAGTTAAATAATGTAAGGCATGAGGAGGATGAACTAGAAGTTCTAGAACAATACCTCAATCTTGCATTATTTATTTTGTAAAAAATGTGTAAACTTTTTTTCAGATATAAAACCTTTTTTAACTTATCAAAAAAGGTTGCGCTATTTGCAGATAATGGGCTATAGACCCAAATGATGGTATTTAGCATATATATCTATAAAATGAATATATCACAATTCATAGGACATTTATATAATGCACATCCCAGAAGACAAAGAATTAATTATTTTCGAATAAATAAACAAATAAATGCTATTTTAAAGCCAGCTCTGAACCTATATGAAAAAAACGTATTGTGAGTGGCACTATTCTCTGATTAAGCAACCACAATATATATAATTATCAGATAAGTCCAAATCTTAATCATTTTCCAAATTAAGGAATATTCAAAGATGATGCCTTCTTGCATAAAACCACCGCGTGAAGATAAAAACAAACGATGTGAGACCTCCACCTTAGTTTAGATAGCAGCTTACCAGACGTAAGCGTGGAATGCGCATTGGCTAGTACCCCAGCCCGGGTCCCCAAATGGGGAATAGATCAAAAAGAATCTTGTAGATCCCAACTGGACAGGTACCGTCTCATCAACGATATGGAGATAAAGGTTGCCCTAGGTCCTATTTAGCCACATGAAAACCCATACAATGGTCTGGAGAAAAACGTCCTGATCTTCCAAGGGAACGTACTCGTTCAACAATGTGCCCAAGGGAAAAAAGATATAAGGACGCAATAGTGTGGTATTGCTAAACGATTTAATGAAAAATATTAAAGTTGCACTTACAGCAATAGGCAGGACTGCGATCATGAATAAAAACAAGCTGGCCGGCTCTTGTGTACAAAATCTCTCTAGGCAGTGATGTCGGCGCGCCTTCTCCGACGTACGTTTCGTCAGCAACGGGACATAGTCATGGGGATAGAAAACCTTTTTTATGTGCTTGCTTTTAGTTCAACTTCTTAAGAAACTGATTTGTTCATTGCAGGATGGCAAGGAAGGACCAAGGACTGCAGTAAGGCCTCATGCACAATACCAGCTGAAAGTAGCTGCTTCTAAGCTCACAAAAACCCTGTTGGAGCAGTTGCTTTGAGGCTGAGCTGAAGCGTGCAACTGTGCATGATGCCTTTTACAGTACAGGTGGTAGATTACTTTTTCAATTCAAATGCAAGTGTCAAGTTTCTTTTTAAGAAACAGAAGAACCTCTGCATGTTCAGTTAGAAGGCGGTTTCTGGCGTCAGTCAGAATGTGCAACCCTGCACTGAACAATCTCTCACTTTCCACATGACTGCAAGGAGTTGAAAGATATTTTTGTGCCATTTGGCCCAGAGTGGGAAATCGCAGTTTATTGACTGCCCATTACCCAAGAGGTTTGTCTGAACAAGGCACAGCGACCTCTCCAAGATATGCTTCTAGGTATATGTTAGCAGCTGTGGGACCACTGTTCTCAAATGTAGATGAATGGGCAATTTCTTGAAAAACACTGTCCACACTGGTGGTAGACTACTGCTTTGAGGGACAGATTGTAGATCTCATCCTGCATTACAGAACGATCGGATTCTGGACTAGGTAGAGTTTACTACTCCTGCTTTTAGGAACAGATTGCAGATCTAATAACATCTCATCCTGCATTACAGAACGATCTGATACTGGACTAGGTAGAGTCTACTGCTTTGAGGGACAGATTATTGTTCTAAAATCATCTCCTAGTTCTATAGGGTCAGGTTCCTGCTGTTGCTGTAAGGGACAGATTATTGTTCTAAAATCATCGCATACTCCTATAGGGTCAGGTTCCTGCTGTTGCTGTAAGGGACAGATTATTGTTCTAAAATCATCGCCTACTCCTATAGGGTCAGGTTCCTGCTGTTACTGTAAGGGACAGATTATTGTTCTAAAATCATCGCCTACTCCTATAGGGTCAGGTTCCTGCTGTTGCTGTAAGGGACAGATTATTGTTCTAAAATCATAGCCTACTCCTATAGGGTCAGGTTCCTGCTGTTGCTGTAAGGGACAGATTATTGTTCTAAAATCATAGCCTACTCCTATAGGGTCAGGTTCCTGCTGTT
>BLSH010538044.1:452937-464040 GCA_018402905.1 Glandirana rugosa
TTTTTCCCTAAAATAATATTGAATGGCATTTTAGGAAAACTCCTGGTAAGACGAACATAAAACCCCACAAAGTCAAGAAGAGCTGCGTCTGTCAGTGAACTCGGAGAAAAGGATTTTACGGTAAGTTATAATAAAATCCCTTTTTATCAGCGGCAGGAGAGGTGCCCCCCGCCGCTTTCCGGTCATCTCTGCCGCTTAGCGGACCCGCCGGCAGCGGCGGAGATGATCGGTTCCTCTCCCCCCAGTGTCCGTGAGCCGAGTGAGCAGCTGAAGCCGTTCACCCGGCTCCATAACATGGCAGGGTGGAAGCGACCTTAAAGGGCCCATTTTTTTTTTTTTTATAACTGTCTTTTTCAAATATTTTTTTTTTCTTTTTGTATTTTACTGCAAATATGAGATCTGAGGTGTTTTTGACCCCAGATCTCATATGTAAGAGGTCCTGGCATGCTTTTTTCTATTGCAAGGAATGTCTACATTTCTTGTAATAGGAATAAAAGTGATCAAATTTAAAAAAAAAAAAAAAAAAAAAAAAAAAAAAAAAAAAAAAAAAAGAAGAACAGTGTAAAAATAAAAAGTAAAATAATTAAAAAAGTAAAAAATTTAAATCGCCCGTCCCTGCGAGCTTGCACGTAGAAGCGAACGCATAAGTCCCGCCCACATATGAAAACGGTCTTCAAACCACACATGTGAGGTATCACCGCGATCATTAGAGCGAGAGCAATTAACTAACTAACCTTACTGGTGTCTTATTTTTTAACTCAAAAAACTGAATTTTTTAAAAAAAAAATTGCCGTTGTAAGACTGCTGCGCAAATACGGCGTGACAAAGTTTTGCCACGACTGCCATTTTATTCTCTAGGGTGTTAGAAAAAAAAATATAGAATGTTTGGGGGTTCTAAGTAATTTTATGGCAAAAAAAATGGTTTTAACTCATAAGCACCGAACCCAAAAAACAGGCTCGGCCTTGAAGTGGTTAAAGTAGAACTGGTCAACTGCTTCCTGTGTCATGACCTAAAGTCTGACCAGGAAGTAAGGCAGAAGTAATCGAAGAAAGAAAGAAGAGGCAGAAGAAATCGAGCAATGTGTTTTTCAACTGCTATGAAGAGAGCGAGGTAAGCATGGGTGTAATAAATGGAAAGCTGTTTTATTTTTGCAAAATAAGTACATTAATGTTATATTGGTACATAGGGGAGCTGGAATTTAGAATAAAAAGGTGAACTTAGCCTTTTAAAGGCATTAAAGGGCCTATTAATGACAATGACCAAGCATGAATATGCACCAAGAAAGGTGTATAAATGTCATAAGATAATTTGAATAGCTCAGAGCGGAGTTAGAATCTGCAGCTAATTTGAATCCTCTGTCTGTAGACAGTAAATGTCCATGTGTGGCATGGTAGGATGTTATGTATACGATGTCATTCAGCATGCTGCCTTTGTGGCTTAATGCTGTCACATGCATGCATGCTGTCAGTGGTGTTATTGTTTATTCCCGCACACCAGCTGCTGCTTAATAATCATGATCCTATTTGCTTTTGTGTGCTTCCCTGGAATCTAAAGAATAATAGCTTTATTGTAAAGCCTAAAAATAAAAAAAAGCTCAAACGATTTTATTTACGTTTACCTTCAATGTGATGTGTCCCTTGGCATCAGAGAAGGAAGATTTCTGCTAAACCAGAACACAGCAGCACAAGGTAAGTATTATCCCTTGTGCTGATTTTTTAAAAAATGTATTTTAGGCCTCATACACATGGGCGTTTTTTGACGCCACGTTTTTGGACGTTTTTTGCAGCTTTCCATGTTATTCAATGGCCCCCTAAAAACACCAACGTTTTTGAGCAGTAGAGGGCGTCAGCGTTGGTGAGCTTCCGAGGCTGTAGTGTTTTGTCGTTTTTTACGCTAAACCGGCAAAACGCTCACTAAGGCCGTACCGGCGTTAACCAGCGTTTTTGACGCCGGCGTTTTGAGGTTAAAAAATAGCAGAGGAATGTTTTTTTTAAAAAAACGCCTATTGACCCCGACGCTCACTAATGCTCATTAACGCTCACTAACGCCAATGCAAAACGCAGAAAAAAAACACAGATTTTTCCCTGACGTCGGGCCTGACGTTTTGCTAATTTTTTTGTTTATACGCCCGTGTGTATGAGGCCTTATAAGTAAATATAATATAACTAAACTTAAGTTTTAAATTGAGCAAATTGGGTGATTTATTTTGTAGTATACTGTTTGCTTAACCACTTACCGACCTCAGTCTGACGGCGACAGAGTGGCTCGTTATCGCAAACCGCCGTCACACGACGACGGCTGCGATAACTAGTGCTGTGAGCGCACGCGTGCCACCGGAGGCGCTCGCGCGCTCACTGTGTCCGGGGGGGGGGGCCAGGGAGCGGGTAGGGTGGACTCGATCGCCGCCGGCTACCCGCGATGCCCCCCCCGCAGTGAGAGAACGGAGGTCCGTGTAAGTAAACACGGATCTCCGTTCTTATAGAGGGGGAAGGGCAGTGATCACAGGCTTCCTGTATATGGAAGCCGTGATCATCCCCTTTCCCCAGCCAGGGCAGCCCACACACAGTTAGAACACGCCCAGGGAACACAGTTAACCCTTAGAGCGCCCCCTGCAGGTTAACCCCTTCACTGCCAATGACATTTACACAGTAATCAGTGCATTTTAATCAGATTGCCGCCATTACTAGTAAAAAAGAAAAAAAAAAGAAAAACCCCAGAAATGAATTCTCATCGTCCGCAAACACAGCAACTTTTGCGCAAACCAATAAACGCCAGTTGCGACTTTTTTACCAAAAATATGAGGAAGAATATGAATCAGCCAAAACCAATGGAAAGAATGTTTTTTTTATATATTTTTTTTTTTGGATTTGTATTTTAGCAAAAAAAACTTTTTTTGCAAAATTGTCGCTCTTTTGTTTATAGCAGCGATCAGAAATGACACAGGTGATCAAATACCACCAAAAGAAAGCTCTATTTGTGGGAAAAAAAGGACGCAAATTTTGTTTGGGTACAACGTCGCACGACCGTGCAATTGTCAGTTAAAGCGATGCAGTGCTGAATCTCAAAAAGTGCGCTGGTCCTAAAGTGGGAAATCCTTCCGGGGCTGAAGTGGTTAATGTGGGAATGGGGCAACATTGAATGTACTGTACTCCTTTTATTTTCTCTACAGGTTGTTATTTGTTCTTAAAGTGATTGTAACGTTGGTTTTTTTTAAAAATAACAATCATGCATATACTTACCTGCTCTGTGCAAGGGCTTTGCACAGAGCGGCCCTGATCCTCCTTTTCTGGGGGGGTCCTGGCTCTTCCTTTTCGGCAAGTGCCCCACGGAGAACCATGGGGGCATCCATGCGGACGTGCTTCCGAGTTCTGCTGCATCAATTGACACAAACAGCAGGACCCGGCTCCCATGTCACTGGATTTGATCGACCGCAACGGGCACCAATGGCTCCTGGCTGCTATCAGTCTATCCAATGAGGACCTGAGACAGCGGCTGGAGACATTGGAACAAACTGGTTCAGGTAAGTAAAAGGGGGGCTCTGGGGGGCATCTGCAGGGAACATAAAGCATTATGGTCAGTAGACGGAACTGAAGATCATACTGATTTCCTGTGGTTTTCAGATCCATCTAGTAGCCATAATACACTATTTTACTAAAACCACTGTGATTTCTTTTTTCTATGAATAAATAACGATTGATCTGTAGAGAAAATAGCCTAGTAACAACCAATTTTCCCCTATTTATGCAGAACAGATGTGCAGTTTTGCAGGACAAATAACTGTGAATTTTCTTTTTTTTTACAAATATACTCCTTAGTGTATCAAATCCATCATGTCTGCATTTTTTGGAAATGTTTATTTATTTATTACACCTACTCGTATAGCGCCGTCAATTTTACGCAGCACTTTACATACTTATTATACAATCACATCAGTCCCTGCCCTCAAGGAGCTTACAATCTAAGGTCCCTAATTCACATTCATACACATACTAGGGCCAAATTATACAGGAGCCAATTAACCTACCAGCGTGTCTTTGGAGTGTGGGAGGAAACCGGATTACCCGGAGGAAACTCACGCAAGCAGAGTGTTTAGTTTAACTTTCCGGTAGTTGCATCTTAAAGCTTCATTTAGACTAGTGGTTGGGAGGCAGCAAAAACGCTTGGTTAAGCAGCGTTTTGGCTGCTTGCCAACTGTCTCTCCTTAAGCTGCACTAGGCAGTGGACTGGAATGTTTACATGCCAGGGGCGTGATGCTTTGCTTAGCGCCTGCAGCAAAGTTTACTTAACATGTAGCAATTAGTGAGCGGCAAGCTCGCTGATCGCTGCACATTCAAGTAAATAGGGAGGCGCAACAAATTCTCTGCAACTGCGTGGTTGAGGTACGCTTGTCAGCAAGAATGGGTTTAAAATATGTCGGTGAGTTGCTGGGAAACCTGGATGCCGGGATTGATCTCCAACACGGGCTTGTTAAATGGAACTCAGTTCACCTCCCTGGGCATGCATGTGGATACCGTGTCCATTTTTGAGCAATTGAAAATACCCAGTGGGACCTTTTGAGTCCACTAATCCCTTGATTTGCTAACTGTGATCGGGTTGATTCCATTTTTTACAATATATGGATGGATTATATCTATGAATGGACAGTAAGCCCACATAAGATGAGTGCTGTATGGTTTTCATGAGCCCTGATGAAGCAAATGTTGGTGAAACGCATCGGCGTATGAAGACCTATTGCATCAGCATTCAGGTGTGTGAACGTATACGGTGAACTCTATCAGCACTACTATTGTTTTGAGTGCAACAGTTTTTTTTGTAGGAAAAAAATAAAATTTCTTCATGAATTTTGGCTAAAATGTATTCTGCTACATGTTTTTTAACAAAAAAAATCCCAATAAGTGTTTGTTGTTCATTTGCATTAAAGTTATAACGCTTACAAACTATGGTATATAAACTAGAATTGTATTTTTTTTTTATACTACTAATGGCGGCGATCAGCGACATATAATGGGACTGTGAGACTGCGACAGTCAATCTGACACTAACGCTGGGGTTAACTGACAACTTGCCACTGATTAATACAGTGATCAGTGATAAAACTACACTGTCACTACTGATGACACTGTCTGGGAAGGGGTTAACGTCTAGGGCATTCAAGGAGTTAAAAGTGTGCCTAATTATATGTAATGTGTGTAAAGTGCGCTGCTTCACACTAATCTGTTTCTCATCCCTGCAAAGTGACAGATCACTCCCTCAGTACAGAACTCTGTATTGTTTACCAACACAGAGCTCTGGGCTGTGATTGCACACAGCTGATTAGCCATGAATCATTGCAGGTACATCGCTTTGCCTACAGCACCCACTTGCCCGTGGTACATTGCAGGCGGGAGGTCAGCAAGTGGTTAGGTACCGACAGCAGGCCTTGTTTAGGGGATTTTTGCTTAGATAATATACATTGTCTTGGAAAAGTATTCATACCCCTTGACATTTTACACATTTTGTCATGTTACCACCAGAAACGTAAATGTATTTTATTGGGATTTTATGTGATAGACCAACACAAAGTGACACATATTTTTTTTTTACAAATAAATATGTGAAAAGTGTGGCATGCATTTGTATTCAGCCCCCCTGAGTCAATACTTTGTAGAACCACATTTCGCTGCAATTACAGCTGCAAGTCTTTTTGGGGAAGTCTCTACCAGCTTTGCACATCTAGAGAGTGACATTTTTGCCCATTCTTCTTTGCAAAATAGCTCAAGCTCTGTCAGATTGGATGGAGAGCGTCTGTGTAAAACAATTTTCATGTCTTGTCACAGATTCTCAATTGGATTTAGGTCTGGACTTTGACTGGGCCATTCTAACACATGAATATGCTTTGATTCTAAACCATTCCATCGTAGCTCTGGCTGCATGTTTATGGTCGTTGTCCTGCTGGAAGGTGAACCTCCACCCCAGTCTCAAGTCTTTTGCAGAATGTAACAGGTTTTCATCTAAGATTGCCCTGTATTTGGCTCCATCCATCTTCCCCTCAGCTCTGACCAGCTTCCATGTCCCTGCTGAATAAAAGCATCCCCACAGCATGATGCTGCCACCACCAAGTTTCACGGTGGATAAGGTGTGTTCAGTGTGATGTGCAGTGTTAGTTTTCCGCCACATGTAGTGTTTTGCTTTTAGGCCAAAAAGTTAAATTTTGGTCTCATCTGCCCAGAGCATCTTCTTCCACATGGCTTTCTTCTTGCCGCTCTTCCATAAAGGTCAGATTTGTGGAGTACACGACTTAGGCCTCATACACACCAACGTCAGGAAACAATTGGCGTCAAAAACGCGATTGCATTGGCGTTAATGCGCGTTATTGAGCGTCAGCTCTACATCGTGTTTTTTTGAAAAGGCATTCCTCTGCTATTTTTGAACCTGAAAATGCTGGTTAACATTGCTACGGCTTTAACCAATTAACAATTGACGGCGACAGGGTGGCTTCTCTGCGCAAATCGCCGTCATATGACGGCGGCTGCGAGATCGCGCACAGTGAGCGCGCGCACGCCGCCGGAGGCGTGCCCGCACGCTCACTGTGTCCGGGGAGGGCCAGGGAGCGGGTGCGGCGGATTCGATCTCCGCCGGCCACCCGCGATGCCCCCCCCGGAGTGAAAGAACGGAGGTCCATGTAAGTAAACACGGACCTCCGTTCTGTGAGGGGGGAAGGGCTGTGATCACAGCCTCCCTCTACGTGGAAACTGTGATCACTTCCCTTCCCCTGTTAGGGCAGCCCAAATACAGTTAGAACTCGCCCAGGGAACACTGTTAACCCTTAGAGCGCCCCCTGCAGGTTAACCCCTTCATTGCCAATGGCATTTACACAGTAATCCGTGCATTTTTATAGTACTGATCGCTGTATAAATGCCAATGGTCCCAAAAAAGTGTCAAAATGTTCCGACATGTCTGCTGCAATATCGCAGTACTGCTAAAAATTGCAGATCGCCGCCATTACTAGTAAAAAATAAAAAAAAAATAAAAACCCCAGAAATTAATTCTCATCGTCCGTAAACGCGGCCACTTTTGCGCAAACCAATCAATAAATACCGATTGCGATTTTTTTTTTATCACAAATATGAGGAAGAATATAAATCGGCCAAAACCGATGAAAAAAAATGTTTTTTTATATTTTTTTTTTTGGATTTGTATTTTAGCAAAAAGTAAGAAATTTGGGGTTTTTTTGCAAAATTGTCGCGCTTCTTTTGTTTATAGCGGCGATCAGAAATGACGCAGCGGTGATCAAATACCACCAAAAGAAAGCTCTATTTGTGGGAAAAAAAGGACGCAAATTTTGTTTGGGTACAACGTTGCACGACCGCGCAATTTTCAGTTAAGGCGACGCAGTGCCGAATCGCAAAAAGGGCTCTGGTCCTAAAGGGGAAAATCCTTCCGGGGCTGAAGTGGTTAATGCGCGTTAGTGAGCGTTTTGCCGGCTCAGCGTCAAATACACTCTAGTGCTGCAGCTTCAGTACCCGCTGGCCATGGGTTTTGCTTTCAGCTCACAAATGCCGACGCTATCTACAGCTCAAAAACATCAGCGTTTGTATGGGGCCATTGAATAACATGGAGAGCTTCTAAAACCGATCAAAAACGTGGCTGTAAAAAACGTCCGTGTGTATGAGCCTAATAGTTGTCCTGTGGACAGATTCTCCCACCTGAGCTGGGGATCTCTGCAGCCCCTCCAGAGTTACCATGGCCCCCTTGGCTGCTTCTCTGATTAATGCTTTCCTTGCCTGGCCTGTCAGTTTAGATGGACGGCCATGTTCTTGGTAGGTCTGCAGTTGTGCCATACTCTTTCCATTTTCAGATGATGGATTGAGCAGTTCTCTGTGAGATGTTCAAAGCTTGGGATTTTTTTTATAACCTAATCCTGCTTTAAACTTCTCCACAACTTTATCCTTGACCTGTCTGGTGTGTTCCTTGCATGCCACACTTTTCATATATTTCTTTGTAAAAAAAAATTGAAAACCATTCATAATGTTCCTTCCACTTCACAATTATGTGCCACTTTGTGTTGGTCTATAACATAAAATCCCCAAAAAATAAATTTACATTTTGGTTGTAACATGAGAAAATGTGGACAATTTCAAGGGGTATGAATACTTTTTCAAGGCACTGTAGCTGTCATAAATATCAAGGCATTAAAACTGATTTAAAGTGCCTGTGCAGGGTGAAGGAAATCCTGGAAACATGACCTTTTGGGGGTATTTGAGGACTGAGGACTGAGGTTGGGAACTACTGCCATGAAGAAAACATCCTATTACATAGATATGAAGATAACATACAAAGCTTAGGCTAGCTTTGCACTCCCCTCCTGCTGCTAAAATGACTTTGTTTTATTAATAGAATCCCCTATGTTCCAATCAGTTATGTGCCCAGTGTATGTTCTATAAAAAAATATGTATCTTTATACCTTATTTCAGAGCTTTGCTTGGCGCTCACGCGACCGCCCACTGCTCTCCTGGCTGACGTCAGTGGGGGATTCTCAGTCCCTCCTGCTGTAGTTATCAGACCGGGAGAGGAGAGTGGTGGGCGGTCACGTGAGCACTGAGCGGCACTCTGAAATAAAGTATAAAGCTACATATTTTTTATAAAGCACCTCCACTGGGGCACATAACTTAATGGAACAGAGGGGATCCTATTAAGTAAACAAAGTGTCTTTACAACCACTTTAATTTGTGTTTCTGTGAGTGAGTATTATTTAGATTGATTAAGAATTAGATACTGGTGGTATGAAGTATGATAATTGCTTTCCACTTTTTTTATTGATGTATTAATTTATTTGAGAATAATAACATTTGCAACCTTCTCTCCAAAATGTTGCAGTCTTGCAGCCTTCCTTTTATTAGAATAATATCCCCGTATCAACCAACAGACCAGTCAGCAAGGCTCTAGTATCTGATGCAGCTTACGTTTAAAGTGACATTAAAGGTTCCTTTTAAAAAAAAAAAAAAAAAAAAAAAAAAATTTTACACTTACCTGCTCTGTGCAATGTCTTTATACAGAGCAGCCACGATCCTGTTCTTCTGGGGTCCCCTGCTGGCGTCCTTGGCTCCTCCTCTTCAGTGCCGGCTCTACCATTAGGCGGAGTAGGCGACCGCCTAGGGCGCACTGCCGCCTAGGGGCGCCTGGCCACTGTTAATCTGTCACTGGCTGCTCTACAGTGATTCATGTAAAAACTTACACTGTCTGACTGAGATAATGAGATTGTATTATCACATGCCATTTGCAAATGTATATAGAAATAGTGACTGATCTGCCAAATACCCCCCTCTGCCCCCACCCCCGTGAGGCTGTATTTGATCGGCACAGGTGAAGCTGTATTTGATGGGCACAGGTGAAGCTGTATTTGATGGGCACAGGTGAGACTGTATCGATTGGTGCTGGTGAAGCTGTATTTGATGGGCACAGGTGAGGCTGTATTGATTGGCACTGGTGAAGCTGTATTTGATGGGCGCTGGTGAGACTGCATTTGATCGGCGCTGATCAGGCTGCAATTCATTGGCGCTGATCAGGCTGGGCAGGGAAAAGCGGGTGGAGTTAGGGGTGGAGCCAAGGGGGCGGCAAAATGAGGTTTCGCCTAGGGTGTCAAAAATCCTTGCACCAGCCCTGCTCCTCTTCAGTGAGTGATCCCACAGGAAGCCACTTCTTATGGTGGTACTCATGAAAGCTCACTCCTGAGCCGCCTTGTCTGCGTCCGGCTCGGCCCCACCCCTCTTCTTCACAGCATTTGATTGACAGCAGTGGGAGCCAATGGAGAGGAGGGACAGAGCCTGGAGACCTTTGGCTCTTATGCACAGCGCGGTAAGTATAAGGGGGAGGGGCAGGAGAGGATTCTGCTACTCAGAAGGTTTGGAATGCATTAAGGCAGAACAACTTTAGAGCTTTAGAAACACTTTAAAGCTCAACTCTGGTCAGATTCCAATGCAGTCAATCCCATAAATCTACTCCTCTTCTCCAGTCATGTGGCTATCCCATTCTGATTAAAAAAAGCTCATGTACCTCTTTGAGCTTCAGGCTTTAACCTACAGATTCCTTGGTGGTCATATGTGAACAGCCACAATTTTAACCACTTCAGCCCCGGAAGGATTTCACACTTTAGGAAACAGAGCCCTTTTCTCCTACGTTCACTGACAGACGCAGCTCTTCATGACTGTGGGGTTTTATGTTCGTCTTACCAGGAGTTAACTAGGCAGGGAAAAGAATTCAGCTGGCCCCTCCCCTGGGGGCCGTCCTCTTTTCCTACATTAAAACCCCCCTCCCAGAGGAGCTCTCCAGTTTCAATGCCTAGTTTGCAAGGAGTTGACCTGGCTTCCCCATAGGGAACTGCGGTCCTATTGTGACCATTTTCTTTTTTATTTTCTTTTTTCTTTTTTCTGCAATCAAGATGATCTGCTATCAAGAAGCCGGTTGGGGCATCGAGAGTCTTAGTGCTCTGTACTTTCCCCGACCTGGCCAACATGATGCGAAGCCGGCCCCAACACAGGGACCCGCCGCATCTTACCCGTTCCGTGCGGGTGGCCCGGGGCGAGATCTCCCATATTGGTCCCCTTCCCGATTCGTTCGGCAGGGTGACCCTGGGCCTGCAGCGATCCCCCGCCAAGGGTGAAAAGTCTGCATCCGGGTGGCTACCGTGGCGTCGGACTGGTAAGTGAGCGCCCTGCCTCCCTCCCCACATGGGGAGTGAGAGGGCCCGACGTCCGCGAATGCAATTTTTTCTCTGCTCCTGTAGCTGTCCGGGGTAGCCACCGGGTGGGAATCAGCCTCTCATCTTGCCCCCTGCCAGCCCCCACCCCCACTCCCCTGCCCAGCGCTGTACCTCCGTTCAGCCTTCTCGTCCAGCATCGCCATGCGGTCTTCGGCCGCCATTTTGCCGCGGACCGCTGCCATTTTGCCGTAGCCGCGGACATTTTCAGTCTATGGGGCTTTCCCTCTAGCGCTCGGAGCGGCCATAATCGGTACTGCAAGTTGCCTGAGAGGTGTGCACACCCTCTAGTGCTTCTTGGCGGCCATCTTCACTGCATGCTCTGCATTCTACACGTGGCTGCAGCTTCTTCTTCTCCCTGAAAACG
>BLSH010538044.1:518306-538078 GCA_018402905.1 Glandirana rugosa
GGGGAGGGAGAAGGGGGAGGGAGAAGGGGGAGGGGAGAGAGAGGGAGGGGAGAGGGGGAAGGGGGAGGGGAGAGAGAGGGAGGGGAAAGGGGGAGGGGGGAAAGGGAGGAGAGAGAGGGGAGGGGGAAGGGGGAGAGGGGAGGGAGAGAGAGGGGAGGGGGAAGAGGGAGGGGGAAGAGGGAGGGGGGTGAAGTTTGGCATCAGTTGTCTGAAACTTTTAGTCTTTGGCTGAGGGAGGGTTAAATTAACCCCTAGACAGACACTTTTTGTGAAACTGAATATGGTCAATCTTCCAGAACAAACTATCTCAGTCAGTGGCAGACTCTATAAAAAATATAAAACACTGGTGTGGGACCTGTGGGTGGATGGTATGGCAGACTGGCAGGGGCATCGGGGCAGTGCACAACTGCACACTAGTGCTCTCTGCATGGAGTGGGCAGTGGGCATTGGGACAACCAGACATCACATGACAGCACTTCCTCCCTGGACAGTCACCTGGAAGTGCCAAAAAATATATAAAAAAAAAAACATGGATCACTGCAGTGCTGCTCAGCATTTGGGAACATGTAGATTTTTCTGAAAGAACACTAGTTGATCCACATGCTCTGGCTTGAGGGTGCTTCTTTTTGCAGTTACCACATCTCCTGCAGTGGAGAAAACACGCTCTGCCGACACACTTGTCCCTGGGATACACAAGTATTGCTTTGACAGCTGGGAAAGGAGGGGAAATACGACCTCATGCTCACGCCACCAGTTCAAAGGGTCCTCGGTGAGAGGCAGAGGTGGGGCTTTACAATATTTTTCCATTCCCTCTTCAGCCTTGACATAGGGGGTCTTGGGTTCTATTGTACCTTCAGAGTCAGTGAAAGACTGTCCCAGCAAAGTCATGAGCAGCGATCTGGACCTTCTTTTGGGAGGAGATGGAGAATGGTTGTCCTCCTCGATGGGTGTTTCTTCTGTTGCTCTTCTCTTAGGCACTTTATCCTCCTCATGTGTCCTCTTACTAGATGTAATCTGTGTTTGTACAAAGGAATAGAAAATAGCATTAAAAAAACACATTGTGAATGGGAACTGCCTGTGATTCCGATGGGGTGAGGAAACCGCACAGGAAGGAATCGGCGCAGTTCCCGCAGCCCACACCAAATCAGAAGCAGCAGGGCTTACGACAATGTAGCTAGCTGCTAAGCTAGCTACTGGCACACTGTCTGCTAGGCTAATGCTGTTGCAAGAAACATGATGAAATTCAAATTACCTCCAAGAATGCAGCCTCCTCAGTCACTCCTCTGTATATCTCTAATCTCTCCTCCTCTGTGAGGATAAAAGGCAGTCCCTTAAAGTGAGGATCAAGTGCAGATGCTGTATGAAGGATCTTCTTCTCTGCCTCACTGCTGTACCTCTTCTGGAGATCTGTTTTGATGGCATTCTTGATCTCATGGATCATGGGTGTGTCTCCCATGGTGTCTGTCATACTCTGGAGGAGTTGTGCATTTAGAGGGGCAATGAGAGAAACTGTTGGATTGCGCTCTTCTGACATCAGCATGGTTGCATCCTTCATTGGCTTTAATGCACTCACAGCGTCCTCTGCATTTGACACATCTGTTTCACTGAGTGTGCAGAGATCGGACTCTCCTTTTCTTACTTCTGGAGAGAGCAAGGTAGCACAGACTGCAGGCTGCTGTTCTAAGAACCTCTCGACCATGTCATATGCGCTGTTCCATCTTGTTGACACATCAGTTATCAGCTTATGATTCTTCAGGCCAAGGCATTTCTGTTTCTCTTTTAGACAGTGGCTTGCTATGGTGCTGCGGTGGAAGAATGTGGATATCCGTTGCACTCTGCCAAGAAGTCCTGGATAGCGTGGCCACTTTCAGCGCCTTCTGGGACGCAAGGTTTAGTGTATGGGCGAAGCATTTTACTTGAGGGAATTTTCCAACTTGAGCTGCAACTATCATGTTTGATGCGTTGTCGGTCACAAGCACTACAGATTTATCGGACAGCTGCCATTCTTCCATGACATGAGAAAGTAGCTTCGCCAGATGAGCACCTGTGTGTGACTCATAAATGGCTCTCGTTTGCAGTACATGCGACAAGATCTGCCAGTCCTTACTAACGTAATGTGCTGTTATTGTGACATAAGACTCTGTCGTGACTGAAGTCCAGGAGTCACACGTTATTGCGACTCGACATGCTTGGCTCATTGACGCAATTACCTGAGCTTTGGTTTCGTGGTAGAGTGCAGGTATAACATTTTCTGTAAAGTGACTTTGTGACGGGATCTTGTAATGCGGCTCTATCGTCTTCAACAGGTAGCGAGCCGTAGGTCCTTAACTATGAAAGCTGCCACAGCTTTTGTTATCCTCTTCCCTCTTTCAGAGCTGGGTGGCAAAGTTGGCAGTATTGCATCAATTCTCGGCTGAGCTGGGTCTATTTCCTTGGCACTGGTGGAGGTGGTGGCAGTGGCACTGGTGATGGCGACAGGTGTTAGCATCTCAGAGTGAAAATGGCTAACGTGGTTTCTCAAGTTAGTAGTATTTCCTAGATATTTAATTTTTGTGTGACAGTTTTTACACACAGCGTGTGTCTTGTCCAATTTGTGCTTCCCTGGTTGTTCATAAAAGCCAAAATGTGTCCAGATGTTTGCTTTTAAAATGCTAGGTGCATTTTTTATCTCTCGTTCTTTTTGGTCTCCTTCTGACATTTTACTTTAGCATGTCATGCAATTGTGTACAGACTACGGACTCTGTCAGTATAAAAAAAAAAAGAGAAAAAAAATGAATTAAGTCACTGTGTCAACTGTCAACTCAACTCATGTCATGTGACCATAAAAGCAAAAGCAAAGCAAAGTTTGCTATACAAGTTAAATAAAAACTACACAACACTACTTGGCTGCTGCTTTTCTTATGAAGGTAACAAACAGTAATGGCTCAGTCTCTCTATGAGGGGAACTGGGGGAATAGAGCTGCCTGTCACCTTCGATGTAAGCGGGTATCGGGATGGATTTGGTTTATTTTAACTTGGATTATAATATGGACTGCCAATGCCATGGTATTTTTTTAAGTTATTAATTATGTTAGGTGAGGTACAGGTATGAGGTGCGGCAGAGACACAGCCCTACATTAAATATATAGTAAGTGTACTAGTATTTTTAGTAGTATTAATTAACTGGTGCACTGGTGGTCTGGTCTGTGGTGGTCCCATGCAGCAGCCTGTGAGGTGAGGCAGAGGTGAGGACGGAGGGACAAGCGCGGCCTGTGATGCTGGCAGCCTGAGGCCTCAGGCCTGGATCCCTTGGGTCAGTCTTCTTCAGGCAGCAAGCTGGAGGACAAGCACCGGCTTGGTTCGGGTCTGCTCTGACACTCAGAGTGAGGAGGACTGTGGAGTATCTCTGTTGGGCCTGGGACCTGGCGTCGGGGACACTCACTGGCTGCACGTGTCTCGGTCTCCCCTCCTGCAGCATCCAGCTCGGCTCCAGTCCATGCCGCAACGCCGCCGCCCCTGTGGATGACATCAGAAGAGGCCCAGCTCGCCCTCGGCTCCTTTCGGCAGTTTCCGGCGAGCCGCGGCGAGCGCGGATGACGTCATCACGTGTGAATCGATTATTGACGGTTGCTGCATCGATGCCGCATCGCAGTATACAGAATCACCATATATCAGTACACAGGGGTCCCAGATAGCAGTATACAGGGGTCCCAGATAGCAGTATACAGGGGTCCCAGATTGCAGTATATAGGCTGCCAGGTAGCAGTATATAGGGTACCAGGTAGGGTATACAGGGTGCCAGATAGCAGTATACAGGGTGCCAGGTAGGATATACAGGGTGCCAGATAGTAGTATACAGGGTGCCAGGTATGGTATACAAGGTGCCAGATAGCAGTATACAGGGTGCCAGGTAGGGTATACAGGGTGCCAGGTAGGGTATACAGGGTGCCAGATGGCAGTATACAGGGTGCCAGGTAGGGTATACAGGGTGCCAGATAGCAGTATACAGGGTGTCTGGTAGTGTATAGAGGGTGCCAGATAGCAGTATGTAGGGTATACAGGGTGCCAGGTAGGGTATACAGGGTGCCAGGTAGGGTATACAGGGTGCCAGATAGCAGTATACAGGGTGCCAGGTAGTGTATACAGGGTGCCAGATAGCAGTATGTAGGGTATACAGGGTGCCAGGTAGCAGTATACAGGGTAGCAGAAGCTTTTTTTTTTCAAGTTTTATTCTAAGGGGTCTTCTGACCCCAGACCTGAATGAATTCTGTATGAATGGGAGGACAGAGGATTTACAGACATGGAGCTCTCACTTCACCTATCCTTTAGTCCTGTGCTTTTAAAACCATTTCCTAACCAGAATCACCACTTTTATACAGCTGTAACAAAAAATGGAAGTTAGGACTATAAAAATGGAAGTTGTTAGTAGATTGTATATCTGACACTAATATTTTGTGGATTTCTGTGACTTCAGTAGAACTTTAACCACTTGTTTACTGGGCACTTAAACCCCCCTCCGGCCCAGACCAATTTTCGTCTTTCAGCGCTTTCACATTTTGAATTACAAATGCGCGGCCGTGCGACGGTGTACCCAGACAAAGTTTTTATAATTTTTTCCCCACAAATAGGACTTTCTTTTGGTGGTATTTGATCACCTCTGCGGTTTTTATTTTTTGCGCTATAAACAAAGAGCAACAATTTTGAAAAAAGAACAATATTTTTTACTTTTTGCTATAATAAATATTAAAAAAAAAAAAAAAAATTATTCATCAGTTTAGGCTGATATACATTCTTCTACATATTTTTGGTAAAAAAAATCACAATCGGCGAATACTGATTGGTTTGCGCAAAAGTTATCGCGTCTACAAACTATGGGAATTGATTTATGGCGTTTTTTATTATTATTATTATTTTTTTTACTAGTAATGATGACGATCTGCGGTTTTTATCAGGACTGCGGGGGACTTGCAGGGGACTTGTCGAACATTTTTGACACTTTTTTGGGACCAATGACATTTATACTGTGGCACCTAATGTGGTAGACCCTCCATCCAAGAAGGCCATGTTCTTTCAACAGATGAAGGGTTTTTATCCCTGCAGGAGGTGTGGGGTATGTACTGTTAACAGTATCAGATCTAAATGTACCAGCTTTCTGTCTTCACATGACGGGAGGACTTATCCCATTAAATCATTTATATCATGTAACACCAAGAATGTGGTATATCTTTTGATCTGCCCGTGTGGTCTGTATTATGTGGGCCGCACCACGCGTACCTTTCAAGTGAGGGTAAAGGAACATTTGGCCAATATCCGTAAGGGTTTCCCCAATCATAGTGTATCTAAGCACTATGATAAGTACCATGGAAGGAACCCATCGGGTACTAAGATTTTGGCCATAGACAATTATGTAGCCACCTGGAGGGGGAATAATACAAGAAGAGAGATCTCCAGGTTGGAAACATATTGGATTTATACCTTACGGTCTTATATTCCATTTGGACTCAATGTGGAGTTAGACGTCAATGCGTTCATCAATAATGCATAGGTGTCTGTTACTCCGTGGATATTTAGTTCTAATTTTTTGCATTTATGTAATGTGGTTTTGCTTCCGGCCACTGGGTGGCGCTATGCGGGTTTCCTGGTTTTTAGGCTTCTATTTTGTATTTTTATACATATATTGATTTTATATATACTGTCCTTCTTTCTTTGTTTTTATTTATTATTGCTTTTAAATCCCCTGGGAGTTGCGCATATGGCTGGGACCTCTGCTTGATATGCAGTGGCGGCTATCTGCCCACTTCCGGTTGGGTTGGTTTCTGAGATTATGCGTGTGGAACGCATCTCATTTCCGCCTCCTGGTCATATATATTGCGAGCTGCCGCTGGCTAACCACGCCCCTGATGACGTCAGCCTATGACGAAACGCGTCGGGTGGAGCCTACGCGACGCTCGCTACATGTGACCAGGAAGCCGCGACCGCCATTTTAGTGACTGGAGGCATATTCACACAGAAAGCGCTGTTTGAATTGAAGATATGTGAGTGTGTTTATTCCCCTTTTTATAAATAAATGTGTATTGGGTTATCTGCACTATCGGTTGTTTTACTGTCTTTCTATGAGCAACGAGTGCCATCCATTCGAAGTCCGTTTGTCAGCTCACGCCGGGAGTGTTGATTACATCTGACCCAGATAGAGGAGCTGTATGGAGTTCTCAACGGCATTCCCATAGCAGTCTTACCAGTTCTAAGTGGTCACTGACCCTCCGTAATAAGGGGTCGGTGTTGTCCGGTAAGGGACTTGTCTCATTGGTGTCTCTGGTGGCGGGTCTCCCGGTGGTTGTTCGGTGACAGCATTAGTGTTTTAGGACCCACGTCTACTACTTATGGACTTTGTATGGACATTATTTTTCACATGCGCTGCAGTTCAAAATTTAGTATTTATACAGCGATCAGAAATTTAAATAGCCACTGATTACTGTATAAATGTCATTGGCAGTGAAGGGGTTAACACTAAGGGGGCAGTGAAGAGGTTAACTGTGTTCCCTCATTGTGTCACAGGGATCAGTAGATCTGTTATGTCCCCCTTCACAGAACAGAGAACTGCCGTGTTTACAACGGCGGTTCCCCGTTCTGCCGCTCTAACAGGATTGCGGGTCTCTGGCAGACATCGAGTGCGCCCGACCTGCGGGCATGCCCATGCAGCGTGCGGCGGCCACGAGAGTGCATGTGGGGAGGCTGTGTGACAGGCAGACACGGAACGGGTGAACGGTGACTACTACGTTTGTATTGTGGCGGATTTTAACTGCGTATTCTGTAAGTGTATCTTATATGAGGCATTTAATAAAGGTCAGTGCAGGATTACACTATGTATGGCTTTTTTTATACCCTATTATGACGGTGTACTGGGAATGACTGATGAGAGAGACGAATCCAGGAGTGTTGTACAAGGCTCGATTTTCACCAATATCTGTACAAGAACTGTTACATTGTAGGGCTGCTACAAATAGCAGCATTCGATGACGCATTGTCAATGGACTGATTTTGTATTTGTATATATACATACTTTAAAGCAGGGCTTCTCAACCAGGGTTCCGTGGTTGCTAGGGGTTCCTTGAGCAATGAGCAATTTCTGCCCCTCAGATAAGTTACTTCTGTCACCATTGATCATTTTAGCTGTAAGGGGGAAATTCTTCCCTATGACCACAAGTGTAAGGAGCATTCTTCCCATTGACCATCACACTAATGTATCATGAGTTCTACATATAGTTATTTTAGCAGGGGTTCCCTGAGACCGGAAAGTTATTTCAAGGGTTCCTCTGCGTTGAAAAGGTTGAGAAAGGCTGCTTTAAAGCCCAACTGAAGTCGTAGAAATACAGTGGGTATGGAAAGTATTCAGACCCCCTTAAATGTTTCACTCTTTGTTATATTGCAGCCATTTGCTAAAATCATTTAAGTTCATTTATTTTCTTCATTAATGTACACACAACACCCTATATTGACAGAAAAACACAGAATTGTTGACATTTTTGCAGATTTATTAAAAAAGAAAAACTGAAATATCACAGTCCTAAGTATTCAGACCCTTTGCTGTGACACTCATATATTTAACTCAGGTGCTGTCCATTTCTTCTGATCATCCTTGAGATGGTTCTACACCTTCATTTGAGTCCAGCTGTGTTTGATTATACTGATTAGGAAAGCCACACACCTGTCTATATAAGACCTTACAGCTCACAGTGCATGTCAGAGCAAATGAGAATCATGAGGTCAAAGGAACTGCCTGAAGAGCTCGGAGACAGAATTGTGGCAAGGCACAGATCTGGCCAAGGTTACAAAAACATTTCTGCTGCACTTAAGGTTCCTAAGAGCACAGTGGCCTCCATAATCCTTAAATGGAAGACGTTTGGGATGACCAGAACCCTTCCTAGAGCTGGCCGTCCGACCAAACTGAGCTATCAGGGAAGAAGAGCCTTGGTGAGAGAGGTAAAGAAGAACCCAAAGATCACTGTGGCTGAGCTCCAAAGAAGCAGTCGGGTGATGGGAGAAAGTTGTAGAAAGTCAACCATCACTGCAGCCCTCCACCAGTCGGGGCTTTATGGCAGAGTGGCCGGACGGAAGCCTCTCCTCAGTGCAAGACACATGAAAGCCCGCATGGAGTTTGCTAAAAAAACACCTGAAGGACTCCAAGATGGTGAGAAATAAGATTCTCTGGTCTGATGAGACCAAGATAGAACTTTTTGGCCCTTTATCGCCAAATCCAGATGTGAAAAACTTGTTGCATCTTTCCCAAAAAGACTCATGGCTGTATTAGATCAAAAGGGTGCTTCTACTAAATACTGAGCAAAGGGTCTGAATACTTAGGACCATGGGATATTTCCGTTTTTCTTTTTTAATAAATCTGCAAAAATGTCAACAATTTAGTGTTTTTATACTGTCAATATGGGGTGCTGTGTGTACATTAATGAGGGGAAAAAATTAACTTAAATGATTTTAGCAAATGGCTGCAATATAACAAAGAGTGAAAAATTTAAGGGGGTCTGAATACTTTCCGTACCCACTGTGTATATGCAAAAAATAAAAAATAAAAATGGGCAGACTCGATAGACTACTTGGTCTTTTTTCTGCCGTCACTTTTCTATGTTTCTATGTGAAATTGGTATTATACTAGCCACCTCCACTTTCCTGTTACTGCAGATGCAGGGGTGTGTGAATATTACTGTGCAGTCCAGAAGGCACCAGAGCACTTTAGTAACCAGCACTTGGGATCCGTTCACACTAGAATGTAGTGCAGGAAACACGTGTTCTGTACAGGTTTTCTGCACCGCATTCAAAACGCACTGCAGTTGCGATCTGCAGTGGGTGTCAATGTTACATTATTTACATGCAAGCGCAGTGTGTTTGCATGCACTGGATTGCAAGGTATAGAAGTACTATGCGTTCTCGTTGCTCTGAGTTTTTTAACCTGCTTGGCGGTATTCCCAAGTGTGGCTCGGGGTGGAATTTCAGTACCATTAGCGGTAACCCCGAGCCACACTCAGGATTGATCCTGGATCCAGGCAATGTTGCTTACCTTGTCCCCTGGATCCAGCGATGTCCCCCCGCTGTGTCTGCGGGCTGTGTCCTCTGCCCGATGCCTCTGTGTGCCGGGCTCCGTTCCCTGCAAGCGCTGCATCGCATGGGGGCGGAGACTGGCGGCAAATTTAAAAAGTAAAACACACAGTAAACATACAGTATACTGTAATCTGTAAGATTACATTGCTGTATGAAAACATTTCACATCCCCTTTGTCCCTAGTGGTTTGCCCAGTGCCCTGCATGCACTTTTATATTATAAATGTCATTCTTTCTGCCTGGAAACATGAGAATGTCCATGGCAACCAAAAAGTGTCCCTTTACGTTAAAAGTGGTTTTCGATCAGCTAGAAAACAGCGATAGAAAATAAGAATCATTTGCAGAATTGAGTGATACTGATTTTTGGGGAAATTTATCATCAGACACTGAAAGTGACGACAGCGACAATTCTGCAAATGAGCAAATTTCAGTGTTTTTGGTTTGATTACATTATTGAATACATTTTATTACTATTATGTTATTATTTCTGATAATTATTTATAGTTATTTATTATATTATAATTTATGATTTCTTGTTTCAAACTTTATCATATCCAGGATGTCTACTAGACTCTTGTTTGGACAGATTTAAGTGAGTTATTCCTAAGAATTACAGGCCTACAATATAAAACGCCAAATTTCCATGCAAAATAATGTACCGCTTTCAGCACCAAAAATCTGAAATAATCATGGGAGGTTAAAGTAGTGCATGCACTATTTTTGCTGCAGTTCAGTGCGATTCACCCTATTCAAAATAAGAGTTTGAATTGCACCGCACTGAACAGCGTGTGAATCGCACAGGAAATGCGCACAGGAATGCGGAGTGCGTTCTTGTGCTATTCCTGGTGTGTACCGGCCCATAGTAACAGAGCTGGTTAACCACCCCTCCCCTCCAAAATTTACATTGAAAGTGAATTATGCATTGTTTGTGTTTTATTAAGACAGTTTGTAAATGGCAGCAAAAATACTTCCAAATAGGTGGAAGTGGCGTTTTTCTTGTATCAGTGGCACACCCTTTAGGCGGGAATCTTTCAGTGTCCACCTAAACATGGAACTTCAGAATGCGACTCCAATGGAAAAAAAACTTCAGAATCAAACTTTACCAGATAATACCCCAGTACAGGATAGGTTTGAATTGGTTGTACTTAGCACGTTGCCCACATGTGTTGGCCTTATTAAATTTGACCCTGGAGCAACACACATATAGCTTGATGTGATAGAAATAATGTAAAGCTAGGATAAGGTGCCTCATAACCCAGAGACACAGATAGTTAATAGTTACAACTTATTTACACATGCTTTGGCCCTTTGAACAGCTCTTCAGAGGGTGTTTGACAGGTGGTGAGGAGGCATTATGTTGCCTCTTCACCTTCTGTTTCAACCCCTAAAAACCTGCATTACTGCACCACAATCCCTTTCACTGGGCGGTACTGCCCTCCGAGCGTGACAGCAGGCAGCTTAAGGTAAAACAGTTGGGGGCGGTAAAAACATGGCTCAGCTGCATGTTTTTACTGCCCCCTAACTGCAAGTGTAAACAAGGCCTTAGAATGCTATATTATTCGAATGAAAAACATGTGTAAATGTGAAAGTGTACATGTACACCATATTCTTTCAAAAGCATAACCGTATTTTGTCTTAAACGGAGTTCCACCCAGAAATTTTTTTTTCTTTTTTTTTTGGCATCCACTCTTTTAATACTAAATAGATGTAACCTTTTGTTTCCTTACTTTCAAACCGCCTAGTAATTACATGTATTTTTTTGTCACAATTTAGTTTCTCTCACTGCTGGACTTTCTGAAGCCCATCCGTAGTCTCCTGACACCTCTTCCTGAAAGAAGTGCATGGTGGGTAACCATCATGCACTCCTCGATCTCAGTCCGCTTTAAATCGTGTCATTTCCTGTCTGGAAATAACACGATTTTACAGTACAGGGAAGCCCACTGACTCCTGGGAAATGATGAGTCACATTTCCCAGGAGGCCAGGGGAAGCAGGAAGTGAGGAGAAGAGCCTAGGACCTAAAAGGGGCAGATTACAGAGACCACCTAGCAACAAGCGACTTAGGGTGAGTATAAAATGTTATTTTCCTTCAAAGGTTAAGTCTATATAGGCAGAGAACTTGAATGTTGTAAAAAAAAATTCTGGGTGGAACACCGCTTTAACATTTGGTATGAAAATATTTTCTTAAATATGAATATTGGTGATCTGTGCCAGCAAGTCACTATTCTGCATGGAATCAAAGTCAGCTCTCCGCAGCCTCAATGAGTATACATTTTATGATTGTGTGTATATCGTATCATATATCTATGTTTATGGCTAGGTGTATGTTTATGAAGTGCACTGTCTTCTCATAAAACAGAGTTGCTCTTCATTTCTCTTGCTGAATCCTCAGTCTAGTTTTATGTATAAGTAAATGTTATTTTTATGTTTGTTTCATTGAGTTTGTTCACAAGCTGGGAATATATTCCTTTTGTGCTGTCTTATCTGCTGTTGCATTTGTGAATTTATTGTGTATACATACTTACCTTGCAGAGCATTTTTTTGTCACTCATTGCCCGCACTTTGCCCACATCTACGTACATTTTAGAATTTCATGCCAGTGAAGGGAAGTTTTTCTTCTTACTTCCCTTTTAGGCCTCATTTACATGAACGTTTAGAGGCATTTGGGTGTTTTTTTCAGCTGCCCCTGTACTCTCCTCTATGTTATCTTATCAGTCCATGTACACAGGGTCGTTTAACCACTTCAGCCCCGGACGGATTTCCCATTTAGGACCAGAGCACTTTTTGCGATTCGGCACTGCGTCGCTTTAACTGACAATTGCGCGGTCGTGCAACGTTGTACCCAAACGTAATTTGCGTACTTCTTTTCCCACAAATAGAGCTTTCTTTTGGTGGTATTTGATCACCTCTGCGTCATTTCTGATCGCCGCTATAAACAAAAGAAGAGCAACAATTTTGCAAAAAAAAAAAAACTAATTTCTTACTTTTTGCTAAAATACAAATCCAAAAAAAAAATGTAGAAAAACATTTTTTTTCCATCGGTTTTGGCCGATTTATATTCTTCCTCATATTTTTGGTAAGAAAAATCGCAATCGGCGTTTATTGATTGGTTTGCGCAAAAGTTTTTTTAGCAGTACTGCAATATTTTGGCACACATGTCAGACCATTTTGACACTTTTTTGGGACCATTGGCATTTATACAGTGATCAGTGCTATAAAAATGCATGGATTACTGTGTAAATGCCATTGGCAGTGAAGGGGTTAACCTGCAGGGGGCGCTCTAAGGGTTAACTGTGTTCCCTGGGCGTGTTCTAACTGTATGTAGGCTGCCCTGGCTGGGGAAAGGGGACGATCACGGCTTCCATATACAGGAAGCCTGTGATCACAGCCCTTCCCCCTCTATGAGATCCGGGTAGCTGGCGGCGATCGAGTCCGCCCTACCCGCTCCCTGGCCCCCCCCCCGGACACAGTGAGCGTGCGAGCGCGCCTCCAGCAGCACACGCTCACAGCACAGCACTAGTTATCGCAGCCGCCGTCATATGACGGCGGTTTGTGATAACGAGCCACCTTGCCGCCGTCAGACTGTGGTCGGCGGTCAGCAAGTGGTTAAGGTCGTTTCCAGGCTTTTTTTGGAACGCAAAAAATGGGTTCAGGTGCCAGTTCAGGGGCTTTTGAAACACCAAACAGCTTGTAAACACGGCATGCAAAACGCGACAAAACTGACGTTTTAGACGCCGGTTTCTAGCTGTCAAGATAAAACGTTCAGGGGAGGTTGAAACAGCATCCCATGTAAATGGAGCCTTAAAGCAAGTATTACTTACCTAAAGCTGGCCATAGATGGATCAAAATTTGTCCGGTTCAGCAGGGACTGGCTGAGTTTCAATCCGCTTGAAAGAAGTTGATCTATCGATTGACTTCTGTTGAACGGGAATGTTGGCACATTTTTCTCAATCAGTTTAGAGTCCTCACTTGTCCGAATACAATAGGGTTGATTTACTAAAGGCAAATAGACTGTGCACTTTGCAAGTGCAGTTCCTCCAAAGCTTAGTAAATGAGGTAAAAATTCACTTTGCAAATTGTACCCAATCAACGAGCAAGGAAAAAAACCAAAACATTTTTAGCCTGTACATGATTGGATGATGGAAGTCAGCAGAGTTTCTGCTCATTTACTAAGCTCGAGAGCAACTGCTCTTGCAAGAAGCTACTGCACTTTACAAAGTGCACAGTCAATTTGTCTATAGTAAATCAACCCCAATGTCTCATCAGGGAGGATTCCCTTTTTCATCTCGATTGTGTGAATGGAGGAATCCATAGTTTTTTTTTTTTTTTGATCAGCCTGCTGTCTCATAAATAAAACAGCGATCTATGGGCAGCTTTTATCCATCGTCTAGGTCGCTTGCCAGCATTGTTAATTGGCATGGAGGACCGGTGTTCCAGCACTGCTGATATACCCCTGAAGTGCCCCTGTAATGCAGGTCTTAATGTGGATGACTAAAGTCACAAATTTAGGTGAGTTATGAGGACATTTAGTAGGTTGTTTTTTACTTGTGCCAGTGATTAGTTTGGGGAGGAATGAGAGCCTTTAATTCAGATTTAAAGTAGCAATAAAAATGATTCTAAAGCTGGTCATAGACAGACCATTAATTGGCCGGCTCAGCAGGGACTGGATGAATTTTGGTTCATTATGTAGCCATCCTTGCTCCACAGAAGTCAGTCATTTGACTGAGTGAAAAACTTTAAAGCAGTATTAAACTGAAAAGCAAACATTTATTATATTGTAGCTTAGCAATTCTTAGATGTGATGGCCGCATTAGTTTCTTTTTTTTAGGCTTTCTTCTATTTTCATCTGGTGATCCAGTCAGCAAATCTATAGTTTATTTAAAAAAAAAAAACACAAGCTCTCCAGCAGAACATATCAGTTTACATGGATGAGATAAACCATTTAACACTGGCAGAGGTGATTAAAATGATCAACTGTTATTTATTCTTGCAAAACCTTTATCCTAAAATGAAAAATAACCGTTTGCTGTAATTGATTATAAAGTGTGAGCTGGAGTTTGGCTTTAATTTGTTAGTGTTTCTAAATCTGCTAATAGATTTAACACTACCCTCCTCCCCCCCAGACCGATAAGGCTGCTGTCTGCTGTGCCCCTGTTCTCATTACTCCAGAGTTGTGGCTCGCTAATACAGGAGGTGTGTTACTGGCCAGATCACCAGGTGACAACAGAGGGAAAAAGGCCAAAGAAAAAAAACAGTTGCATCATGTGGAACAACAGACCACCTAGAATCAATAAATCTACCTTATATTTGTCTAGGCATCGGAGGGGGAGGGCTGGGAGTCCCTAATTTGTTGACTTATCATCATGCAGCACAACTAGCACACTTGGCCCCATCATCTCTGAGAAACATCTACCTCAGTGCGAAAACTTAGCTTGCCCTAGAACTCCACTCAAAGTGTTGATATGGATATCTAGCAGGTTGCGGCCTTCTGTTTTGTCCCCTTCACTCCCTTATACTCTGCTCTTTGGGATAGACTTAGACTCACAAAAGCATTACACTCTCCTCATACTCCTCTGTCTCCATTATTTAACAACCCCAAATTTCTGCTGAGACTGCAGCCATGCTTATTCAACTGGTGGGAAAACAAAGGGTTGCTGTGAATAGGGGATCTTCTGCATGGAAATGAATCTTATTCTCTTGAGTACTATAAAACCAAAATGAAAATGCACCCGCCAGGTTTTAGCTTTCTTGAGGCGACTCGCCTGCTTACTCTGTCATCCTTTGAATTCTCTTGCAAGGCTGCCACACTTCTGAGGGGCTACATGTCCACCTTATATGAGCTTTTGGTTACTCCAACGCACAAACTCCTCTACATGAACCAATGGGAATGCGATTTGGACATTTTCATTGAGCTTTACCCACAAGCCTCCTACTCTTGCTTTAAGTGATGTAGACAACTGGGAACTATGTTCCACAGTTGGTGGCAATGCCACAAAATCATTAGATTTTAGATAAAGATCTTTTCTCTAATACACTCAGTAACTGAGGTGAACGTCCCCAGAAAACCTCAGACATTGAGGCTCCTAAACACCGCAAAAATATATATCCTACATTATCCTGGCAGCTAGAATTGCCATTGCTAGTTATGTTAGAACCAGTCAGTGGTCTCACTTGAATACATTACTCAAAAACGAAACTGTCACGATCCTGGTGGGGGAGTCTGGCTGGTACAGGGAACAACCACTCATGTGCACCAGATTCAGGGGCCCCTGGTAGAGCAGACAGGGAATCCAAGAGTGCGGGATGGCACTAGGGCTGGGTGGTTACTGATGGTGATGTGATGCTCCAGGTAGTCCTGCAGATCAGAAGAGTGGTCATGCAGGCTGGGTTGGCAACTGGCTGGCTGTGCAGTACAAGGGTCAGGCAAGAGAGTGGTCAAGTCCAACCAACATTTGTTAACACGCTGGCAACAGAAGTACAGAGGGGTCAGACAATCGGGTGGTTGTGGATAGCTGGGGTCGGTGAAGGCAGATAATCAGCAGGTCAGGTCAAGCCGGGTTGAATCAGGAAACAGGTAGTAACACAGGAACTGGAAACAGGAAGAGATCTGGGGCTCACAGGTATTCAGATGCTGTAGAACGGACAGCACTCACTGCAAGGCACTGGGGGTTGAAATAGCACCATTTGGTGTAGTTTCCGGCGCGCGCAAATGCGCTAAATTCCATTAAATCACCGTTTTTCTCTAACAGAAATTGGATAATGATAATGATTAACTCTTGTGTACCCTCAATAACTCCTAATTGAAGTTTGATAAGACCTGGAAGCCTTGGCTGAGGTACTTGGAGAGACATGGGGATCTTGATGACATCTTTTCTACTTCCGTCCTTTCTCTCTAACCTTCCTCTTGTCTCCCCCTTGCCCTGCCTCTTTCTTCCTTCTTTTGGAAGACCAATTGAAATTTCTTTTTGCCGGTAATTTGTTTTTGTTTAGGCACTTGATGCAATCAAGACAGCAGACGAGAATGCCGAATAAGAGATGACTTCTTTAGAACCTGCTCTTTCCTCTAGCGTTCTAGTGACTGTTGAGATGTAACGGTGTTTCTCCTCTGTACCCCGATTGAATGCTATATTTTTGCTGTGTTGGTTACCTCATGAAGGGAATCTGTACCCAAGTGCCTGTCAACTTTTTCCCCCTCGTGGAGGTTTTGTTCTGTTAAATTCATATGAACTTAATAAAAATATTGGAATCAGATAATAAAATTGATGCAGCCAACACATCTAATGATTGGTAAGCTGCAATATATTAGATTTTGGTTTTGGGTATAATACTGCTTTAAGTTCACGAAGAGAGGAGAAAGTAATACTGCTATGATGGAGCAGAAATATAACGATGTTTGCCCAATGGACCTGTGTCCTGGGGATCTTTTTGTAGCCAGTATTGTGTAACATAAAATAGCCCAAATTTTCAGGAAAAGCAGCAGGCTTACAGTTACATCAAAACAGCTTCTGGGAACAAGGCAAGTCATATCCTTATTTACAAGATCTATTATCCTGTTTGAGTCCAGATAAAGAAATGGGAAGCCAAGTTGCAGTTTTAGGAGGATATTTGGTAGACTTTTCCATGGTTATATTATGGATTGTATGACTTCTGAAAACAGTTGGATTGCTTGGGGAATATAGTTATACATAAGAATAGGTGCGAGGAGGAAAGTGGCATCTTTGGCAGTCTGATGAGCTACAGAGAACAGGACAGCGATGGGAATAATAAAACCAGATTTTTTAAGTTTTACATGCACTTGAAACTTTGTGAATCTTTAGCTCACAGATGAGAAGTTTCACTGAAGGGTCTTGTAAAGCTGCATGTGTCTGTGTAGGAAGATTTGTTGTTTTATACACCTTGCTCTAGGTATGATCGATCACAAACAAGCAATACAAACATTGAATGTTTTAATACACACAGTATTTCACACTAGGTAATCGACAGAAAATATGAATGGAAAACGAGATCAGCCACTAAAACAAGCATATTCTGATCGCCTCACCAACACACATGCAGATATTTTTTGATTCATTTAAAATGATCGGAAAAATTCTACCATGGCCGATTGACTTAACAGAGCTGAAATTGATTAAGGGCTCACTTAATCAATAAAATGTCTTTTGGTTTACATTTTTTTTTCAGTTGGACCAGTTAGCCACATTAACCACTTACCAACCGAGCCTGTTTTTTGGGTTCGGTGGTTACGAGTTAAAAACATGTTTTTTTGCTGTAAAATTACTTAGAACCCCCAAACATTATATATTGTTTTTTTTTCTAACACCCTAGAGCAGGGATAAGCAATTAGCAGACCTCCAGCTGTTGCAAAACTACAAGTCCTAGCATGCCTCTGTCTCTGGTTGTCATGCTTGTGGCTGTCAGAGTCTTGCTATGCCTCATGGGACTTGTAGTTTTGCAACAGCTGGAGGTCCGCTAATTGCATATCCCTGCCCTAGAGAATAAAATGGCGGTCATTACAAAATTTTTTGTCACACCATATTTGCGCAACGGTCTTCCAAGCATGCTTTTTTTAAAATAAATTCAGTTTTTTTAGTTAAAAAATAAGAAAACAGTAAAGTTAGGCCATTTTTTTCAAAATTGTGAAAGATAATGTTACGCCGAGTAAAATGATACCCAACATGTCATGCTTCAAAATTGCGTCCGCTCTAGGAATGGCGACAAACTTTGCAACTTAAAAATCTCCATTGGCGACATTTAAAAAATTCTACAGGTTAGCAGTTTTGAGTTACAGAGGAGGTGTAGTGCTAGAATTGTTGCTCTCGCTCTAACGATCATGGCGATACCTCACATGTGTGGTTTGAACACCATTTTCATATGTGGGCGGGACTTACGTGTGCGTTCGCTTCTGCACGCGAGCTCGCGGGGACGGGGTGCTTTCAATTTTTTTTTTTTTTTTAATTATTTATTTTGCTTTTTATTTTATATTTTTACACTGTTCTATTAAAAAAAAAAAAAAAAAGTGATCACTTTTATTCCTATTGCAAGAAATGTAAACATTCTTTGTAATAGAAAAAAGCATGACAGGTCCTCTTAAATATGAGATCTGGGGTCAAAAAGTCCTCAGATCTCATGTTTACGCTAAAATGCAAAAAAAAAAATTGAAAAAAATTACATCTAAAAAAAAAACCGTGCCCATTAAGACCGTTGGGCGGACGTGACTTCTGACGTCATTGCCACCCCGCCATGTTATGGAGCCGAGTGAGCGGCTTCAGCCGCTCACTCGGCTCACGGACACTGGGGGGGGGGGTGGATGCGATCATCTCTGCCGCTGCCGGCGGGTCCGGTAAGCGGCGGAGATGACCGGAAAGCGGCGAGAGGGGGGGGGGCACCTCTCCTGCCGCTAATAAAAGTGATCTTGCGGCGAATCCGCTGCTAAGACCACTTTTATCCTCTTCAGAATCGCCGGCTGAAAAAAACGATATCTGAATGGTGCTTGCAGCTGCAGGCACCATTCAGATATCACCACTCAAACCCAAGGACGTATATACATGCCTTGGTCGTCAAGTGGTTAAATGACTGTTTGGACTATCATAAAAGTATGTGGCCATCATTAAAGTGTCACTAAATCTGCATCATAAAAAAACTATCAATAAATGGTGTATTACATGCTGTTCATACTCACTCAGTCACTATGAGTTTTGTTTTCTGCATTCTGCAAAAAAACTGGCTGAGCACATGCTCAGTTTTCAGTGAGTTTCTATGCTGAGCATTTCCTCCCTATTACATCTGAGCAGCCCATGTGACAATAGAATCACACATGTGGGCACATACACGGTGGTAAATGACAACGCACTCCCTCCCTCCTCCACCCCCATGTCCATTAACCAGCTGTGGTGGGATATTACATGTAGATTAACAGAAGAATCACCTCCCTCTTATTCTAAGACACAGGCTGGAGGGGCGTGACACAGCCGGTTGCCTGGCAGAAATCTGCCCGCCATGTTATTGCCAAAAAATAATAAAGATTTGATTTCAAATATGTATTTGTATGACAACTTAAAACAGTTTATTGGTATTAATTGTGTATTTTTATTATATGTTCCAAAGGCTGTTTTTTTATTTTATTTTGAGCGTGTGACCAGCAGCAGAGGACTAGAAGCTCCTCCTCCTTATGTTTCCCTGCAGACAGGCTGGGAAAGATCTGGGTCATGTGACAGCGGTATATTGATTAGGAAAAAGCAGCTTCGTTTTTTTTTTATATTAACCACTTCAGCCCCGGAAGGATTTTCAGCTTTAGGACCGGAGCCCTTTTTGCGATTCGGCACTGCGTCGCTTTAACTGAAAATTGCGCGGTCGTGCGACGTTGTACCCAAACAAAATTTGCATCCTTTTTTCCCCACAAACAGAGCTTTCTTTTGGTGGTATTTGATCACCTCTGCATCATTTCTGATCGCCGCTATAAACAAAAGGAGAGCGACAAATTTGCAAAAAAACCCAAATTTCTTACTTTTTGCTAGAATACAAATCAAAAAAAAAAATATAAAAAAACATTTTTTTTCACCGTTTTTGGCCGATTTATATTCTTCCTCATATTTGTGATAAAAAAAATCGCAATCGGCGTTTATTGATTGGTTTGCGCAAAAGTGGTCACGTTTACGGATGATGAGAATTCATTTTTGGGTTTTTTTTTT
>BLSH010538044.1:546159-563881 GCA_018402905.1 Glandirana rugosa
TCATGTAAATGTGTCCCACTCGAGCAAAGGTCCGTCAACTCAAATCTCCGAAAAAAACCTTGCCTTTTTTTGTCCAAGTCTGCGGTCAAGTCTCCGTAAACGTTACGGTTTGTCAAACATTTGTGGCGATTTGCGCGGATTTGCGACATTGAACGTAGATCCTGGCAAAGCAAATGTCCGCAAAGGTAAAAAAAAAAAAAATTTTTTTTGTAAAAAAGAAATTGGTGAAGGAATGGCCGCATAACATTTTTATGCGGCCGTTCCACCTGAGGGGTAGGATTCACCTGCATTATAATGCAGGAGAACAAAAGCCCGCAAAGCGGCGAAAACAAGAGGACGTAATATTACGTCCACTTAGGATGGGGAGTCCACCTTGCCGGCGTATTTTTACAATACGCCGGTAAGGAAGTGGTTAAAGAAAAAATGTTTTTTTTAAAAAAAAAAAAAATGGAAACGCCTGTAAACGAAACGGTCCTAGATGCAAGTTACAGCGTTTAGGCGCGTTTAGCGGTGTTTACAAACTGTTTGGCATTGCAAATGCCTCTGAACTGGCGTCTGAACCTGTTTTTTTCCGTTCCAAAAAAAGCCTCTAAACTCAACTGCCTGGAAACGAGCTCACCCTGTGTAAATGTACTGATAAGATAACATAGAGGAAAGTTCAGGGGCAGCTGAAAAAAACGCCCAAATGCCTCAAAACATCCGTTTACCAGCAGCAGTGTAAATGAGGCCTTCATGATTCTAATTCTTTGGTTTACTGGTAAAGTAAGGGATGCTTGGATTGCAAGACCTCCTGTACACTCTCTTTTTTCCCTTTGTAAAAGCAAAGTTTAAAAACGAGTCTACCTATAATGTGTGTTAAAGTGGTTGTCAACTCTCAAAAACCCCCCCCAAAAAAACGGCAAAGCAAAGGCATAATGAGCTAGTATGCATCGCATACTAGCTCATTATGAAATACTTACCTTGGAACTAAGCTGTTGCAGCAGTCTCGGCAGTCGGTACACCCTGGCGACATGCTTCTTCCGGGTTCCGCGGATCTGGCCAATCACAGCGCAGGCTCCATGCTGTGATTGGCTGGAGCCATGCTGACGTCACTCCCACACATGCCAATTATGGCACATTTACTGAAGAAACTGCACCCTGGGCCACCCTGGGGCTGATTCTTCAGTGCGCATGTGCCAATGATGTCGGCACATCCAGATACAGGGAATATCTCCTAAACTGTGCAAGTTTAGGAGATATTTCCAGGACCTACAGGTAAGCCTTGTTATAGGCTTACCTGTAGTTTAAAGTGGTTGTACAGAGTTGACAACCACTTTAAATGGAGAGTATATACCAGTTTGAATATGGCAAGAGCAGAGGTGCCCAACCTTTTGACCTTCCTGGACCACATTGGAATAAGAGGAATGGTCTTGGACCACACATAAAATGTAATAACAATAAGGATAGTTTATGAGCAGAAAAAGTGGAGCAAATCACAAGTTAACAATCACTGATATAGACAATGTATCTGAGTAATAAAACATATTTTTTTGTAATATTTTTATTATAAGTAAGAGAGCAAATAAAACTAGTGTGATAGTTGACATTATGTTTGATAACTTAACACCTCAATACTGTATCTGGTTTGATGGATGTAGTAGCAATTCCCAATGAATTCTCAAGGTGATATTTTGGTTCTAATTTTGCCCTTCATGTGCTTCATCCATGAAAATAATTGCTCACAAATATAGGTGCTGCTGAAAACAAATGCCATGATTAAGGCGTGATTGTGAAGAGTGGGATATTTGTCTTTGGGAAGATAAAATTGATAAAAATCCAGTAAAGAGACACTCAAATTTTTCTTCAGCTGCATATGTTTGCAAAATGTAAACACATTTGTGCAAAAAATGAAAATTATTATTATTTTTTTTTTTTAAGTAAGGTTACGATTTTGTTGGGCTGCATATATAGCCGTCTTGGGCCGCAGGTTGGACACCCCTGGGTCTAGAGCAGGTTTTCTCAACCAGGGCTCCTTCGGAGGTTGCTAGGGGTTCCTTGAGCAATGAGCAATTTCTGCCTCTCAGATAAATTTCCACTGACATCAATGATCATTATAGCCATCTGTAAGGGGGAATTCTTCCAAATGACCACAAGTGTAAGGAGCATACTTGACATTGACCATCACACTAATATATCATGAGTTGTAGATATAGTAATTTTAGCAAGGGTTCCCTGAGACCAGCAAGTTATTTCAAGGGTTCCTCTTTGTTGAAAAGGTTGAGAAAGGTTGGTCTAGAGCAGGGATATGCAACTAGCGGACCTCCAGCTATTGCAAAACTACAAGTCCCATGAGGCATAGCAAGACTCTGACAGCCACAAGCATGACACCCAGAGGCAGAGGCATGATGGGACTTGTAGTTTTGCAACAGCTGGTGGTCCGCTAATTGCTTATCCCTGGGTAATGTGTATTAAAAGGAGATTAATATATCAGTTTGGATGGGTCTAGAAGGGGATTCTCAACCAAGGTTCTGTGGAACCCTAGGGTTCCTCCAGAAGTTGATAGGGGTTCCTTGAACAATAAGCAAATGATCATTTTATCTATCTGTAAGGGGGGAAGGGGGGGGATCTTCCCAATGAAGAGGAGCATTCTTCCCACTGACCATCACATTAACCCCTTTGTGCCCAAGGGTAAAACAAATCTAAATGCCTAAGCACAATTTTGCAACTTTGACATGTGTTAGTAAAACCATACATCTCATAACAATTACTTGTGGCGGGGATCAGTGGGTGGATCGGCGGGCACATAAGGCGGGGATCAGCGGGCAGATTGGTGGTCACATGAGGCAGGGATTTGTGGGTGGATAGGTGGGCACATCAGGCAGGGATCGGCAGGTGGATTGGCGGGCACATCAGGCGGGGATCGGCGGGCGGATTGATGGGTTTATCAGACGGGGATCGGCGGGCACATCAGGATCAGGCTGCGGCTTCCTCTTCTCTTCCGCTGTGCATCTCCTGCCCTCCTCCTATAGGCGTCCAATAGGATCGCCTGTCCTATAAGCTAATCAGGTGACGGGTATCAGACCCGCTTCCCAATTGGCCGGGAGGACAATCAGTGTTGCAACTGTTGCAATACACCTGGGTGGGCTCCAGACGTCCCAAGCCCACCCTATTTTAAAGCCTATTAGAGCCTCTCTGGCTCTAATCAGGTGCTTCAAAATACACACCCCCCTGTCCTGAAAAGGGCCGGGCGCATGGATAGGGAGGGTGGCGGAGGTGTTGGGGGGGTAGCACCTGTGCATCCACAGTGCACGGGCTGCCTCTGGACTGCATGCAGAGTGAATATCGGTTTAGGAGGTATTCATTTTACCTACAGGTAAGCCTTATTTTAGGCTTACTTGTAGGTAAAAATCACCAAGTGGGGTTTACAGCTGCTGTAAGGTGTCAGCATACCAAGACATTTTGGACAATGTCATGCTCCCAACTTTGTGGGAGCAGTTTGGGGATGGCCCCTTCCTGTTCCAACATGACTACACACCAGTGCACAAAGCAGGGTCCATAAAGACATGGATGAGTGAGTTTGGGGTGGAGGAATGTCACTGGCCTGCACAGAGTCCTGACCTCAACACAATAGAACACATTTGGGATGAATTAGAGTGGAGACTGCGAGCCAAGCCTTCTCTTCCAACATCAGTGCCTGGAAGGATGGTCAAACAGTCCCATAGACAGTGACACTCTCCTAAACCTTGTGGACAGCCTTCCCAGAAGTATTGAAGCTGTTATAGCTGCAAAGGGTGGCTTAACTCTACATTGAACCCTCTGGACTAAGACTGGGATGCCATTCAAGTTCATGTGCGTGCAGAGGCAGGCGCCCCAATATTTTTGACAATATAGTGTATTGTAAAGCTTTTTTAATGGCAGATCAAAGCCTGAGCCGACCAAAGCAAAGGGTAGGGTATATGATAGAGATAATGTTAAAGGATCATCTTATAGGAATCTTCCCAAGCAATCCCTATTGTTCTCATTGACTTGCATTATCAACGCCGATGCAGCTAAGAAAAATATGTACTGCAGACCTTTTTCTTTACACTGCAATTTAGAAATATTGACAAAAGTCATTTCTAAGCTATGCCAAAGCTCATAAAATGCTGTGAAATATGCATGTGATGTCTGCGTGAATGAATCCTTACTCTGTAATCCTAGAAGCAGAGATGATTGCTTTTGTTAATCTGGCCATATGCTAACAGATCTGGCTACTGAAACCATACTATAGCCAGATATTTAGTACATTTTAAGTCATGATTACAGAGTTGAGTGCAGTGTGGGGATGTATAAAACCGTTTTATCACCATGGGATCAAGATATACAGCCATGACTTTCTATGTGGGTTTTACAATCCAGGTGTGCTAACAGCGTTAAGGATATGAGGATATAAACAAACATCTGAAGTGCTAGCCCCATTGATATTTATTAGTGATGCACCAAAATTTCGGGTGCAACTTTACAGCAATTTTTTTTTTTTGCAATTTTCACCGTGCTTATGGTCTGTTTTTCATGTGACTCAAAAAATGCATCAAAAACGCAACAGTGCATTTTTGATGCGCTCTTGTTGCGAATTCATTGCATTTCAATGAGGAGGTGCATTTGTTTTTTTTAACTGACCAAGAATGCAGCAAGCAGGATTTTTAACACTGCTTCAAAAGGTGCTGATAATGGGCAACATATTCATTTAAAATTCACATTATTAACCACTTCAGCCCCGGAAGGACTTCCAGCTTTAGGACCAGAGAACTTTTTTTCAATTTGGCACTGCACCGCTTTAACTGGCAATTGCGCGGTCATGCAATGCAGTACCCAAACAAAATTTGCATCCTTTCTTTCCCATAAATAGAGCTTTCTTTTGGTGGTATTTGTTCACCGCTGCGCTTTTTATTTTTTGCGATATAAACAAAAAAAAAAGAAAGAAAATTCTGAAAATAAATGATATTTTCAACTTTATGTTACAAAAATACAATAAACTAAATTTTAGTCATACATTTTTGCCAAAATGCATTTAGCCACACGTCTCGGGAAAAAAAAAAGCAAATTAGCGTATATTTATTGCTTTGCGCAAAAGTTATAGCGTCTACAATCTAGGGTACATTTTCTGGAATTTATGCAGCTTTTATTTTATGACTGCCTATCTCATTTCCTGAGGTGCTATAATGGAAGGGCAGTACAACCCCCCCCCCCCACCCAATGACACCATTTTGGAAAGTAGACACCCCAAGGAATTTGCTGAGAGGCATGTTGAGCCCATTGAATATTTTATTTTTTTGTTATAAGTGATTGACAAAATGACAAAAAAAAAATTGATATATTCTTCACACGCCATGGGTATATGTGGAATTACACCCCAAAATACATTCTGCTGCTTCTCCTGAGTACGGGGATACCCCATATGTGGATCGGGCGTGATCTCTGCGAACGCTGCAGATATGTGTAAAGTGTTTGGTAAGTGTCAGCGATCTATTGATCCTGCACTTGGGTGGGCTGGGCTGGGTGGAGGGGCTAAACACAGGTGCTAGCAGGTATCTGGGCTGATCCCGCTAACACTGCTTTTTTTTATAGCACTAATGTACTGGGGACACTAATATATATCTGATCAGATCACAGATATTGATCTGATCAGATACTACAATAATATCTAGCACCTACCTAATGTGCGTGTATGCGTGTCAGAGTACCTAACTAACTGGCCTTGCCTGGTGTTTAAGCTGACCCTAACGCACGCTAAAACCTAACTGGTGTCACCGCCTGGCAATCAGGGGTTAAAACCTTTAATTTATATATATATATATATATGGCGGGTGCCCTGAAGGAACAAAAAACTTTATCTAACAAGCGTCTCCTGTGACACTTATACAGTGATCACAGGTGACGGGGCAATCAAGGGGTTAAAACTTTATTGGGGGGGGCAAGGGGGTATTTATACCTACCTAGACCTACTACTAACCTACCCTAACACTAATTTAGTGTCACAAGTACAGTGATCAGTAAAAATCAGATCACTGCACTAAGTGACACAGTGATAGGGAGTGACAGCACTGAAGGGGTTAACTGAGGGGGCGATCAAAGGGTTAAAAGTGTGCCTGACGTTTACTGGTGTCAGTGTAGTGTTGTGCAACTCACCGATATAAGCTCTCTCTACCTCGCCGGAACCGAAAAGGGCTTCGGGGAGGAAGATGAGCTAATTTCCTCTACCTCTGTTTACAGTACAGAGGCAGAGGCGCAATACCATTGGCCAGGACCGATCAGATAGGCCAGGCCAAATATTATTGGCCTGGCCCTGTAGACTGATCGGTCCTCTATCAAATCGGATCGTAGTGCCCGCGATCTCAGCTGCCGTCATGTGATGGCGATTAATGAACCATGTTGCTGCCATCAAGCCACGGCAGGCGGTCGGCAACTGGTTAATAAAAAGTTGAATATAATACAATTGTTTATAAAAAATATACATATATTTTTTAAAAACTGTCAACTTCGGTTTTGGTTTCGGTCAAGTGCATTCTGAATTTTCGGTTTCAGTTCTGGCACCAGAATTTTCATTTCAGTGCACCAATATTATTATTATACAGGATTTATACAGGATTTATATAGCGCCAGCAGTTTGCGCAGTGCTTTACAAAAATGAAGGCAGACAGACAGTACAGTTACATCACAATTTGGTACAATAGGAATCAGAGGGCCCTGCTCATTAGAGCTTACAATCTAAGAGGGAGGGTCAATTGATACAAAAGGTAAAAGCTGTGGGGCATGAACTGATGTAGAAAGAAAGAGTATTAGGTAGAAGCAGGATGGGATTCTTTAACCACTTCAGCCCCGGAAGGATTTCACACTTTAGGACCAGAACACTTTTTGCGATTCGGCACTGCATTGCTTTAACTGACAATTGCGCGGTCGTGCGACGTTGTACCCAAATTAAATTTGCGCCCTTTTTTCCCCACAAATAGAGCTTTCTTTTGGTGGTATTTGATCACCACTGCATCATTTCTGATCGCCGCTATAAACAAAAGAAGAGCGACAATTTTGTAAAAAAACGCACATTTCTTACTTTTTGCTAAAATACAAATCCAAAAAAAAAAATATAAAAAAACATTTTTTTTCAACGGTTTTGGCCGATTTGTATTCTTCCTCATATTTGCGATAAAAAAAAAATCGCAGTCGGCGTTTATTGATTGGTTTGCCCAAAAGTGGCCACGTTTACGGATGATGAGAAATCATTTCTGGGATTTTTTATTTTTTATTAGTAATGGCGGCGATCTTTTATTTTTAGCGGTACTGCGATATTGGGACGGACATGTCGGACCATTTTGACACTTTTTTGGGACCATTGGCATTTATACAGTGATCAGTGCTATGAAAATGCATTGATTACTGTGTAAATGCCATTGGCAGTGAAGGGGTTAACCTGGGGGGGCACTGTAAGGGTTAACTGTGTTCCCTGGGCGTGTTCTAACTGTGACAGTGTTTGCCTGGCAGGGGAAGGGGAGTGATCACAGCTTCCATTTACAGAAAGGCTGTGATCACAGCCCTTCCCCCTCACACAGAAGGGAGATCCGTGTTTACTTACACGGACCTCCGTTCTTTCACTGCGGGGGGGGGCATCGCGGGTAGCCAGCGGAGATCGAGTCCGCCGCACCCGCTCTCTGCCCCCCCGAACACAGTGAGCGCGCGCTCACAGTGCATGATATCGCAGCCGCCGTCGTATGATGGCGGTTTGCGTTATCGAGCCACCTTCTCGCCGTCAACCTGCGGTTGGCGGTCGGCAAGTGGTTAAAGAGAAAGGTTTTCAGGGATCGTCCAAAGATGGATAGATTAGAAGACAGTCGGACTGATTTGGGTAGGGAGTTCCAAAGGATGGAAGAAGCTCTGGAGAAATCCTGGAGGCGAGCATGGGAGGAGGTGACAAGGGAGCTAGAGAGCAGGAGGTCTTGGGAGATATTTATATTTATAATTTCATGCCCGAGCGATGAATCTGTTCTAGGATGGAAGTGTGGCTGTATATAAGTCATCCTGCATCCTCAGCAGTGAGTTGGTGGAGACGAAGGTTCATGTGACGATATAATAGAACTCATTCTAATTCAAGAGACAGACAAGAAAAAAGGAGAAAAGAGGAAAATAAACGAGAAAGAGAAAATCAGATGGAGAGGTTCAGGAGTGGGATGTCAAGGGTAGTGGCCGGGAAGGGGGACCTGGAGGTGGGATATTTGACACATTTGGCTATGGTCACATCTGAAATTTGGGGCTATTTGGCACCTGATACACACTTTCTCTTCACTTAGATCACAATAGAAGCACTTGTAATATACCTTAGATTTCTATCCTGGCAATAGTTTTTAGCCTTTATTCATTGGCCTTTCGCCTCATGCATGGATTAAATGCTAAATATACTTTAAGCAGCCTTGGAAATGATTCCTCTGTAAGTATTTTTGCACAAATTTTAGTATGAAGCAGTGTTTTATTAAGTAACCTTTTATTTCCAGATGATGTTTACATTCTTCGACAACTTTAAATTAGTTATATGATGTAACCCAGGGCTTGACAAATTTTGCTCTGAATCTAGGAGCCAGCTAAAAAAGTTTTTTTTAGCGTAGTGTTGGGTTGTCAGCGCCCCCCTGGGGTAAGGCAAGTAATTTGCTCCCCCAACCCTAACTTACTCACAGCAGAGCAGCCAGTCTACAACTCCATCAGGGTTATAGGCTGGCCAGAAAGAGTGACACTAAAAACCTGTTATGGGGAAACTCCTTATTATGCCCAATGCATCGTGACTGCGGCATGTAAAACACCCTCATCTGATGCCTAATGCAGCTTAAGGGTGGCCATTGCGGGTGGCAAAAATATGTCCCTACTGTACATTTTACCACCCAACTGCACATCTAAATGAAGCCTTAGTGACACTTTAAATAAAATACAGAAAAAAGTGAAAGAAGTATTCCAGTGCTGCTGATCTTCTGCTGCCTCTTTGCAGCCACCTCCTGTCTACATGTGTGTGTGTCCCCCACGGTGACGATTCATTGGTCTGGTGGGTTTCCGGTCACCATAAAATGCTGGAGCCCACCTGCACATAGAGTGGTAATTGTTGATGGTACACAGGGCTTTATCACAATTTTTTTGCTTAGAATAAAGATCACGATTCTTGCGGTGTAACATCATCTTTCACATTCTACAAAAAAATGGACTAACTTCATTGTTTTAGTTTTTTTTTTTTTTTATTCATTAAAGTGTATTTTTTCCCAAAAACTGTGCTTGAAAGACCACTGCGCAAATACCGTGTGACATAAAATATTGCAACAACTGCCAATTTATTCTATAGGGTCTCTGCTAAAAAAATATAAATATAATGTTTGGGGGTTAAAAGTCTAGCAGAAAATACTGGATTTATACTTGTAAGCCACAAATGTCAGAAAAGGTTTAGTCTTTAAATGGTGAAAACTTCCCTCATACACATCGGAGTTCATTCCTTTGATAGAAAGGAAAAAAAAAAGAAAAAGAAAATATCTCTTTGTTCTTTTAAGTAGAAACAAATATATGGGCAGCCTGCCAAGTTTAAGCAGAGAATGGCTCTCTCTGAATCGGAGATGCTGTTTTCAGATAGTGAGTGGAGAGAAGGATCGGCTGCCACTCGCCAGGATGCGATTTCTGGTCACCATTGTCGAGCTCTGATGTAACCAGCCTCACTAACTTCTTAATATGCTGTCTTTTAGTAGTGATATTGCCTCTCAACAAACACTAGGAAATGTGTTTGTACAGTTGTTTATGTCTCTTGTGTATTATATGCATTTTATAGTGCAAATATAGTAATAAGTATTTTTTTTTTTTTTTTTTTTAAGCTGGTTGAATTCTTTATTTCTTATTGGTCACAAACGGAAGCTTGAAGAAGATGACTTGTATAACGTGCTACCAGAAGACACTTCGGAGAGACTTGGAGAAGAACTCCAGTGGTAAGAGGCTTCTTGTCTTCTGTATTAGAGCGTTGAACTATAGTCTTTCTTTTTTTGTTACAGGTGCATATAGCGCCATCAATTTACACAGCGCTTTACATATATATTGTACATCAGTCCCTGCCCTCAAGGAGGTTACAATCTAAGGTCCCTAACTCACATTCATACACATACTTGGGCCGATTAAGACAGGAGCCAATGAACATACCATCATGTCTTTGGCGTGTCAGAGGAAACCGGGGTACCTGGAGGAAACCCACGCAGGCACAGGGAGAACATGCAAACTCCAGGCAGGTAGTGGTTGGGATTCGAACCGATGACCCTAGTGCTGCTAGGCGAAAGTGCTGACCACTTAGACACTGTAATTACATCACAACAAGCAGGTATTACATTTTTACAGCAACAAACTATATACAGTATCTCACAAAAGTGAGTACACCCTTCACATTTTTTAAAATCTTTTCATGTGACAACACTGAAGAAATTACACTTTGCTACAATGTAAAGTAGTGAGTGTACAGCTTGTATAACAGTGTAAATGTGCTGTCCCCTCAAAATAACTGAACACACAGCCATTAATGTCTACATTGGGCCCAAAGTGTCAATATTTTGTGTGGCCACCATTATTTTCCAGCACTGCCTTAACCCTCTTGGGCATGGAGTTCACCAGAGATTCACAGGTTGCCACTGGAGTCCTCTTCCTCTCCTCCATGATGACATCATGGAGCTGGTGGATGGTAGAGACCTTGCACTCCTCTACCTTCTGTTTGAGGATGCCCCACAGATGCTCAATAGGGTTTAGGACTGGAGACATGCTTGGCCAGTTCATCGCCTTTACCCTCAGCTTCTTTAATAAGGCAGAGGTCATCTTGGAGGTCTGTTTGGGGTCGTTATCATGTTGGAATACCGCCCTGCGGCCCAATCTCTGAAGGGAGGGGATCATGCTCTGCTTCAGTATGTCACAGTACCTGTTGGCATTCATGATTCCCTCAATGAACTGTAGGTCCCTAGTTCCGGCAGCACTCATGCAGCCCCAGACCATGACACTCCTACCACCATGCTTGACTGTAGGCAAGACACACTTGTCTTTGTACTCCTCACCTGGTTGCCGCCACACATGCTTGAAACCATCTGAACCAAATAATTTTCCTTGGTCTCATCAGACCACAGGGCATAGTACTGGGCCTTGAAGAAAAAAGCTTCACACCCCAAAAGCTTGTCCTGAAAAATTGTATGTTAGTGCAAATAAAAAAAAGTATCACAGACAGTACTCAATTTTCTCTGTCGCAATTGCACTAATACGGCTACAATCACCTCAAGCATGAATAGAAGCTGAAATGGTTAACAGTCAAACATGTGTGACACTGGACACAGAATGCCAAGCAGATCTTATCAGTGTTCAGGTAGTGTGCAGGATAAGCAGCTGTAAAAAAAAAAATAATAAGCGAGACAAGAGGGAGAGGGGGATCGGTAACCTGCACACTGATGACATAGATCTCTGGAAGACACTGCAGCCAGTGTACATGTGACATTGCTCCCGAGTCCCAACGATCTTGTTTACTTTCAGCTGGAGCTCGGTGTGCTGCACAGCGGCAGGACTGTTTTTGCTGTAGCTGTACCATACCTTCTTGTATCTCATCGGCTTCAGGTACTGTGTGTTTCTCCTTCCTGGCTTCCCCATTGAGTCCCACTCCAGCACCTGTGTACAGTCAAATGTGGCGGGCTGGAGAGGGGGAGGGTTACACTGCCTGCTGACTGGCTGGGGATAGGTGGGAGGGGCGGAGCAGGGCCTCACTTATACTCTCCTAAGCAACAGAGCGCAGAGACTCGGGGCTATGGGCCCCAGATCCGGGCTTTTAGCCTCATTAGCCACCCCTTAATGACGCCTCTGGCTTTAAGGGCAGCCAGCTATGTCACGAGAGAGATTTGAAGCCTTCCAATCCTTAATTGTGGTGGCCACATTTGTTTTTTTAGTTTTTCCCTTTACTTTCATCTGGTGATCCTGCAGATAACACACTTACTATCTTAAAGTGGCTCTACTCTATGAAAGAGCAATAGAGCCACCTTTGGACTACTGTAGAGAGGATGGCGTTAGATGCACTAGCAAATTTAATTGGACTTGACTAACCAATTAAATTGGTTCTAAAGCCTCAAGGTTTTTACCTTAATGCATTCTATGCATCCATTGACGGAGGAGCAGGGGTAGAGTCCCGCTGTCTGTGTCAATGGGCGCAGCAGTGGTGCTCAGGAGCAAGCCCGCATGAGTGCCCCCATGGGAATCGGTTTCCTATTGGGGTCACCAGCAAGAGAGGAGGAGCCAGGAGCGCTGGTGGGGGGACCCGAGAAGAGGAGGATCGGTGCCGCTCTGTGCAATTCTATTGCACAGAGTAAGTAAGTATAAACATGTTTATTTAAAAAAAAAAATCCTTTACAACCACTGGCCTCATGCACACTGGACGTTTTTGGACGTTTTTACAGCAGCTGTTTTTAGCTGCAGACGTTTTTTTTCTACAGTCAATAAACTCCCCAGCATGTTATCCTGTGTGTTCATGCACACATAGGCTGTTTTGAGCTGTAAAAAAAACGCAAGACCAGTGAGTTCTGAGAGACGTTTTTGAGCTGTAAAAATGCTTTAACGCTGAAAAATCACGCAATAACAGGGGTCAGGGGTTTCTGTCTCTATTCAAAATCAATGGTTCCCTATGGCCAATTGATTTGAATAGAAGTCGCACCAGAAGTCAGATCATGATGATCAGACTTGCGGTGCGACTTGTGTGCAGAGGATCTTGAAGAGGAACCCCGCAAAAAACTTTTAAAAAATTTGCGTGGGGTTCCCCCCCAAGAGCATACCAGACGCTTCGGTCTGATATGGATTTTAAGGGGAACCCCAAGGCCAAAAAAAATGGCGTGTGGCCCCCCCCCCCCAAGATCCATATCAGACCCTTATCCGAGCACGCAGCCTGGCTGGCCAGGAAAGGAGGTGGGAACGAGCGAGCACTCCCCCCTTCTGGACCATACCAGGCCGCATGCCCTCAACATGGGGAGTATGGGAGCTTTGGGGCAGGGGCGCACAAGGGCCTCTTCCCGACAACACTTGCCGGTGGTTGTCGGGGTCTGCAGTCAGGGAGCTTATCGGAATCTGGAAGCCCCCTTTAACAAGGGGGCCCCCAGATGCCAGTCCCCCACCCTATGTGAATGAGTATGGGTACATTGTACCCCTACCCATTCACCTGAAACAAAAATGTCAAAAAAAACACTACACAGCTTTTTGAAATATTTTTTTAAATCAACTCCAGCATCTTCTCCCCTCTCCAACTCTTCTCCCCTCTCTGGCGTCTTCTGCTCTTTTGCGGGGTCTTCTGAGGGGTCTTCTATCCTCTTCTGTCTTCTGCTCTTTTGCCGCTGTCCTTGCCGCTGTCATCTCCCTCTGTCCTCTTCCCATGTTGACACAACGTGATCTCCTGGACTTATGCTGTGTGCGCGCTCTGCAATCAGTTATATAGGCATGGGGTGGGTCCACCCGCTGATGTCATCTGGAGTACCCGCCCCTTATGACATCACATCCTGAGGCATGATTGGATGCAACGTCACTGCGCCCTTGCCCCAAAGCACCCATACTCCCCATGTTGTGGGCAAGCGGCCCGGTATGGTCCAGGAGGGGGGGGCGCTTGCTCGTCCCCTCCACCTATCCTGGCCTGCGAGGCTGCATGCTCAAATAAGGGTCTGGTATGGATCTTGGGGGGGGGGAGGCCCACACCATTTTTTTTGGCGTTGAGGTTCCCCTTAAAATCCATATCAAATTGAAGGTCCTGGTATGCTTTTGGGGAGGAGGCCAGCGCATTTTTTTTTTTACATTTTTTTGCGGGGTTCCCCTTCAAGATCCTCTGCACACAAGTCACGCCGCAAGTCGGATCATCATGATCTGACTTCTGGTGCGACTTCTACTATTCAAATCAGTGGGTCATAGGGAACCATTGAGTTGAATAGGGGCAAGAGAAACACGGCTTACAGTTAAAAAAACGTGCAAAAATGCTGAAAATAGTCACTAAAAGTGGTCGGATGTCTCTTATAGTTGCCCTCCCTTAGGGTTCCAGACCTGTGGATTCAATTGATGGTTTCACGGGGATATATAATAAAGTTCAAAACTCTCACTCCTCATCATTTTCTTTTCTCAAATCAACCAAAAACTGCAAAAGGAAAGTCAGATTTACAGAATGCTCTAAACCATCTCTTGTCCCAGGGAGAAGTTGTGCCAGTACCCCTAGAAGACAAATTCAAAGGATTCTATTCAAACCTGTTAACAGTACCACAGCCTATTGGGGGTATTTGTCCTATTCTGGATTTAAAATCTCTTAACAAATACTTTCAAATTCCAAAATTTAGCACGAAATCCACAAGGTTGGCAATTGCCTCCCTTAGACAAGGGGTATAGCTGGTATCTGTAGACATCCAAGGTGCCTATCATCATATTTCCATCTATCTACCTCATCACTGTCTTCTGTGCTTTGCAATGCTGATCAGTCACTTCCAATATGTTGCATTGCCCTTTGACCTATCCTCTGCTCCCATAGTATTTTGCCTTCCTATAATCAGGTCTTGACCAGAACTTGGCTTTAAACACTCTAAAAGGATAGGTTCCTGCTAGATCGGCACGATTAATCCTATTAAAATTGCGATCTCGATTCACCCCCCCCCCCCTGCGATCTCCATCAGGCATTACCACAATTTTCAGTGCAGTTAATGGAGTCCGACTTGTGGGGCGACTCAACGCGACTTGACTGTAATAGAAGCCAATGCAAGTTGCCTGAAGTCTCCCCAGAAATCTTTTTCTAAAGTCGGAGCGACTTGAGTCGCCTATCTGGGCAGACTGCCAAGTCTGGGCAGAGAGTCAAGTCAAGTTGATAAAAGAAGTAAAAAGATACTATGTTTAAAATGATCAAAGGGTTGAACTCCGTTTATGGAAGAGTTTAGTTTAACCATTTAAAGACTGAAGCTGGGTTCACATATGAACTGCATGCGGCTCACAGCAGGGGTCCGGTGCGTCCTGGTTCACCGTTTCAGGTCCGATCTCAGCCCGAATTTTGGGCTGAATTTGGACCTGAAACGCACCAAAAGTCACACAGCGTTTTTGTGAAAAACGCACCGGACCTGCTGCGGAGATATGTGAACCGGCTCCATAGAGAGCCGGTCAAAATCTCCTGCTATTGCAAATTGGATGCGGGGAACCCGCAACCAATTCTCAATGGTGTGAACCCAGCCTAAATCTTTTCTGACATTTGCTGCTTACAAGAAAAATCCAGTATTTCCTCTAGAAAATGACTTAAAACCCCCAAACATTAAATATTTTTTTTTTTAGCAGAGACCCTAGAGAATAAGATGGCGGTTGTTTCAATATTTTACACTGCAACCCCTTAAGAACTGTGGAGGGTACTGGGGGTTTTTAAAGGAGAAAGGGCCGATAGCATGTCACATAGCTTATATAGTTCCTGTTTTACTTACTGACAAGTCTGGGTTAATTATCATACTTTTTTCTGCAGTTAGATGGCTATCACAGGAGCACATTTCCTTCATTAGAAGACTCAGGAAGAGATTATTTCAGTGTTAAAGGATTTGTGTATCATAAAACAGAAATAATGGAAATAAGTAATGACATTTACAGCCTTGAGTGTTGAAATTCATGTCCGCTGCTTGTAAAATTCTGGTCTCTTAAAGTTCTCCTTTACTGAGAATAGCAGGAAAGCTGCACACTTCTCATTTTGCAAATGATAGCTTCCTGGCTGTCATGGATATCCTGTTGCTTTGTGTCATTTACTGTACCTGGAACAAATATGCAACTAAAGATGTCTGACTTTACTCTAACTTTACTGATACAGATGCCTGTCTCAGGTCAGTGAATCAAAAATGATTGAACTCAGTAGGTCAGTATACTAGCTAGAGAACTAGCATCATCAGACATTATTGAACACAGTAGGTCAGGGTACTAGCCAGAGAACTAGCATCATCATCAAACATTACTGAACTGAATAGGTCAGGATACTAGCCAGAGAACTAGCATCATCATCAAACATTACTGAACTGAATAGGTCAGGGTACTAGCTAGAGGTCTAGCATCATCATTGTCAAACATTACTAAACTGAATAGGTCAGGGTACTAGCCAGAGAACTAGCATCATCATAAAACATTACTGAACTGAATAGGTCAGGGTACTAGCTAGAGAACTAGTCTAGCATAATCATCATCAAACATTACTGAACTGAATAGGTCAGGGTTCTAGCTAGAGAACTAGTCTAGCATAATCATCATCAAACATTACTTAACTGAATAGGTCAGGGTTCTAGCTAGAGAACTAGCATCAACATAAGACTTTACTGAACGGAATAGGTCAGGGTTCTAGCTAGAGAACTAGCATCATCATCAAACATTACTGAACTGAATAGGCCTTGGTACTAGCCAGAGAACTAGCATCATCATCAAACATTACTGAACTGAATAGGTCAGGGTACTAGCCAGAGAACTAGCATCATCATCAAACATTACTGAACTGAATAGGTCAGAGTACTAGCCAGAGAACTAGCATCATCATCAAATATCACTGAACTGAATAGGTCAGGGTACTAGCCAGAGAACTAGCATCATCATTAAACATTATTGAACTCAGTTGCTCACGGTACTAGCCAGAGAACTATCATCATCATCAAACATTATTGTACTCATTAGGCCCGGGTACTATCCAGAGAGCTAGTTAGCATCATCATCAAACATTATTGAACTCAGTAGGCCCAGGTACGATCCAGAGAGATAGCTAGCATCATCATCAAACATTATTGAACTCAGTAGGCTTGGGTACTATCCAGAGAGCTAGCTAGCATCATCATCAAACATTGTTGAACTCTAGGCCCCGGGTACTATCCAGAGAGAGAGCTTTATCATCAAACATTGTTGAACTCAGTAGGCCCTGGTACTATCCAGAGAGAGAGCATTATCATCAAACATTAATGAACTCAGTAGGCCCGGGTACTATCCAGAGAGCTAGCTAGCATCATCATCAAACATTATTGAACTCAGTAGGCTGGGAACTAGCCAGAGAACTAACATCATCATCATCAAACATTAATGAACTCAGTAGGCCGGTAACTAGCCAGAGAACTAACATCATCATCATCAAACATTATTGAACTCAGTAGGCCGGGAACTAACCAGAGAACTAACATCATCATCATCATCAAACGTTATTGAACCCGGTAGGTCAGGGTAATAGCCAGAGAACTAGTTCATCATAAAACTTTCTTGAACTCAATAGGCTAGGGTACTAGCCAGAGAGCTAGCCATCATTATATGGGGGTCCGCAATGGCAGCCCCACGTGTCTTGCATCATCAGCAAACATTACTGAACTGAATAGGTTAGGGTACTTGCCAGAGAACTAGCATCATCATCAAATATTACTGAACTGAATAGGTCAGGGTACTAGCCAGAGAACTAGCATCATCATTAAACATTATTGAACTCAGTTGCTCACGGTACTAGCCAGAGAACTATCATCATCATCAAACATTATTGAACTCATTAGGCCCGGGTACTATCCAGAGAGCTAGCTAGCATCATCATCAAACATTATTGAACTCAGTAGGCCCAGGTACGATCCAGAGAGATAGCTAGCATCATCATCAAACATTATTGAACTCAGTAGGCTTGGGTACTATCCAGAGAGCTAGCTAGCATCATCATCAAACATTATTGAACTCTGTAGGCCCCGGGTACTAT
>BLSH010538044.1:563891-586302 GCA_018402905.1 Glandirana rugosa
AGAGAGACCTAGCATGGACCCGGATGACTCAAGTTATTACAAACTACTACTACGATCGATCGAGAGACCTATCATGGGCCCGGATTACTCAAGTTATTACAAACTACTACTACTATCAAGAGACCGATCGGGTACTATCCAGAGAGCTAGCTAGCATCATCATCAAACATTATTGAACTCAGTAGGCCCAGGTACGATCCAGAGAGATAGCTAGCATCATCATCAAACATTATTGAACTCAGTAGGCTTGGGTACTATCCAGAGAGCTAGCTAGCATCATCATCAAACATTATTGAACTCTGTAGGCCCCGGGTACTATCCAGAGAGAGAGCATTATCATCAAACATTGTTGAACTCAGTAGGCCCTGGTACTATCCAGAGAGAGAGCATTATCATCAAACATTAATGAACTCAGTAGGCCCGGGTACTATCCAGAGAGCTAGCTAGCATCATCATCAAACATTATTGAACTCAGTAGGCTGGGAACTAGCCAGAGAACTAACATCATCATCATCAAACATTAATGAACTCAGTAGGCCGGTAACTAGCCAGAGAACTAACACCATCATCATCAAACATTATTGAACTCAGTTGGCCGGGAACTAACCAGAGAACTAACATCATCATCATCATCAAACGTTATTGAACCCGGTAGGTCAGGGTAATAGCCAGAGAACTAGTTCATCATAAAACTTTCTTGAACTCAATAGGCTAGGGTACTAGCCAGAGAGCTAGCCATCATTATATGGGGGTCCGCAATGGCAGCCCCACGTGTCTTGCATCATCAGCAAACATTACTGAACTGAATAGGTTAGGGTACTTGCCAGAGAACTAGCATCATCATCAAATATTACTGAACTGAATAGGTCAGGGTACAAGCCAGAGAACTAGCATCATCATTAAACATTATTGAACTCAGTTGCTCACGGTACTAGCCAGAGAACTATCATCATCATCAAACATTATTGAACTCATTAGGCCCGGGTACTATCCAGAGAGCTAGCTAGCATCATCAAACATTATTGAACTCAGTAGGCCCGGGGACTATCCAGAGAGTTAGCTAGCATCATCATCAAACATTATTTAACTCGGTAGGCCCGGGTACTATCCAGAGAGAGAGCATTGCCATCAAATATTATTGAGCTCAGTAGGCCCGGGTACTATCCAGAGAGCTAGCTAGCATCATCATCAAACATTATTGAACTCAGTAGGCCGGGAACTAGCCAGAGAACTAACATCATCATCATCAAACATTATTGAACTCAGTAGGCCGGTAACTAGCCAGAGAACTAACATCATCATCATCAAATGTTATTGAACTTGGTAGGTCAGGGTAATAGCCAAAGTACTAGTTCATCATAAAACTTTCTTGAACTCAATAGGCTAGGGTACTAGCCAGAGAGCTAGCCATCATCAAAAGGGGGTCAGCAATGGCAGCCCCACATGTCTTGCATTATCAGCAAACATTACTGAACTGAATAGGTCAGGGTACTTGCCAGAGAACTAGCATCATCATCAAATATTACTGAACTGAATAGAACAGGGTACTAGCCAGAGAACTAGCATCATTATCAAACATTACTGAACTGAATAGGTCACGGTACTAGCTAGAGAACTAATCAAGCATTATCATCATCAAACATTACTGAACTGAATAGGTCAGGGTTCTAGCCCAATGAACTAGCATCAACATCAGACATTACTGAATTGAATAGGTTAGGGTTCTAGCTAGAGAACTAGCATCATCATGAAACATTACTGAACTGAAGAGGCCTTGGTACTAGCCAGAGAACTAGCATCATCATTAATAATTACTGAACTGAATAGGTCAGGGTACTAGCCAGAGAACTAGCATCATCATTAAACATTATTGAACTCAGTTGGTCAGGATACTAGCCAGAGAACTGTCATCATCGTCATCAAACATTATTGAACTCAGTAGGCCCAGGTACTATTAAGAGAGCTAGCTAGCATTATCATCAAACATTATTGAACTCAGTAGGCCTGGGTACTAGCCAGAGAGATAGCTAGCATCATCATCAAACATTATTGAACTCATTAGGCCCAGGTACTATCCAGAGAGCTAGCTAGCATCATCATCATCAAACATCATTGAACTCAGTAGGCCCGGGTACTATCCAGAGAGAGAGCATTATCATCAAACATTATTGAACTCAGTAGGCCCGGGTACTATCCAGAGAGCTAGCTAGCATCATCATTAAACATTATTGAACTCAGTAGGCCCGGGTACTATCCAGAGAGAGAGAGCATTATCATCAAACATTATTGAACTCAGTAGGCCCGGGAACTATCCAGAGAACTAACAACATCATCATCATCAAACATTATTGAACTCGGTAGGTCAGGGTACTATCCAGAGAATTATTTCTTCATCAAACTTTCTTGAACTCAATAGGCTAGGGTACTAGCCAGAGAGCTAGCCATCATCAAAAGGAGGTCAGCAATGGCAGCCCCACCTATCTCTCAGGACATATTTACTTTACCGGGTTGTCTTCCTGATTTTCTTAAAATTGTTGCTTACACCACTCTTCTGCTGTATAATATTAAATGCACTTCATGGCAGCTGCAATAAAGTAAATTGTGCATCCCATTCATGAAAAATATTTAAAAAAAATAATAATCACAAATTAAAACCAGTGGGACATGCATTTTCTCCCTGTTTGTCTTTGTGACATTTTATGAACCTGCATCTGCAGAGATAGGCGCAGTTCACACTTATCAATTGAAATAAATGTTGCCGTTTTACCTGTTTTATTCTGATTATTGCATCTTTGGTGTTATTCCTAACAGGGATGGTCCGAACACCCCCCCTCGGTTTCAGAGGAAATGTTCTAACCCGAACAGCAAACCCCATTGAAGTCTATGCGAGCCGATCAGGCAAAATCAAAAGTGCCCATTTTGACGGCTTATATGCAAGTAATTGCCCATGAAAGGAGTATGGGGGTCTGGGTACTGCCCTGGGGAACATGTATCAATAAAAAATAAAAAAACAATTTAAAAATGAAAAATTCCTTTAAGTATCATGCCCGGGGGGTCCCCTTAGTCTGCCTGTAAAGTGGCGCAACTGTATAATGTATAGAACATGCCGCAGCAATAATGACATTTGTAAAGGAAAAAATGTAATTTCTCCTACGTTCACTGGCAGACGCAGCTCTTCATGACTTTGTGGGTTTAATGTTCGTCCTACCAGGAGTTAACTAGGCAGGGAAAAGAATTCAGCTGGCCCCTCCCCTGGGGGCCGTCCTCTTTTCCTACATTAAAACCCCCCCTCACAGAGGAGCTCTCCAGTTTCAATGCCTAGTTCGCAAGGAGTTGACCTGGCTTCCCTATGGGAACTGCGGTCCTATTGTGACCTTTTTTCTTTTTTCTTTTTTCTGCAATCAAGATGATCTGCTATCAAGAAGCCGGTCGGGGCATCGAGAGTCTTCGTGCTCTGTACTTTCCCCGACCTGGCCAACATGATGCGAAGCCGGCCCCAACACAGGGACCCGCCGCATCTTACCCGTTCCGTGCGGGTGGCCCGGGGCGTGTTCCCCCATATTGGTCCCCTTCCCGATTCGTTCGGCAGGGTGACCCTGGGCCTGCAGCGACCCCCCCGTCAAGGGTGGAAAGTCTGCATCCGGGTGGCTACCATGGCGTCGGACTGGTAAGTGAGCGCCCTGCCTCCCTCCCCACATGGGGAGTGAGAGGGCCCGACGTCCGCGAATGCAATTTTTTCTCTGCTCCTGTAGCTGTCCAGGGTAGCCACCGGGTGGGAATCAGCCTCTCATCTTGCCCCCTGCCACCCCCCGCCCCCACCCCCCTGCCCAGCGTTGTACCTTCGTTCAGCCTTCTCGTCCAGCATCGCCATGCGGTCTTCGGCCGCCATTTTGCGGCGGACCGCCGCCATTTTGCCGTAGCCGCGGACATTTTCAGTCTATGGGGCTTTCCCTCTAGCGCTCGGAGCGGCCATAATCGGTACTGCATGTTGCCTGAGAGGTGTGCTCACCCTCTAGTGCTTCCTGGCGGCCATCTTCACTGCATGCTCTGCATTCTACACGTGGCTGCAGCTTCTTCTTCTCTCTGAAAACGGCGGCTGACAGAGGCAGTTCCTCTAAGCGATTTTGGCGCTATCAGGCAGCAAAAACAGCAAGTATAGCTGGGCTCCCTCTGGGTACTGGTGGTGGTGGGGTGCTGTCCTCTGGATCCTGTGGGTGTGTGGCTGTGTGCGGGGCGTCCCTTCCTTCAATCCATCCATCCCTAAAGTAATGGCTGATCTCCCTGCTGAACCTACTGAGGTGGCTTCAGCTGCCACGCAGTCTGACCAAGGGGCTTTTCTCTCCCAGCTGCGGGATGTTCTTGCTGAGTTTCTTCCACGTGGGGGCGCCGCTCCGCGGGCCCCCAGGAAGCGCCCCCCCCCCCCATCTTCAGGGGAAGATTCTGAGCCGGAGGTGGCTTCAGGGGTCTTAGGGACCCCGGGGGACTTGTCTGATGAGGAAACGGGTGGTGACATGGGGACTGAGGACCAAGAGCCTGTGACTGACCAGGACAATGTGCTGGTAGCCACCATTATCGCTGGCATTCGCACCACGCTGCAGTTAGATCAAACAGGCGAATCGTGGGCTGCCTATGTGTGCGGGTCTTCCAGGCCCCCCAAGGCCCCCAAGTCCTATCCTTACAATGAATTTTTTGACCATTTCCTATACCATGAAAGGCCACCACCCACGCCGTTCCCCCTCACTGACTGCACGTTTTTCTGAACGCTATCCCTTTGAGGAGAGCTTCCTGAAGAAATGGGAATCTCCTGCGGTGGATCCGCCTATTGCACGCCTTACTTAGGCGACGACCATTCCTATGGAAGGGACTCCTTCTTTTAAGGATCCTGCTGATAGAAGAACAGAGGCACTTCTGAAGTCCTTGTTTTTGAATGCGGGCTCCGCGGTGCGACCTGCCTTGGCTGGGGCTATGGCAGCACAGTACCTTTCGGAGTGCATGAAGGAACTTAAGTCGGATCTGACTGAAGGTCGCCTCATGGAGGCACCGCAGAAGGCTGAGTTTTTATTCCAGGGGATTAATTACCTCTGTGATGCGGCGGTGGACGTTCTGCCCTTGTTGCCAGAATTTCTATAACGGCCATTAGGCTTCGCAGAACTCTTTGGCTGCGGTCCTGGTCGGGTGACCACACCTCCAAACTAGGTTTGGCTGATATTCCCTTCCAGGGTGGGCGCCTATTTGGCTCACGGCTTGACGAAATCATTAAGGATTTCACGGGAGGTAAGAGTACCTTCCTTCCAGAGCCTCGCAGGCGTGAATTTCGCCGTAGACAGGAGCCTTCTACGTCTGGTCAGCGGAAGCCCTTTCGTGCGTCCGCCGCGGCGAGTAAGGGACCCCGTCCCGGTAAGGTTGCTGCAGGGGCTTGACGCCGACAGTGGCAGCGAAAACCAGGAAAGACGGAAGACAAGCCTTCCTCAGCCTGATGGGTCGCCCCCACCCGATTGTCGGGTGGGGGGACGTCTTCGGGGGTTCGCAAACCGGTGGCTGGCTCGCATTTGCGACCGCTGGGTCTGCGAGGTGGTGTCCACCGGGTACAGGATAGAGTTCATCTCTCTACCCCCAGACAGGTTCTTCCCATCAAACTTAAGCCTCCCGCTGGAGCGCAAACAGGCCCTTCTCAGGGCGGTGCAGGCTCTCTCAGATCAGGGAGTGATCGTACCGGTCCCACGAGGGGAGAGGTTTCGAGGTTTTTACTCGAATCTCTTTGTGGTACCCAAAATGGGCGACGGGTTCCGGCCCATCCTGGATCTGAAGGCCCTAAACAAATTTGTCAGGGCACGGAAATTCCGAATGGAGTCCGTTCGGTCGGTTGTGACCACCCTGCACCAAGGGGAATTCCTAGCATCGTTGGACATAAAGGAGGCGTACCTTCATGTACCCATCCATCCGCGCCATCAGCGATTCCTGCGGTTCGCTGTTGGGGATCGCCATTTTCAATTTGTAGCTCTTCCCTTCGGTCTGACCTCCGCGCCCCGGGTGTTCACAAAGTTACTGGCCCCGGTGTTGGCGTTGCTGCGGCAGAGGGGCATTGCCATAGTGGCTTATCTGGACGATCTGCTCCTGCGAGCGGACTCTGCCTCTGCCCTAGAGGAGAATGTGAGCATCGCAATGGTCTCATTGGTGGACTTCGGATGGTTACTCAACCTGCAGAAGTCTTCGGTGTCTCCCTCTTGCCGTCTGGAGTACTTGGGTCTCATTCTGGACACAAACCAAGCGAAGGTATTTCTACCTCCAACAAAGCTACAGAGCTTACAGTCGGCTGTGCGCACCCTACTATCACGCCGCCGGTCTTCTCTGCGGTTCTGTATGAGGGTGCTGGGGCTCATGGTCTCGTCATTCGAGGCGATACCTTTTGCCCAGAGTCACACTCGTTTGCTCCAACGAGCAATCCTGGTTCAATGGGACAGGTCCCACCGGTCCTTGGATCTTCTGATCCGGCTGGGCCCTCAGACCAGGGCGTCCCTCTCTTGGTGGTTGCGGGACTCGGCCCTCACTCGAGGGAAGTCGTTCCTTCCCATTCAATGGACAGTGATCACCATGGACGCCAGTCTGACGGGTTGGGGCGGAGTCCTGGAGCAGTTCTCAGCTCAGGGTCGTTGGTCGGCCCAGGAGGCCTGTCTACCAATCAATGTGCTGGAGCTCAGAGCGATCAGACTGTGTCTGTCTCATTGGACGAGGAGATTGCAAGGCCGCCCGATTCGTATTCAGTCGGACAATGCCACAGCGGTGGTGTATGTGAATCATCAGGGCGGCACTCGGAGTCCAGCGGCGGCTGCGGAGGCAGCCCTGATTCTGCATTGGGCGGAACTCCATGTTCCGGCGATTTCTGCGGTTTACATCCCAGGTGTGGAGAACTGGCAGGCGGACTTTCTCAGTCGCCAGAAGCTGGACCAGGGGGAGTGGTCCCTCCACCCGGAGGTGTTCAGTCAGTTTTGCCACAGGTGGGGAACACCAGATGTGGATCTCATGGCGTCAAGGTTCAATCACAAAGTGAGAAACTTTGTGTCAAGGACGAAGGATCCGTTGGCAGTGGCCACGGATGCTCTGGTGGCCCCCTGGAGCCGTTATCGCCTCCTGTACGCTTTTCCTCCCATACGTCTGCTTCCAAGGTTGGTGCGCAGAATAGCAATAGAAGGAATTCCGACCATTCTGGTGGCTCCGGATTGGCCTCGGCGCACTTGGTACGCCGACGTAGTGCAAATGGTGGCAGACGCCCCCTGGCGACTTCCAATGCGAGACGACCTCCTGTCTCAAGGACCCATCTTGCACCCTGCTTTACCCTCGCTGGCTTTGACGGCTTGGCTATTGAGTCCCAGGTGCTAAGGGGTAGAGGAGTGGCCGACTCTGTGATCCCCACCTTATTAAAGGCTCGCAAGTGCACCTCTCGCAAGATTTATCACCGTACCTGGAAGGCTTATATCGCCTGGTGCGAGGCGGAGGGCTACAACCCTCGCTCGTTTGTAGTCTCCAGGGTACTGACTTTTCTTCAGCAGGGTCTGAATAAGCAGTTGGCCTTGAGTACTCTTAAGGGCCAGATCACGGCCTTAGCCATACTTTTTCAGAGACCTTTGGCTTCGCACTCTCTGATTCGTACCTTTGTACAAGGTGTGCGACATGTGGCGCCTCGGGTGAGATGCCCGATGGCCCCATGGGATCTGAATCTGGTGCTTTCTGTTCTTCAAAAACCACCTTATGAAAAGATCAGGGAGATCCCCTTACAACTTCTGTCGCAGAAGGTGGCCTTTTTGGTTGCCATCACTTCTGCCAGACGAGTGTCGGAATATGCTGCCCTATCGTGCAAGTCTCCTTATTTGGTGATACATAAGGATAAGGCGGTCTTGCGACCCCTTCCGTCCTTTCTTCCAAAGGTAGTCTCTTCTTTTCATATCAATGAAGATATTGTTCTACCTTCATTGTGCCCTCGTCCATTGCACCCGAAGGAATTCGAGTTGCATGCCTTGGATGTAGTTAGGGCCTTACGGGTGTACTTGGCTGCTAGAGCTTCTTTTCGTAAAGCTGACGCCCTGTTTGTTCTGCCAGAGGGCCCGCGCAAAGGTTTAGCGGCCTCTTCGGCAAGGATTTCTCAGTGGATTAGAAAAACCGTGACCCATGCGTATTCTGTTCGGGGCAAGGTTCCCCCTTTTCCGGTCACGGCTCATTCTACCCGGGCGGTTAGTACTTCCTGGGCCTTCAGACACCAGGCTTCGGTGTCACAGGTGTGCAAGGCGGCCACTTGGGCCTCGGTTCACACTTTCACTAAGTTTTACAAAGTTGATGTGTTTGCATCTTCGGATGCTGCTTTTGGCCGCAAAGTTCTGCAGGCGGCAGTGTAGGCGCGTCTGGCCCCCAGGGGAGGGGCCAGCTGAATTCTTTTCCCTGCCTAGTTAACTCCTGGTAGGACGAACATAAAACCCACAAAGTCATGAAGAGCTGCGTCTGTCAGTGAACTCGGAGAAAAGGATTTTACGGTAAGTTATAATAAAATCCCTTTTTTAACTTGCTCGCGGCTGTAATGTATTGCCTGCTCCCACAATACAGATAAAAAAGATCCCGCCCCCCCGCGCATGTGAATGGGTATTGGGTACATTGTACGCCTACCCATTCACCAACAAAGTGTCAAAGAGTAAAAACCACAAGGGACAGTTGTTAACAAATCCTTTATTAAAAAATAAACCATAAGTGTCCCGTGATGTAATCCTCCGTCAATCACGCCACCTATCTGCGCTTTGACAGCTCTAATATAGGCAAGGGCAGGGCCATCCGGTTACGTCACCCGGTGGCCCCACCTCCTCCTGGCATCATGTGTTGCCTATATAAGAGCTGTAAAATCGCAGAGAGTGCATATGGCGGGTAGCCTCCAATGGCGGAGCGTTTTTGACTTGTTTTCTATATTTCTGATCCTTCGGGCGCGTGACTGACGGTGAATTACATTGTGGGACACTTTTTTTTTTTAATAAAGGATTGGTCAAATATTGTCTCTTGTGGTCTCTTGTGGTTTTTACTTTTTAACATTTTTTTGGTGAATGGGTAGGGGTACCCGATACCCATTCACATGGGGGGGGTCAGGATCTGGGGGCCCCTTTGTTAAGGGGGGCTTCCAGATTCCGATAAGCCCCCCACAGCCCAGCCCAGGGTTGTCTGGAAGAGGCCTTGTCTTCATGCAGCCTGGCAGGTCAGGATACTCGTTCCCCCACCTATCCTGACCTACCAGGCTGCATGCTCGGATAAGGGTCTGGTATGGATTTTGGATTTTTTTATTTTTAAATTTTACATTACAGCCGTGAGCAAGTTTAAATTACATTTTTTCCTTTAGAAATCTCATTATTGCTGCGGCATGTTCTATACATCATACAGATTCACCACTTCACAGGCAGACTAAGGGGACCCCCCAGGCAAAATATTTAAAGGAATTTTTCATTTTTATTGTTTCACTTTATGCATCATTAAAATCACGCTCCTGTAAAAACTATCATTTTTTTTTTAAATGTATTGATACTGTCCCCCAGGGCAGTACCCAGACCCCCGATACCCCTTTTATGGCCAATTATTTTTACCCATTTTTTTTTCTTTATTCAGCTGTCAGTGAGGAAAGCCATAGACAGCTGATGACTCATCGGTTGTTAAGGACGCGGTGGATGGCTTTCCGGCCCTGTTCCTTAGCAACCAGCTTACACTGCGCCCTGATTGACTGTGCAGCTCTCAGTGCATTGCAAGGTGCTGGTCAGGGTGAACTGGGTGAACACCCAGCGAACACCCTGCAAATTTGGGTGTTTGGCGAACAGCTGAACAGGCAAATGTTCGGCCCGAATTCATGCTCATGCACTGTTCGCCCATCCTTAATTCCTAACAAGTAAAACCTCTGATATGCTGCACTATTGCCTTACACTCAAATGCGTGAAGACATAATTGTCATATCATATTAATAAAATATGCTGTTATAGTTCAAAATTATGTGTATACACATTGAAAAAAACACATTGAACTAATTTGTATAAAATGGACAGAAAGTCCCAAAATATTGTGAAAAGTCTCAACATTTGCAAAACCCACTCCTTATGCTGTGATCATATGTGCTGCAAAAGAAAAAAACCTCCACTGTCTCCCAAAGGGCAAATTCTCATCTCCACTGTTGACCCTCAATACAAAGGTCAAATTGGCATATATGTCAAGCACCAGGACTTGATAAAAAGCAGGGAATAATCATCTTCCATTAAATTCTGCTTGCATGTGTAGCCCAAAAAACTTTGTTTTAAGAAATAGCAAATCCCAAGCTTTTCATATGCGTCAGGTGGTTTTAAAACTCAGATGCACAGAAGACAAACCATAGTGCTCATTGTCGTATATAACTCTATTAAAGTTCAAAAAAAAATTTACATATAAAGGAAAGTTACAAGTGCTTCTCTCTAGCTCAAAGCCGCTGAGTAAAGCATTGCTGTCTGGGAGGAGAAAAAAAAAAGTACTTGTTTTCTTTTTTCTTCCCTTCTGTCTTTGAGTGTATAGATAATAGATGCCTTTTTGGGACACTACCCCACTTTAAAAGTTTGACTTTGTAAATGGTAAAGAATGCGCAGAGGTAAACATGCACACCCTGTCCCCCATGGGACTGGCAATTGTCCAGGAGTGTCACATATGCCCAGTGGTGTATTTAGGTTTTGTTCTGCTCTAGGCCTGACTAAACTTGTGCACCCCCTAATTTAAATATGACCCACCCCTTCCAGCCAAGGCCACACCCCTTCCTGTTAGACTTGCCCTGTCATCTGTAAAGCACACCCCTTCCTCTTTAGGCTCCAGATTTTCCTCTTAGATCAAATGCGGGGTACTGGTTCTCCAAAGCAGAGTGCATGCAGCAAACAGTTTCTGGCTCCTCCAGAATGAATTTCTCCTGGAGCAGACCTCACTGCAGAATGCCCTAGCCCTACCAAGGTGCAAAAGAGTTGGAGCTTTAATGACTGTACATGGTTTCGGCCTTCTTTAAAGTGGTAGTAAACTCTGTACTACCACTTGAACCTACAGATAAACCTATAATCCAGTTCACAGAGCTCCCCCTTACATCACAGTCCACAGAGACTGCGGACATGGCACCAGGGATGAACAGAAACTGCGGGCATGGCACAAGGGATGGTCAGAAACTGCGGCCATGGCACAAAGGATGGTCAGAGACTGTGGACATGACACAAGAGACGGTCAGAGACTCTGGGCACGGCACAAGGGATGGTAGAGACTGCAGGCATGGCACAAGGGATGGTAGAGACTGCGGGCGTGGCAGAAGGGACGGTCAGAGACTGCAGGCATGGCACAAGGGACAGTCAGAGACTGTGAGCATGGCACAAGGGATGGTCAGAGACTGCGAGCATGGCACAAGGGACAGTCAGATTGCAGACATGGCACAAGGGACGGTCAGAGACTCCAGGCATGGCACAAGGGATGGTAGAGACTGCGGGCATGGCTCAAGGGACAATCAGAGACTGTGGGCATGGCACAAGGGATGGTTAGAGACTGTGGTCATGGCACAAGGGACGGTCAGAGATTGCGGGCATGGCACAAGGGACAGTCAGAGACTGCATACGTGGCATGGCAGGAAGTGTACCCCCAGGTGAATGGGGACAATGAACCTGCAACCATGTGCATTGCACACAATTGCAGCACTGTGATACTGCATTTAAGGGGCTAAAACAGGCATTGAGAAGGCAACATATTGCCTCTTCACTGCATGTCAAATGCCTCATGTCAAAAAGAGATCCGAGCATGGATTGCTTTTTAGAGGAGCGTCAGTCCTTGCTGACATTGTGAACAAGAAAAAAAGCAGTTGTGATTGTACATTATTAGGGGTGAAGAGTAATGTACATACATACATACAGTATCTCACAAAAGTTAGTACACCCCTCACATTTTTCTAAATATTCTATAATATTTTTTCATGTGACAACGCTGAAGAAATTGCACTTTGTTACAATGTAAAGTAGTGAGTGTGCAGCTTGTATAGCAGTGTAAATTTGCTGTCCCCTCAAAATAACTCAACACACAGCCATTAATGTCTAAACCACTGGCAACCAAAGTGAGTACGCCTCTAAGTGAAAATGTCTAAATTGGGCCTAAAGTGTCAATATTTTGTGTGGTCATCATTATTTTCCAGCACTGCCTTAACCCTCTTGGGCATAGAGTTCATCAGAGCTTCACAGGTTACCACTTGAGTCCTCGTCCACTCCTCCATGACAACATCACGGATCTGGTGGATGTTAGAGACCTTACGCTCCTCCACCTTCCGCTTGAGGCTGCCCCACAGATGCTCAATAGGGGTTAGGTCTGGAGACATAGTTGCATAGTTAGTGAGGTTGAAAAAAGACACAAGTCCATCAAGTCCAACCTATGTGTGTGCTTTTATGTCAGTATTACATTGTATATCCCTCAATGTTGTGGTCCCTTAGGTGCCCATCTAATAGTTTTTTGAAATTATCTATGCTCCCAGCTAAAACCACTGTTTGTGGAAGAGAATTCCACATCCTTACTGCTCTTACCGCAAAGAACCCTCTAAGCAGCTTAAAGTTAAACTGCCTTTCCTCTATTTTTAATGAGTGGCCGCGTGTCTTTGTGTGCTCCCTTGCGTGGAATAGTTTTGTCCCTATTGTGGGGTTACCAGTAAAGTATTTGTACATTGAAATCATATCCCCTCTCAAGCGTCTCTTCTCCAGAGAGAATAATTTTAGTTCTCATAATCTTTCCCCATAACTAAGGTCCCTCAGTCACTTAATTAGCTTTGTTGCCCTTCTCTGTACCCTTTCTAGTTCCAGGACATCCTTTCTGGGGACTGGTGCCCAGAACTGGATGCCATACTCCAGGTGCGGCCTCACCAGAGACTTGTAGAGGGGGAGAATTATTGATTTATTCCTGGAGTTTATCCCCTTTTTGATGCATGCCAATATTTTATTGGCTTTGCTTGCCACAGCTTGGCATTGCATGCCATTGCTGAGCCTGTTCTCTACTAGGACCCCTAGGTCCTTTTCCATCCTAGATTCCCCCAGAGGCTCTCCACTTAATTAGTAGTTTGCGTTCATATTCTTGGTACCCAAATGCATTATTTTACATTTTTCTACATTAAACCTCATTTGCCACTTATCTGCCCACCCCTTTAATTTGTTCAGATCTTCTTGTAAGGTTTCCACATCCTGTGGAGAAATTATTACCCTGCTTAGCTTGGTATCATCTGCAAATATTGAGATTGAACGATTAACCCCATCCTCCAGATTGTTTATGAATAAATTGAATAGGATTGGTCCCAGGACAGATCCCTGGGGTACCCCACTTTCCACACCAGACCATTCTGAGTACTCCCCGTTTATCCCCAACCTCTGGACTCTCCCCTGTAACCAGTTTTCAATCCAGGTACTCACCCTTTGACCCATGTCGACAGACCTTAGTTTGTACATTAAGCGTATATGGGGAACTGTATCAAAAGCTTTTGCAAAATCTAGATATACCACATCAACGGGCCTTCCTTTATCTAGATGGCAGTTCACCTCCTCATAAAAGGTTAATAGATGGTTTGGCATGAGCGTTTCTTCATGAAACCGTGCTGATTACTGCTAATGATACAGTTTTCCTTACAATAATCTTGTATATAATCCCTTATTATTCCCTCCAAGAGCTTGCATATTATTGATGTTAAGCTAAGTGGCATGTAGTTTCCAGGGACCTATCTTGGTCCTTTTTTATATATTGGTGTTACATTGGCTTTTCTCCAATCAGCTGTTACCATACCAGTCAGTAGACTGTTCTTAAAAATTAGGTACAGTGGTCTGGCAATTTCTTGACTGAGTTCCTTAAGGACCCTTGGGTGCAAGCCACCTGGTCCCGGTGACTTATTATTTTTTTTCAGTTATTGGTTTTATTAACTCCCGGGAGGAATATTACAGTACATACACAAGTAGAGCCTTGAGGTACAAAAAGTCCACAATACAAATTACAGGGATCATGAACCGCATAAACTATTACAAGCAAAGTGTTAACCTATACATATGCACAGTGCTACCACGTCCCGTTAAAGACTTCCACTACCTGGTGACTTATTAATGTTAAGTTTTTCAAGTCTATTCCTAATTTGATCCTCAGTTAGCCATGAGGGTGCTTCTTGTAACGTGTCCTGAGGTCCTACATTATAGTTTGAATACTTGAGCCCCCCTGTTTCCTGGCAAGTCAGGCAAGCCTGGGCACTGCCATGTCGCCAGCAACACCTGGGCACCAACATGTCATCAGCAACACCCTGGGCACCGCCACGTCGCCAGCAACACACTTGGCACCGACACATCGCCTGCAACACACAGCCACCACCACGTCACCAGCAACACTCGGGCACCACCACGTCACCAGCAACACCCAGGGCACCACCATGTTGCCAGCAACACCTGGACATCACCATGTTGCCAGCAACACCGGGCACTACCATGTTGCCAGTGACACCCGGGTACCACCACATTGCCAGCAACACCTGGGCACCACCACCACGTCACCGGCAACACCCGGGCACCACCACATCGCCAGCAACACCCGGGCACCAGCACCTCACCAGCAACACCCGAGTACCACCGTGTCGCCAGCAACACCTGGGTACCACTGCATAGCCAGCAACACCCAGGCACCACCATGTTGCCAGCAAAACCTAAGCACTAGTATCCCATCTGTTAGAACCAGAGACATCTATACATTATCAAGCAATGGTAGCCTGCATGTAACAGGATACAGAGCAAGCTGTCCCTGCCTGTCACTTCTGTGCTGTGCAGTCTTGTCAGCCTCACCTGGTGCCATCTGTGTTGGTGCTGACATCTTCCCGACCACTCCTCTTAGCATCTTTCTCTCCTCCAGTAGATCTCCTCCCACCCCGCCCCCCCCCCCCCGCACAGACAGCCAGAAACTCCGCCTCCCGCTAGACTCGTACTGCGCATCTAGCATTCTCATCTGCCCAGACTTCCTTCTCTGGCAGGCCCCTTCTCCACCGCTGCCAGTGACATTCAACCGCCTGTGACATTCAGCCGCCTGTGAATTTTTGCAGGACTCAGCTCACTAACGAAGTTGCTCCTTCTGCCTGCCCCAATGAAGCTTGCGTCGTGCGGATCTACAGTTCGGCAGCGCAGTGCGGGCTCAGGGGGGTTTCCGTGCGGGGGGGCAGCTTTTTTGCCGCGCCCCCCCCCTGCAAAGTGCCGCCCTAGGCCTAGGCCTTGTTAGCCTAGGCCAAAATACAGTGCTGCATATGCCTACATAGCATGAAGTACTTGGTTCTTCACTTGCAGGAAAGAGCTCACATGTAATGTGAACATTTTCTGAAATATATTTCTAAGTATTGTACATTTCATAATATGTCCTTCTTTTTTATAGGTTCTGGGATGAAGAATTACAAAAAGCACAGAAGGAAGGCCGAGCCCCGCGTTTAACTAAAGCAATTATACGTTGCCATTGGAAGGCCTACTCTGTCCTAGGATTTTTTACTCTCATTGAGGTATGGATTTATCAGTGCCAAAGTATCTTTTGTTTTTCTGAGTGCCCATTCATATTATTTTTATCCAACCTGCAGAAAATCTATTTGCAGACAATTTATTGTTACCTCAGACTTTTTAGTAACTCTGTATTTATATTTTACACCTTTTACTGTCACCACCATAGCTGTTAAAGTGGGGCTGTCTGTGGCTGAAAGCAGACCATAACAGCAGACATTAGCTCATTTTAAAATTTGATAGCCAACTTGCCTGCAGTGTAAAGCCACCTAACATTTTCAACATGCTGGCAAGTAGCAATCTACCCTTCTGTGTCCTCTATGAGCCCTGGACCACTGGGTTAGGGCTTAAAATGGAGAGCAATAGGAGAATGATGAACCCCACAAATGTTCAGCTTCTAGCATTTCTACATATGCAGTATCAGTATCCTGGCTGCACCGGCCAGCTGAAGCTGCAGCTTAAGAATTCTGTGCCCTCAGTCTGCCTGAGCTGGAGGCTCTAATAGACCCCTGATGAATCCATAAAAAATACCTGTCACCGCCACTGTCACTCACTGAAACGTGGGGGTTTGTCAGCTTTTCTGTCTTAGTAATAAAGTTAAGTAAACAAAAACAAAGATACTAAAAATAATAATTAAAAAAAATAAGTTTAGCTCTAAACTAATGCGCGGTAATGTTTTTAATATATGCCTTTTTATAGTTTATTGGGTATTGTGTCTTTTGCAAGTGCATACAATTTTAAAACGAGATTTTTGGGATTTAAAATTGACAAAATCTCTGCTTTTATAATTAATGGAAAATGTAGATATTATATTGTGTTTTCATTAAAAAAGTGTATTTTTTAATTAAAATATAGATGCTCTAAAAATTTGCACAAATACTGTGTGACATAAAAATTTGAGGTTACCATCTTTTTATTCTCTAGGTTGTGTGCTTTCGGAAAAAAATATAGTTTTGGGGTCTTTAGCCAAAGTTTAAGTCAAGCATGTATGTAAAAAAGAGGAAAGCTGGTCCAGCAGCAAAAGGGTTGATTAAAGAAGCAAGGACAGGATCTAAGGGCACGTTTTAGTGCCTGTTCACACCACAGAAACATCCTCCAGAACGGTTCCAGATGCGTTTCTGCATGCATGGTTTTAATGCATTTTTGATGCATTCCGGTGCGTTTGCATTTCCAGATGCAGTCCATGTGCTTTTTATCTTCTTTTTTCATGTTTTTTTCACTGTTCTGAAGTTTGATGGTGATTTTTTTTTTAATGCTTTTTAATGCTTTCCAGTACAGTAGCATGTTGTACTTTCTGGAACTGAAAAGCACTGGAACGCATTGCACTGGTGTGAATTATGCCATTGGAACCCGTATAACCTACTTTCCATGCATTTTTGATGCAGAAAAAAAGCACTCCACTGCATGTGATGTGAACAGGCCCTTAAAGGGAACTTGTCAGCAAACGAATATGGAAAATGCAACTGCTGACTTGTTTTTGAAAGTGTGTACTCTGGTTCTCTCACTACATTATGAATCACTGACCCAGTACCTACTATATATTTACATGTTCCAGGTCAATGACTTACCAGCAAGGATAATAACCTTACAGAGTACACCTTTTAAAACAAGCAATCAGTGGCAGCTCCCATGTTTCTTTTCTGGCAGGTTCTTGAGGAAAAACTGGCAATGCTGTTGGGGAGGTTTCCATGTAAAACAATAGCCTATTCAGCTTAGAAGGACATCCATGGAAGTGAAATAACAAAGACACTGTTCAAGGTGTGTTTTAATGAACCATTCCAAAATTCTTCCAGTAGTCTATTTTTCTTAGTGTACCAGATTTACATTTTTGAATGCTTGCTGCAATAAAATGTGGTCCAGTGTATAGCCTATAATGATTTTGTCATACATTTTACATGTCACTATAATGTCTTTTCAGTAAGCATACACCCTCAGTTTTATTGTAAGCTTTTCTTGAAAGTAAGTTTTTCCTGTTAACTTTTAGAATGTGCATATAATTGTAGCTCTTCTATAAACACATCTTCTGCCTCATAATTGAGGAAGTTTTAGTGGAATATTTAGAGTGCCTAGCCATTCCCATCCCATTACTCACTAGCACTTTCCAAACCTTCCTATTACTGTTGGTTAAAGTGGTTTTAAAGGCTCAAGGTTTTTTACCTTCATGCATTCTATGCATGAAAGTAAAAAATCTTCTGTGTGCAGTGACGCCAGCCCCCGTAATACTCACCTGAGCTCCTTCTCGATCCTGCAATGTGCACGAGAGTTGAGCTTCTCTCATTCCTCATTGGTTGAGACCGCACCTGGAGCCATTGGCTCCTGCTACAGTCAATCACAGCCAGTGAGCCCATGAGGAGAAAGTAGGGGGAGGGCCCAAACCACGGATTTGTCTGTCTTATGGACGCATAGAGCTGGGCTCAGGAACCCCAGAGCAAGTGGCTTGCTATTGGGGGCACTGGCTGAAATGGAGGAGCCAGTAGCGCTGGCAGGGGACCTGAAAAGAGGAGGATCGGGGCTGCTGCAAAACCACTGCACAGAGCAGGTAAGTATAACACGTTTGTTATTTTTTAAAAAAAGTGAACCTTTAATGTTACCTTAAACTCAACTCAACATATGCCCCAAGATGCAGCCAATGGGCACAGCCTGCCTTTTCAGAACTTTAGTTTTCATTAGTGTAGTATGCCAGGCTGCCTTGCTCTTTTTTTGTTGGTAAAACTGGCCATACACTGGTAGCTTTTGTTCATTCAACCTGTGGTCCCAGGTTATAGACAGCTTAATCTGGTGGTCCTAGAGCACACCTTGCATTATTGGAACATACACCTTGCTGCGTGTCACATACAGAAAACTTGGTGTAAACAATTATTAAGATGTTTTTCAAAGCCACAAATCAAATTCAGCCCAGTTTTACAATTTGGAATGTAGACCGGAAGTTGCATAGCACAGACATTAGTAAATACTTTGCTACTTTCCTTCCACTGACTGTGAAGTGACCTGTGTGGGTTGTGGTTGCAGTGGATAACTGAGAACACAAATTAAAGGGAATTGTTGAAAAAATATAATATTCTTTAAAAAGTACCCCCACAATGAAAAGAATCATTATGTACCTGTCCCACCATTTACTCCACTGTTTCACTAGACTAGTGGTCCCCAAGTTTGCCCTTAACTGGACCTTTGATCACTTCTACTCTCACTAAAACCACTGATGGGGCACAATTCCCCCCACTGACACCATTGATGGGGCACAATTCCCCCCATTGACACCATTGATGGGGCACAATTCCCCCCACCGACACCATTGATGGGGTACTATTCCTCCCACAAGCACCATTAATGGGGCACTGTTCCTCCCACTGACATTGATAGGGAACGATTCCTTTCATGGTTACCAACAATGGTGTACAATTTTTTTCAATAACATCATTGACTGGGCACAATTTTTCCCAATGACCCCATTGATGGGCATTATTCTTTCTATTGACACCATTGATGGAGCATAGCTCCTTCAGAAACTAATAATGAGGCACCAGTTCACCTATTGAAATCAACAATAGGGGACCATATAGGGGTTCACTATTCCTCACACTAACACCATTGATTGTATAATAAACTGGATATTATTCCTCCTCCCACTGGCCACAGCTGCTAGGTAATTTTCACACCCACTCACCACCAACCCTAGGTCACGTTTTACTCCAAAAAAATAGTCCCAGGTCATTTTTTACTCCCATTAACTTTGAACGCTTGGGGCATTGTTCACTCCGGCTGACCACTGAGGCCAACGTGTTCTCTGCTCCCACCGGCTACAGTCTGCTCCTTCAAAACTCAGAAGGACAGTGGGCTAACATTGCTTTGACCCATAACAATTGGTTCAATAATGTCTGTGGCTTATAGGAAACCTATATTGAGTAAATTTAAAGACTGTAATTGTAAAACTATGCTTTTGAAAATGTTATTTGCCTGGCTGTTCTGTTGATCCAAAGACTTTTTAGATACCCGAACATGAATTTGGATCAGGAGTTCTAACTTTATAACGGACTTCACTAGTTGCACTTTGTCCTGGCTCAGTGACTCTAAGTGCCCGTTCACACAGGGGCGACTTGCGATCCGACTTGAGTTGCCTCAAGTCGCCCCAAGTCGCTTGACATTTGAAATCCCATTGAAATGAATGGGAGCCTTCTTAATATACACAACTGAAGTCGCTACGACTTCAAGGCGACTTCTGAAAAGGTTCCTGTACTACTTCTAGGCGACTTCTATCTGACTTGTGCCCATAGGATTCAATAGAAGTCGCCTCCAAGTCGGATCCCCATCTACATGGAAGCGACTTTACAGTTAAAATAATAGAATTTATTTTTAGGCAGCCCCCTCCCTCCCTTCTCTGATTGGACAAGGCAAAGTCGCCTGACAAAAGTCGTGTTGTAAAGTCGCCTGAGGTCCTTGAAGTCACGTTGGAAGTCACACTGAAAGTTGCGCTGAAATCGCCTAGCGAAGTCGCGCCAAAGTCGGGTCGCCCCTATGTGAATGCAGGCTTACAGTATTGAAGCCAGAGAAAAACAGACAATAAGCATTCTCAGAAGGTGGTCCTGGATGGGACCAACCATTTTTCTCTCATTAAGAGGTTTCTTTAAAGTGTTACTAAACCCACAACAGTAAAATCAGTCTGCATATGCAGTAAAGCATGCTGGTTATACTCACTGTGGAACCTAAGGGGTAATCCTCGGCATTGTGTAAAAAGGATGTTTTAACCTGTCTTTTCCGATCCCCCCTTCTTCCACTGTCCCCAATCCATCCCATGTATAGCTAGAAAGTTTTTTTCCTTGGTTGAGTGCATGTGATCAGCACAGGGCCAATCAGCACTGTTCAGACAGAGGGTCAGGGGTCCTGCAGGCTCATGGGACAGTCGTAGGAAAATGAAAACTCCTCCTGCAAGCTTTAAAGAGGTAGGAAGTAAACTTCAAATGTTACCGCTCTATATATAAAGTTGAAAGTATCAGCTGCCAACACAACAATCTGACAAAATTTCAAAAAGATAATATATTAACCACTTCCTTACTGGGTACTTAAACCCCTCTCCTGCCCAGACCAGTTTTTGGCTTTCAGCGCTGTCGCATTTTGAATGAGAATTGCGCGGTCGTGCGACACTGTACCCAAACAAAATTTATATAATTTTTTTCCCACAAATAGAGCTTTCTTTTGGTAGTATTTGATCGCCGCTATAAATAAAGAGTGATGATTTTGAAAAAAGGACAATATTTTTTACTTTTTGCTATAATAAATATCCAAAAAAAAAAATTCAACAGTTTTGGCCGATATATATATTCTTCTACATATTTTTGGTAAAAAAAAAAACGTAATTGGCGTATATTGATTGGTTTGCGCAAAAGTTATCACGTCTACAAACTATGGGAATTGATTTATGGTGTTTTTATTATTTATTTATTTTTTAATAGTAATGGCAGCGATCTGCGATTTTTATCGGGACTGCGATATTGGGGCGGACATGTCAGACATTTTTGACACTTTTTTGGGACCAATGACATTTATACAGCAATCAGAAATTTAAATGTCCACTGATTACTGTATAAATGTCATTGGCAGTGAAGGGGTTATCCTGCAGGGGGCAGTGAAGGGGTTAAGTATGTTCCCTGGGTGTGTTCTAACAGAACGGAGAACTGCTGTGTTTACATCGGTGGTTCCCCGCTCTGCAAGTCTGACAGGGGATCTCGGACGGACATCGAGTCCGCCCGATCCACGGGCATGCCCACGCAGCGTGCGGCGGGAGCACGTGCCGCCGCCTGTGAGTGTGCGCCAGGAGCGCGCACATGGCCAGGACGTCCATGGACGTCCACCCGGAAATTCAGATCTGCACTGGAGCCGTACTTTGGCAAAACTGCGGATCTGAATGTGTAGCGCTAAAGTGCAAAGGGTTAACCCTATTTAAAGTGTTAAACACACATTCATATGTGTATAGAAAAAATGAACCTAGTAGCTGTAACCATATATTATAAAGTGCATAATCATACAGTGCATCTAATTAACGTGCATACAGTGTATAGAGTAACGTTTTTTGGAAATATCTAGAGGGCACATATAAGCAGTCCATGGCGATAGTGTTCCAAATGCCAAACAGTGGATGTTGTGAATGAAGACTCAATAATAGTACATACACACCACTATAGTGAATATCCACCACCAAAGCCAATTACTGTGCTTACCAGAACACTGTTAAAGTAGGGCATATATGCTCCAAAGTATAGGGATATGTCACGACCAATAGCAAGAAATTTCATCACTCTCTTAACATCATGGAGATCAGAATCCTGGAGTCAACAAAGACATACAAACATGGACATGGCGATAACCAGATGGATCTTGCAGCACTGGAACAGCATTCAGTATAGATTCCAAGTGGATCATGAAAATAAAAAGAGCCTCCACATAGTGTAAAACCGCACACAATATGGTTTATTTAACCACTTCCTTACCGGCGTATTGTAAAAATACGCCGGCAAGGTGGACTCCCCATCCTAAGTGGACGTAATATTACGTCCTCTTGTTTTCGCCGCTTTGCGGGCCCTCAGGGGCCCGCATCGCGGCGATCGGGGACCGGCCGTGTCCCTCGGGACCCCGGCCTTCCGTGATCGGGGTAAAGAGCCAATAAAATTGGCTCTTTACCGCGTGACCGGCTGTGTCCTATCACAGCCGGTCACTGACATCAAAGGCGACTGAGCGGCGTGCACGCCGCTCGCGCGCGCCCCAGGGGGCGCGCAGCGCGGCGATCGGGGGGCGGGCTTGTCCCTCGGACAATGCCCGACCCCGATCACGGTAAAGAGCCAATAGTATTGGCTCTTTACCACGTGACCGGCTGTGTCCAATCA